>CAJQUN010000565.1:0-322014 GCA_907163345.1 Haberlea rhodopensis
GACTATATCTCTTCGTAACAAATTCAATTTGTGGAATTTGGCATCAATCTTGAGTACTTCATCTTCTTTGTCGGGAAGGAAAAGTTTTTGAGAAAAATTTTCACAATTTTTTAAGTTTTTCATTTTTTGATAAATTTCGATTTTATGCGTGTATTCGAGTATATATCATTAGTATATCATTTTCTTGGTTGGAACAAGTTTTTCAACAATTTTCACAGTTAACTAATTTTTTGTTTTTTTGATATAATTTTCGATTTCGTACAAGTATTCGAGTATACATCTTGAGTACATCATTTTCTTGTTGGACAAGTTTTTGAGCAATTTCACAGTTAAGGAGGTTTTTTGATAAATTTCGATTTTATGCGAATATTCTAGTCTATGTTTTGTAACAAATTCAATTTGTGGAATTTAACATCAAGTATTGGGTACATCATTTCTTTGTTGGAAGAAGTTTTGAGAAATTTCACAAATTATGTATGTTGGTGTTTTTTTTAAATTTTGATTTTCGTGCGAGTATCGGGATCTAAGTCTTGTAATTAACATCCTTTTCTTGGTTGGAACCAAGTTTTTGAGCAATTTTCTATATTAATGATTTTTTTATATTTTTTGATAAATTTTTCGATTTTTGTGCCGGACTATTCGAGTTATCTGTCTTCCGTAAACAAATTCAATTTGTGAATATTTAACGTCAAGTCTTGAGTACATCATTTTCTTGGTTGGAAGAAGTTTTTTCAGAAATTTTCACAAATTATGTATGTTTTGTGCTTTTTTTAAATTTTGATATCGTTCGAATATTCGAGTATAATTCTTGAGTACCTCGTTTTCTTGGTTGGAACAAGTTTTTGAGCAATTTTCACATGTAAGGATGTTTGTTTGTTTTTGTTGATAAATTTCGATTTTGTACGAATATTCTAGTATATGTTTTCGTAAATAAATTCAATTTGTGGTATCTAGCATCAAGTATTGAGTACATCATTTTCTTGGTTGGAAGAAGTTTTTGGGAAAATTTCACGAATTAAGTATGCTTTGTGATTTTTTTTTATAAATTTTGATTTTGTGCGAATATTCGAGTTTATGTCTTGAGTACATCATTTTCTTGGTTGGAACAAGTTTTTGAGCAATTTTCACAGTTAAGGTGTTTTTTTTTTAATTTTTTTGATTTTTGTGGGAATATTCGAGTATATGTCTTCGTAAACAAATTCAATTTGTGGAATCTAACATCAAGTCTTGAGTACATAATTTTCTTGGTCGGAAGAAGTTTTTGACAAATTTTGACAATTTAACGTAGTTTTTTGATAAATTTCGATTTCGTGCGAGTATTCAAATATATGTCTTAAGTATATCATTTTCTTGGTTGGAACAAGTCTTTGAGCAATTTTCACAGTTCAACAAATTTTGGTTTTTGATAAATTTCGATTTCGTACAAGTATTCGAGTAATACATCTTGAGTACATCATTTTCTTTGTTGGAACAAGTTTTTGAGCAATTTCGCAGTTAAGGAGGTTTTTTTTGATAAATTTCGATTTTATGCGAATATTCTAGTCTATGTCTTTGTAAACAAATTCAATTTGTGGAATTTAACATCAAGTATTGGGTACATCATTTTCTTTGTTGGAAGAAGTTTTTGAGAAATTTCACAAATTACGTATGTTTTGTGTTCTTTTTTAAATTTTGATTTCGTGCGAGTATTCGGTATAAGTCTTGATTACATCATTTTCTTGGTTGGAAAAAGTTTTTGAGCAATTTTCACTGCTAATGATTTTTTTATTTTTTGATAAATTTCGATTTTGTGCGACTATTCGAGTATATGTCTTCGTAAACAAATTCAATTTGTGGAATTTAACGTCAAGTCTTGAGTACATCATTTTCTTGGTTGGAAGAAGTTTTTCAGAAATTTTCACAAATTATGTATGTTTTTTTGCTTTTTTTAAATTTTGATATCGTTCGAATATTCGAGTATAATTCTTGAGTACCTCGTTTTCTTGGTTGTAACAAGTTTGAGCAATTTCACATGTAAGGATGTTTGTTTTTTTTTTGATAAATTTCGATTTTGTACGAATATTCTAGTATATGTTTTCGTAAATAAATTCAATTTGTGGAATCTAGCATCAAGTCTTGAGTACATCATTTTCTTGGTTGGAAGAAGTTTTTGGGAAAATTTCACGAATTATGTATGCTTTGTGATTTTTTTTTTATAAATTTTGATTTTGTGCGAATATTCGAGTTTATGTCTTTAGTACATCATTTTCTTGGTTGGAACAAGTTTTTGAGCAATTTTCACAGTTAAGGGTGTTTTTTTTATAATTTTTTTGATTTTTGTGGGAATATTCGAGTATATGTCTTCGTAAACAAATTCAATTTGTGCAATCTAACATCAAGTCTTGAGTACATAATTTTCTTGGTCGGAAGAAGTTTTTGACAAATTTTGACAATTTAACGTATTTTTTTGATAAATTTCGATTTCGTGCGAGTATTCAAATATATGTCTTAAGTATATCATTTTCTTGGTAGGAACAAGTCTTTGAGCAATTTTCAATGTTAAAGACATTTTTTATTTTTGGATAAATTTTCATTTTGTGCGAATATTCGAGTATATGTCTTCATAAACAAATTCAATTTGCGGAATTTAACATCAAGTCTTGAGTACATCATTTTCTTTGTTGGAAGAAGTTTTTGAGAAATTTTCACAAATTACGTATGTTTTGTGATTTCTTATAAATTTCGATTTCGTTTGAATATACGAGTATATGTCTTGATTACATCATTTTCTTGGTTGGAAGAAGTTTTTTAGAAGTCTTCACAAATTACGTATGTTTTTGATTTTTGGTAAATTTTGATATCGTGCGAATATTTGAGTATATATCTTGAGTATATAACTTTCTTGGTTGGTACGAGTTTTTGAGCAATTCTCACCTTAAATGACATTTTTTTTTTATTTTTGGGTAAATTTTGATTTTGTGCGAATATTCGACTATATGTCTTCGTAAACAAATTCAATTTGTGGAATTTGGCATCAAGTCTTGAGTATTTCATCTTCTTTGTCGGGAAGAAGTTTTTTAGAAATTTTCACAATTTTTAAGTTTTTCATTTTTTGATAAATTTCGATTTCATGCGTGTATTCGAGTATATATCATTAGTATATCAATTTCTTGGTTGGAACAAGTTTTTCAACAATTTTCACAGTTAACTAATTTTTTGGTTTTTTGATAAATTTCGATTTCGTACAAGTATTCGAGTATACATCTTGAGTACATCATTTTCTTTGTTGGAACAAGTTTTTGAGCAATTTTCACAGTTAAGGAGGTTTTTTTGATAAATTTCGATTTTATGCGAATATTCTAGTCTATGTCTTTGTAAACAAATTCAATTTGTGGAATTTAACATCAAGTATTGGGTACATCATTTTCTTTGTTGGAAGAAGTTTTTGAGAAATTTCACACATTACGTATGTTTTGTGTTCTTTTTTAAATTTTGATTTCGTGCGAGTATTCTGGTATAAGTCTTGATTACATCATTTTCTTGGTTGGAACAAGTTTTTGAGCAATTTTCACTGTTAATGATTTTTTTTTTTTTGATAAATTTTGATTTTTGCGACTATTCGAGTATATGTATTCGTAAACAAATTCAATTTGTGGAATTTAACGTCAAGTTTTGAGTACATCATTTTCTTGGTTGGAAGAAGTTTTTCAGAAATTTTCACAAATTATGTATGTTTTTTGCTTTTTTTAAATTTTGATATCGTTCGAATATTCGAGTATAATTCTTGAGTACCTCGTTTTGTTGGTTGGAACAAGTTTTTGAGCAATTTTCACATGTAAGGATGTTTGTTTTTTTCTGATAAATTTCGATTTTGTACGAATATTCTAGTATATGTTTTCGTAAATAAATTCAATTTGTGGAATCTAGCATCAAGTCTTGAGTACATCATTTTCTTGGTTGGAAGAAGTTTTTGGGAAAATTTCACGAATTATGTATGCTCTGTGATTTTTTTTTATAAATTTTGATTTTGTGCGAATATTCGAGTTTATGTCTTGAGTACATCATTTTCTTGGTTGGAACAAGTTTTTGAGCAATTTTCACAGTTAAGGGTGTTTTTTTTTAATTTTTTTGATAAATTTTGATTTTTGTGGGAATATTCGAGTATATGTCTTCGTAAACAAATTCAATTTGTGGAATCTAACATCAAGTCTTGAGTACATAATTTTCTTGGTCGGAAGAGGTTTATGACAAATTTTCACAATTTACGTAGTTTTTTGATAAATTTCGATTCCGTGCGAGTATTCAAATATATGTCTTAAGTACATCATTTTCTTGGTTGGAACAAGCCTTTGGGCAATTTTCAATGTTAAAGAAAGTTTTTTAATATTTGGATAAATTTTCATTTTGTGCGAATATTCGAGTATATGTCTTCATAAACAAATTCAATTTGCGGAATTTAACATCAAGTCTTGAGTACATCATTTTCTTTGTTGGAAGAAGTTTTTGAAAATTTTTCACAAATTACGTATGTTTTGTGATTTCTTATAAATTTCGATTTCGTTTGAATATACGAGTATATGTCTTGATTACATCATTTTCTTGGTTGGAAGAAGTTTTTTAGAAGTCTTCACAAATTACTTATGTTTTATGATATTTGGTAAATTTTGATTTCGTGAGAATATTTGAGAATATATCTTGAGTATATAATTTTCTTGGTTGGTACAAGTTTTTGAGCAATTCTCACCTTAAATGACATTTTTTTATATTTTTGGATAAATTTTGATTTTGTGCGAATATTCGACTATATGTCTTCGTAAACAAATTCAATTTGTGGAATTTGGCATCAAGTCTTGAGTACTTCATCTTCTTTGTCGGGAAGAAGTTTTTGAGAAATTTTCACAATTTTTTAAGTTTTTCATTTTTTGATAAATTTCGATTTCATGCGTGTATTCGAGTATATATCATTAGTATATCATTTTCTTGGTTGGAACAAGTTTTTGAGCAATTTTCACTGTTAATGATTTTTTTTATTTTTTGATAAATTTCGATTTTGTGCGACTATTCGAGTATATGTCTTCGTAAACAAATTCAATTTGTGGAATTTAACGTCAAGTCTTGAGTACATCATTTTCTTGGTTGGAAGAAGTTTTTCAGAAATTTTCACAAATTATGTATGTTTTTTGCTTTTTTTAAATTTTGATATCGTTCGAATATTCGAGTATAATTCTTGAGTACCTCGCTTTCTTGGTTGGAACAAGTTTTTGAGCTATTTTCACATGTAAGGATGTTTTTTTTAATTTTTTTGATAAATTTTGATTTTTGTGGCAATATTCGAGTATATGTCTTCGTAAACAAATTCAATTTGTGGAATCTAACATCAAGTCTTGAGTACATAATTTTCTTGGTCGGAAGAAGTTTTTGACAAATTTTCACAATTTACGTAGTTTTTTGATTTTTTGATAAATTTCGATCCCGTGCGAGTATTCAAATATATGTCTTAAGTACATCATTTTCTTGGTTGGAACAAGTCTTTGCGCAATTTTCAATGTTAAAGAAAGTTTTTTAATTTTTGGATAAATTTTCATTTTGTGCGAATATTCGAGTATATGTCTTCATAAACAAATTCAATTTGCGGAATTTAACATCAAGTCTTGAGTACATCATTTTCTTTGTTGGAAGAAGTTTTTGAGAAATTTTCACAAATTACGTATGTTTTGAGATTTCTTATAAATTTCGATTTCGTTTGAATATACGAGTATATGTCTTGATTACATCATTTTCTTGGTTGGAAGAAGTTTTTTAGAAGTCTTCACAAATTACGTATGTTCGATTTTTGGTAAATTTTGATTTCGTGGGAATATTTGAGTATATATCTTGAGTATATAATTTTCTTGGTTGGTACAAGTTTTTGAGCAATTCTCACCTTAAATGACGTTTTTTTTTTTATTTTTGGATAAATTTTGATTTTGTGCGAATATTCGACTATATGTCTTCGTAAACAAATTCAATTTGTGGAATTTGGCATCAAGTCTTGAGTACTTCATCTTCTTTGTCGGGAAGAAGTTTTTTAGAAATTTTCACAATTTTTTAAATTTTTCATTTTTTGATAAATTTCGATTTCATGCGTGTATTCGAGTATATATAATTAGTATATCATTTTCTTGGTTGGAACAAGTTTTTCAACAATTTTCACAGTTAACTAATTTTTTGGTTTTTTGATAAATTTCGATTTCGTACAAGTATTCGAGTATACATCTTGAGTACATCTTTTTCTTTGTTGGAACAAGTTTTTGAGCAATTTTCACAGTTAAGGAGATTTTTTTGATAAATTTCGATTTTATGCGAATATTCTAGTCTATGTCTTTGTAAACAAATTCAATTTGTGGAATTTAAGATCAAGTATTGGGTACATCATTTTCTTTGTTGGAAGAAGTTTTTGAGAAATTTCACAAATTACGTATGTTTTTTGTTCTTTTTTAAATTTTGTTTTCGTGCGAGTATTCGGGTATAAGTCTTGATTACATCATTTTCTTGGTTGGAACAAGTTTTTGAGCAATTTTCACTGTTAATGATTTTTTTTATTTTTTGATAAATTTCGATTTTGTGCGACTATTCGAGTATATGTCTTCGTAAACAAATTCAATTTGTGGAATTTAACGTCAAGTCTTGAGTACTTCATCTTCTTTGTCGGGAAGAAGTTTTTGAGAAATTTTCACAATTTTTTAAGTTTTTCATTTTTTGATAAATTTAGATTTCATGCGTGTATTCGAGTATATATCATTAGTATATCATTTTCTTGGTTGGAACTAGTTTTTCAACAATTTTCACAGTTAACTAATTTTTTGGTTTTTTGATAAATTTCGATTTCGTACAAGTATTCGGGTATACATCTTGAGTACATCATTTTCTTTGTTGGAACAAGTTTTTGAGCACTTTTCACAGTTAAGGAGGTTTTTTTGATAAATTTCGATTTTATCCGAATATTCTAGTCTATGTCTCTGTAAACAATTCAATTTTTTGTGGAATTTAACATCAAGTATTGGGTACATCATTTTCTTTGTTGGAAGAAGTTTTTGAGAAATTTCTCAAATTAATATGTGTTGTGTTCTTTTTTAAATTTTGATTTCGTGCGAGTATTCGGGTATAAGTCTTGATTACATCGTTTCTGGGTTGGAACAAGTTTTTGAGCAATTTTCACTGTTAATGATTTTTTTTTATTTTTTGATAAATTTCGATTTTGTGCGACTATTCGAGTATATGTCTTCGTAAACAAATTCAATTTGTGGAATTTAACGTCAAGTCTTGAGTACATCATTTTCTTGGTTGGAAGAAGTTTTTCAGAAATTTTCACAAATTATGTATGTTTTTTGCTTTTTTTAAATTTTGATATCGTTCGAATATTCGAGTATAATTCTTGAGTACCTCGCTTTCTTGGTTGGAACAAGTTTTTGAGCAATTTTCACATGTAAGGATGTGTTAGGATCGGTCCGGAGTGTTTAGAGGGGGGGGGGGTGAATGAACACTCCTTCTAAAAATTAATCCCTTGTGATTTCTTTCGGATTAGTGAAAGAAATATGTTTCTTAATCAACTCTTGTACAGAACAGACCACTGAAAGTATAAGTGCTGAACGGTCTGTTCTTGTATATGTAAGAACGGCTCGATGGCTAGTATGAAAGAATAAGTGCAGAAAGATAATACACAGGATATGTTTCTGGAAGTTCGAAGGTGGTGTAATCCTTCTACGTCTCCCCTTCTTCCAATTAAGGAAGGTTTATACTAGAAGACTTTGATTTATACAATCCTGTTGTACAAACCCGATTCAGACTGGATTTACCTCACTACCAGTCTGAAACTCCTAGTCACTCGATCTGCTCAGACACACTCTGTCTGACAGTTACAATATGTTTCTCACTTCTATTTTTCAACACAGAATACACAAGATGCACACAGTGATCCTAAATGATCAAATGTTACAAAGTAAACGTGCTTAAGAATGATTTCAGCTCGAGAGCTTCTGAGCTTGTAAGCTTGTGCTGTTTTGCTTTCTTGTGCGTTTTTTTAATTGATCAGCGAGAGTCACTATATTCCTTTTGTTGCATCCTTTTATAGTTGTAAGTACCAACGACATCATTTCCCTTAATGTGCAACTTTGACTCTGCTTGAGCTCTGAGTAAGCTACAGTCTTCTTCTTCAGGATACTTGCCGTTCTGGTTCATACTTTCGGCGATTGTCAGATAGGCTCTTCTTTGTCTTCTTACCTTATATGACAATCTTCAGTCTTTGGTCCTTTGTAGCATTAATTACGACATTAAATGCTACAATAAATAGCCGTTAATGATTCGGACTGAGGAGCCATTCTTTATGTATCCTTGACTGCTCTGATCTGATAAAGATTGAGATCGATCTGAAGCTTTGATAAAGTCAGTCTGAAATTCATCGATCCGGTCTGATATGCTTTGTTATCTTATCAGCTTGATCTGTTATGGGCGATCGATCTGGTCAGTCTGATTTCACTCGATCCGATCTGAAATGTTTTGTCATCTTTAAAATCTCATCGATAAGGTCCGGAGCTAACGAATTCCCCCTTTTTGATGATGACAAAACCTAGCTTCTAAGTCTGTTTAACTAGTCTGATAAGAACTCTGAAGCGAAAACTTTCGGATCGATTACTTCCTCTTTGTTCAAAATAAATGTACATTATTAAGTTGGATCGATTAAGCCTTTATTAAAGTTCAAAATAAATGAACAAGGACTTAATAAAGAAAGATTTTTATTGATAAAAAATCTCGCATACAGTCAGTCTAAAAATTTAATCAACGAGACTGCTATCTTCTTGAAGTTTGAGGCGGCTTGAAGTCTTTCTTCTTTTCCCCCTTTTTGTCAGCAGCAATCTCTTGAAGAAAATCAACAACTTGTGCGAGCTGCGCGCTGATAGCGTCAAGACGAACGTCTTGAGCGCGGAGGGAATTGGCAACAGATGCTCTGACTTCAATGGCCAGCTCGATCTGCTCTTTTCTCAGGCTGTTTTTATAAGTGGCTTGCTGAGAAAACAGACCATTCAGTCCTCGCTGAAGACTGCTTATACTGGCTGTCATCTTCTCTTTGAATGAATCAAAGTCCAAAGATGTAAGCCTCTGACCTTGATGAACTTCTAGAACTCGTTGAGAGAGTGACATGCAGTTGTCAGAGAAATGCTGAAGAGTCCGTGCCAGGGAGGGAGGTGCATCAGATAGCCGGCTGGTAGAGTGATCTGATGATGATAGTGCAGGATCATCTTCTTCAGCAATCGGCATAATGGAAGATATGGCAGCCTGATGACTTTCGGATCGGACCAGGGTGACCAAATCCGAAGAAAATTCCTGAATGAAAGCCAGATCTTCATCTGATTGTCCCGGAGGAGTGCGGGGACTGAGAGGCTCCTCAATCTGTAAAGCTGCAACAACTGTAGACACCACTAAATCCGGATCGACGAAGTCTGGTGCGTCAATTGTTGCAAGTGCTGCGGTTGGACTGATTTGTGCACGGGAGGCTGATGACCCCAAAGGAATAGATGTTGTTGGAGAGTCCAACAACACATTCAATGGTTCATCATCTGTAGCAGACGGAGCATTAGGCAATGGCTGCTCCGCTGTCTGATCTGCTGTCTCATCTGGTACGAGCTCTGCAGTCTGAGCTGCTGCTTGATCTACAGGCTGATCTGCGGCTGGTTCTGCAGGTTGCGCTGCTGGCTGATCTTCAGTCTAGTCTGCTGCCCCAGAGGGAATAACTTCAACAAAAGGTTCTGCTAGAGTTTTGCTTGCAGAAGGATGATCCGGGCTGGTTGCTGGAGTGGATACACTGATCTTCTGTCGTTGAAAACGGACAGCTAAGTGAAGAGCATGAACATCCATCTCTAATTGAGCAATAACGGCCCCATCATCTCTGGCAGTTGGAGCAATTGGATCGAAGTTCTCTTTCTTAGCAGCTAGGAGCAGATTGGCCAGTCTGAATCTTTGAATTGCCGTAAATAGCTCTTTGCGCTACACAGCAAGCCGAACATCATCGGTCTCTGTTCCTTTCAGAACTTCTTCTTCCATCTTCTTCAGTCTGCTCAACTTTCCAAAAAACATCTCAATGTGGTTGATAGTCTGGTACTGGACGTATTCATCAAAGACCACAATGAGTCCCTTCACCTTCTCATCAACATCCTCCATAGCAATGTCGATGGCTGTCTGCGCTGCAGATTTGGGTTTGGAGGAGAGGGGTTAGTAGAGAATGGCTTTTCCCTTGCCGGTGGAGGAAGGGGACTTGATCCCTGATTGGGTATAATCTCCCAACTCAGTGATAACTATCCCTTTGACCACGAGAATGGCAGAGGGAAGTCTAACGGTGACTTTGGGTGCAGGGGTTGAAGTGGTTGAAATTTGTTTTGAAGGTTGGGGTGCAGGGGTGGCTTTAGTTGGTGGCAAAATGGGTAGGGGTAGAGTTTTGATTGGTTTGGTAATTTGGGTTCTTGGCTTCTTGGGAAGTGGCTTGGTTGGTGGCGAGGGAGCAGACTGAGTTTCTTCAGAATCAGTCTGGATGGTCAGCTTTCGCTTGATCCGAGGTTTGCGCGTAACAGCTTGTTCTTCGCCCTTCTCAATCTTGACTGCAGCCAGAGTGGTAGAAGTAGGCGGAGCACTCTTGGACTTCAGCAGTGCGAGCCCTTTGGAGTTTAGAATCTTGAAGGGACTGAGAGCGGGCTGCTTTCCCAGCTCGATGTCTAAGGACTCCAGTAGCTTGCTGAGAGGAACAGCAAAGCATACGGCCTGTTTGGATGCAATCACCATTTCCATCAGAACTCCAAAAAGAATCACGGACCAATTCATCTTCTGCCCGGATATTATAGCCGCCATAGCCCTGAACTTCTCTGCGGTTACAGCGTCAAAACTTCATGCTTTGCCCATAAGAGGTTTGCCAACGATTTCGCACAGCACCTGGAAATGAAAGAGCATTTCCTTCTTCTTAAACGAGGGTTGCAGGCGGTGGCCAAAAATAGAGATCTTCCCTTGAAGATCTGAGAGTGACGCTTGAGGAATCTGTCCAAATTCTGTCAGTCCGGAATTGGGGAGGCCAAAGGTTTTGGCCAGCGTCATCGGCGAGATCTCAAATGATTTGCCCTTGACAGTAGTGGATATTGATGTCTTCTGGGAGACGGCATTGGCGAATAGTTCGCGGATTTCTGATTCATAAACAACTGTGCCGCACTCCAGAAAGTTTCTCAGACCAGATGATTCCAAAGCTCGGAAGATGGACACCATCTCTGCATCTTCTGCCCTGTAAATATCATTAAACTCAACGGAGAGAGAGTTGTGAGTAATGGTAGCCATTGGAGTGAACGAGTGCGAAGATTTAGGAGAGTGAGAGAATAAGAAAACAGATAGCGGTAAATTGTAAAAAGTGAAAGAAGATGAAATGTTCAGCCCGCTAAATAGGAGAGAGAAGACACGTGTCTTTATCTCGATGACTGATGAAAAGAAATTCAAAATAAACGGTCAGGATAACAGATAGTTTAAGACGGTTAAAATGCGATCAGTCCAGGGCTGTTTTTGTATAAAAGATGTATTGACCAAACAGATCATGGGATAACATCAGATTGACATGGATCGGTCTGAAAGTTCGGACCTGTCTGTGTCTTTCTGAACATTGTATTATCGATCTGTGGCAACAAAAATCTTTAAGTGCGAAAGTAAGAGAACATCTAAACTATTAAGATAAGTCAATTAAACCAAGAATTTGACGGAAATAATTAAACTTAGCCTCTCGGAGTGGTTTGGTGAAGATGTCTGCTGCTTGCTGCTCTGTTGAGATGTGCTCGATCCGAATTTCCTTTTTGCCAACATGATCTCGAATAAAATGATGGCGTATATCAATGTGCTTTGTTCGAGAGTGCAAAACTGGATTATACGTTATAGCGATTGCACTTGTGTTGTCGCAAAATATCGGAGAGTCAACAGCTTGGATGCCATAGTCTTTGAGCTGGTGTTGAATCCAGAGCATTTGAGCGCAACAGCTTCCAGCGGCTAGATACTCTGCTTCAGCTGTAGATGTGGCAATCGATGTCTGCTTTTTACTGAACCAAGAGATCAATCTTTCACCTAGAAATTGACATGTTCCACTGGTGCTTTTACGATCAATCTTACACCCAGCGTAGTCTGCGTCGGAATATCCGATCAAGCTGAAGTTTGAATCTTTGGAGTACCAAAGACCAACGTTCTGAGATCCTTTTAAGTATTTCAGAATACGCTTGGCAGCAATAAAATGTGATTGTTTTGGTTCTGACTGAAATCTGGCGCACATACAGACTGAGAACATAATATCAGGCCGGCTCGCTGTAAGATACAATAGCGATCCGATTAGTCCTCTATACATGGTTACTTCAACTGCCGTTCCCCCTTCATCTTTGTCTAACTTGATTGTTGGACTCATTGGAGTTGATGCAGTTGAGCATGTTTCCATTCCAAATCTCTTGAGGAGCTCTTTGGTATACTTGGTCTGGTTGATGAAAATACCATTGTTGAGCTGTTTTACTTGGAGACCCAAAAAGAATGAAAGTTCTCCCATCATGCTCATCTCAAACTGTCACTGCATTAACTTAGAAAATTTCTCGCACAATTTGGGGTTAGTTGACCCAAAGATTATGTCACCAACGTAAATCTGAACTTATAGGGTATGTTCCCCCTTAATAAATTTAAAGAGAGTTTATCTACTGAGCCGATCTGAAAATCATGGTTCAGCAGAAATTGAGATAGAGTGTCATACCAGGCTCTTGGAGCTTGTTTCAGACCATACACTGCTTTATTCAGTAGATACACATGATTGGGATACAAATGGTTCTGAAATCCAGGTGGTTGCTCAATGTAGACTTCTTCCTGAAGCTTTCCATTAAGAAAGGCGCTCTTGACGTCCATCTGATATACTTTGAAGTCTTTAAAGGCAGCATATGCAAGAAAAATTCGGATGGCTTCAAGTCTGGCGACTGGTGCAAATGATTCATCGAAGTCGATTCCTTCTTCTTGTCTGAATCCTTGTGCCACCAGTCTGGCTTTGTTTCTAACCACAGTTCCATCTGCGTCCAGCTTATTTCTGAAAACCCATCTGGTTCCAATGACAGACAGATCGCTTGGTCTGGGGGTTAGACTCCAAACTTAATTTTGTTCGAATTGATTTAGCTCTTCTTGCATGGCCTTAATCCAGTTGAAATCAGTTAGAGCTTCATCGATCTTCTTAGGTTCCAGAGTTGAGATGAAAGCAGCATGTGTGAATTCATCCATCATCTGTCCTCTGGTTCTGATCGGTGCAGAGGGACTACCAATCACTAGATTGGGTGGATGCTTCTTAGTCCATCGATAGCTTGACTCTGGATTGTCTGGTCCGGTCGGATGAGTAGTAGCAGCATGATCAGCATCTGCTTTAACATTTGAGTGAAGAACATCCGGATCAGCTCGATCTGAAGAAGCTTCAATGCCTTGATCCGGTCTGTCTTGTACTTCTGGTTCTGGTGGATTGTCTCTTGACCTGTTAGCTACAATCTCATCATCACTGTTAGCTTCGAGATGGATATTTTCCATCTGATTTTGAATTGATTCTTTGTTGCCCTCAACACATAAAGATTCATCAAAAACTACATGAACAGATTCTTCTACAGTTAAGGTTCGATTATTAAAAATTCGATAAGCTTTGCTAGTTGATGAATATCCTACAAATATTCCATTATCTGACTTAGCTTCAAATGCTGTAAGATGATTCTTACCATTGTTATGAACGAAGCATTTGCAGTCAAAAATATGAAAGTGAGAAATAGATGGTCTGTTACCAGTCCATATTTCATATGGGGTAAGGTTCAGCTTCTTGTTGATCATAGACCGATTTTGAGTGTAGCAAGCAGTGTTTACAGCTTCTGCCCAGAACTTTTGCGAAATTCCAGAATCAGCAAGCATTGTTCTTGCTGCTTCCTTGAGCGTTCTGTTTCTTCGTTCTGCAACTCCATTCTGTTGAGGAGTTCGAGCGGCTGAAAACTCATGCTTGATTCCATGATCTTCTAGAAAGGATTCAAGATTCTGATTTGAAAACTCAGTGCCTTTGTCACTACGAATCCTGTCTATGCTGGATGATTTCTCGTTCTGAGTGCGTTTCAGCAGCTTGATCAACTTCGGACCGGTCTGATCTTTACTGCTCAAAAATATAGTCCATGTAAAGCGTGAGTACTCATCAATAACAACAAGAGTATACCGCATTCCCCCTAAACTTGTTATTGGTATAGGACCAAACAAGTCCATATGCAATAATTCTAAACAGCGGGAGGAGGATTTGGCATTCTTGTTTTTGAAGGATGATCTGATCTGTTTGCCCATTTGGCAAGCTTCGCAGATCTTATCCTTAGCAAAATCGATCTTGGGAAGACCGATAACTAAATCATGTTTACACTGGCTGGAAATAGTCTTAAAGTTTATATGATTCAAGCGCTTATGCCACAGCCAATGTTTATTATCATTGTTAGCGATGAAGCAAGTAGGATTATCAGGTTGAGCATGATTCCAGTTAATCTTATATGTATTTTCATTCCTGATTCCTACAAGCACGGTTATACCGTCTGATGATTTAACAGTGCAAGTGTGTTTGTGAAATTCTACAGCATAACCATTATCACAGAGTTGACTTATACTAATCAGATTATAGCACAGATTTTCAACTAACAGCACATCATTGATAATAATGTTACCATGGACAATCTTACCCTTGCCCACGGTCTTACCCTTTGAGTTATCTCCGAAGATGATCTTGGGTCCAGTACATTCTGTGACTTCAGACAGCAGCTCGATGTTTCCAGTCATGTGACGGGAACACCCACTGTCCAAATACCAGTTTGATGCGAGCTTCTTCGGTACCTGTCATCAAATATAATTATTGTTGGTACCCAATCCTATTTGGGTCCAGAACGGATTAGCCCTTTGGGAACCCACACCTGTATCAGCTTCAATGGCTTGTGTGTGTAAGGTGTGCTGTGTGCTGGTCTGTTTTGATGTTGTGTGTGATAATGTGTGCGCTGTGAAAACCTTTGATTCTCATAAGGTAGTCTATATCTTCGTTGAATCGGTTTTGAATTATAGTAATTATATTGTCTTCCTTGCCTTCGATCTTGCACCTTTGGATTTGGTTTGATAGACGCAAATCTTGCTGGTGCCTTTTCTTTGGCTTGGTCAACATAACCAATCCCTTTTCTCAGATTTTGATTCACGTAAGAGACTCCTGTTTGAATCTTAGGTGCTTCAGTCTCATATACTGTGCTGGATTTAACAAATGTCATTTGTTTGACTTGGTTCTTTACCAGCAACAGCTCAGACTCATCTTTGGTGCATTCTTTGGTGTCAAAGCCTATGCCGGTGAAATCACCGACGTTTCTTTGAACCTCTTGTAATTCTTCCAAAGATGTTCTGGATTTTGTCCATGTTTTGAATATATGAGAAAGCTTAGCATTTTGTGTGCTAATTCTCTTATTTTCTTCATGGAGCTGATCATAGGAGATTTTCAGCTTATTCAGCTCGATCTTTAGATTATTGCACTCACCCTGCTCAGAGCAGCTTGGTTTATTGTGCTCATCTATTTGATTACTGGCTTTAGCTTTATTTTTCTCAAATGATTCAGCTAAGATCCTATAATCATTAGCCATGTCTTGCAGTGCGGACATGAGCTCTTCTCGTGTAAATTCATTTGAGTCAAGATCATATACCTCGTCTGTCTGGCTCATCTCTTCGTCTGCCATGAGACATTGAATATCTTCTTCGCTTTCGCTAGGAAGAATATTCAGAGCTTTCCGAGTCTGAGTCTGTCTGAGCCCATTTGCTGTTTCCTTCTTCAGCTACTAGGACTTTTTGGGATTTTCATGATTCTTGCGGTCTTTGTAGTGCTTCTTCTTCCTATCATCACGATGCTTCTCTTTCCGTTCTTCTTTCTTCGGTCTGGTGCAATCTGCAATAAAATGTCCGGTCTTACCACAATTGTAGCAAGCCTGATCGTTAACAGCATCATCTTTTCTTGATTTATAATGATGAGAGGGTTTGAAGTTCCTCTTATTCTTAGACATAAATTTACCGAATTTCTTGATAAATAATGACATAGCATCATTACTTATCTGTTCAGTGGATCGGTCTGATGTTGAGGCGATCTGGTCTGGAATGGCTGCCAGGGCCTTGTTTGGTTGAGAGATGAATGGCTCTGCTTCACCTCTGCTTATCAGTTCAAACTCATAGGCCTTAAGATCTGCAAACAGATCATGAAGTTCAACCTTGTTAAGATCTTTTGATTCCCTCATGGCAATGGTCTTAACATCCCATTCCTTTGGCAGAGCTCTCATAACTTTCAGAGCGATCTCTCTGTTAGAATATTCCTTCCCCAGACCATTCAGTTCATTTATGATGCCAGTGACTCTTTCATCAAACTCATTTAGAGTTTCTTCACTCTTCATTTTTATGCCCTCAAATCTTTGAAGAGCAACAGTCAGCTTGTTTTCTTTGGTCTGGTAATTGCCTTCGCATAGCTGTGCTATCTTCTCCCAAATTTCTTTGGCAGTAGAGCACATTTTGATTTTGCTGAACATGTTCTTGTCCAATGTCTTGAACAAGATGTCTTTGGCAACGTTGTCGAGATTTGCCTTCTTTCTTTCCTCATTCGTCCAGAGGGATCTGTCTTTCTCTACCATTTGTGGTTCACCACCAGTAATGTCGACTGCTGTATTTATTTTTAGAATCTTCATTGGTCCATCAGTGATGACGAACCACATATCGTCATCCTGAGCTGCCAGATGAGCTTGCATTCTGATTCTCCAGTCATCAGTCTTCTTTTGAGAACATAGGAATTTTGTTAAATGATGCCATCAGCTCGAGTGATTTTGCTGATTAAGATGACCTGCTCTGATACCACTTGTTAGGATCGGTCCGGAGTGTTTAGAGGGGGGGGGGGGTGAATGAACACTCCTTCTAAAAATTAATCCCTTGTGATTTCTTTCGGATTAGTGAAAGAAATCTGTTTCTTAATCAACTCTTGTACAGAACAGACCACTGAAAGTATAAGTGCGGAACGGTCTGTTCTTGTATATGTAAGAACGGCTCGATGGCTAGTATGAAAGAATAAGTGCAGAAAGATAATACACAGGATATGTTTCTGGAAGTTCGAAGGTGGTGTAATCCTTCTACGTCTCCCCTTCTTCCAATTAAGGAAGGTTTATACTAGAAGACTTTGATTTATACAATCTTGTTGTACAAACCCGATTCAGACTGGATTTACCTCACTACCAGTCTGAAACTCCTAGTCACTTGATCTGCTCAGACACACTCTGTCTGACAGTTACAATATGTTTTTCACTTCTATTTTTCAACACAGAATACACAAGATGCGCACAGTGATCCTAAATGATCAAATGTTACAAAGTAAACATGCTTAAGAATGATTTCAGCTCGAGAGCTTTTGAGCTTGTAAGCTTGTGCTGTTTTGCTTTCTTGTGCGTTTTTTTAATTGATCAGCGAGAGTCACTATATTCCTTTTGTTGCATCCTTTTATAGTTGTAAGTACCAACGACATTATTTCCCTTAATGTGCAACTTTGACTCTGCTTGAGCTCTGAGTAAGCTACAGTCTTCTTCTTCAGGATACTTGCCGTTCTGGTTCATACTTTCGACGATTGTCAGATAGGCTCTTCTTTGTCTTCTTACCTTATATGGCAATCTTTAGTCTTTGGTCCTTTGTAGCATTAATTACGACATTAAATGCTACAATAAATAGCCGTTAATGATTCGGACTGAGGAGCCATTCTTTATGTATCATTGACTACTCTGATCTGATAAAGATTGAGATCGATCTGAAGCTTTGATAAAGTCAGTCTGAAATTCATCGATCCGGTCTGATATGCTTTGTTATCTTATCAGCTTGATCTGTTATGGGCGATCGATCTGGTCAGTCTGATTTCACTCGATCCGGTCTGAAATGTTTTGTCATCTTTAAAATCTCATCGATAAGGTCCGGAACTAACAGGATGTTTGTTTTTTTTTTGATAAATTTCGATTTTGTACGAATATTCTAGTATATGTTTTCGTAAATAAATTCAATTTGTGGAATCTAGCATCAAGTCTTGAGTACATCATTTTCTTGGTTGGAAGAAGTTTTTGGGAAAATTTCACGAATTATGTATGCTTTGTGATTTTTTTTTATAAATTTTGATTTTGTGCGAATATTCGAGTTTATGTCTTGAGTACATCATTTTCTTGGTTGGAACAAGTTTTTGAGCAATTTTCACAGTTAAGGATGTTTTTTTTAATTTTTTTGATAAATTTTGATTTTTGTGGGAATATTCGAGTATATGTCTTCGTAAACAAATTCAATTTGTGGAATCTAACATCAAGTCTTGAGTACATAATTTTCTTGGTCGGAAGAAATTTTTGACAAATTTTCACAATTTACGTAGTTTTTTGATTTTTGATAAATTTCGATTTCGTGCGAGTATTCAAATATATGTCTTAAGTATATCATTTTCTTGGTTGGAACAAGTTTTTGCGCAATTTTCAATGTTAAAGAAAGTTTTTTAATTCTTGGATAAATTTTCATTTTGTGCGAATATTCGAGTATATGTCTTCATAAACAAATTCAATTTGCGGAATTTAACATCAAGTCTTGAGTACATCATTTTCTTTCTTGGAAGAAGTTTTTGAGAAATTTTCACAAATTACGTATGTTTTGTGTTTTCTTATAAATTTCGATTTCGTTTGAATATACGAGTATATGTCTTGATTACATCATTTTCTTGGTTGGAAGAAGTTTTTTAGAAGTCTTCACAAATTACGTATGTTTTGTGTTCTTTTTTAAATTTTGATTTCGTGCGAGTATTCGGGTATAAGTCTTGATTACATCATTTTCTTGGTTGGAACACGTTTTTGAGCAACTTTCACTGTTAATGAGTTTTTTTATTTTTTGATAAATTTCGATTTTGTGCGACTATTCGAGTATATGTCTTCGTAAACAAATTCAATTTGTGAAATTTAACGTCAAGTCTTGAGTACTTTATCTTCTTTGTCGGGAAGAAGTTTTTGAGAAATTTTCACAATTTTTTAAGTTTTTCATTTTTTGATAAATTTCGATTTCACGCGTGTATTCGAGTATATATCATTAGTATATCATTTTCTTGGTTGGAACAAGTTTTTCAACAATTTTCAGAGTTAACTAATTTTTTGGTTTTTTGATAAATTTCGATTTCGTACAAGTATTCGAGTATACATCTTGAGTACATCATTTTCTTTGTTGGAACAAGTTTTTGAGCAATTTTCACATTTAAGGAGGTTTTTTTGATAAATTTCGATTTTATGTGAATATTCTAGTCTATGTCTTTGTAAACAAATTCAATTTTTTGTGGAATATAACATCAAGTATTGGGTACATCATTTTCTTTGTTGGAAGAAGTTTTTGAGAAATTTCACAAATTACGTATGTTTTGTGTTCTTTTTTAAATTTTGATTTCATGCGAGTATTCGGGTATAAGTCTTGATTACATCATTTTCTTGGTTGGAACAAGTTTTTGAGCAATTTTCACTGTTAATGATTTTTTTTTTTTTGATAAATTTCGATTTTGTGCGACTATTCGAGTATATGTCTTCGTAAACAAATTCAATTTGTGGAATTTAACGCCAAGTCTTGAGTACATCATTTTCTTGGTTGGAAGAAGTTTTTCAGAAATTTTCACAAATTAGGTATGTTTTTTGCTTTTTTAAATTTTGATATCGTTCGAATATTCGAGTATAATTCTTGAGTACCTCGCTTTCTTGGTTGGAACAAGTTTATGAGCAATTTTTACATGTAAGGATGTTTGTTTTTTTTTTGATAAATTTTGATTTTGTACGAATATTCTAGTATATGTTTTCGTAAATAAATTCAATTTGTGGAATCTAGCATCAAGTCTTGAGTACATCACTTTCTTGGTTGGAAGAAGTTTTTGGGAAAATTTCACGAATTATGTATGCTTTTTGATTTTTTTTTATTAATTTTGATTTTGTGCGAATATTCGAGTTTATGTCTTGAGTACATCATTTTTTTGGTTGGAACAAGTTTTTGAGCAATTTTCACAGTTAAGGATGTTTTTTTTTAATTTTTTTGATAAATTTTGATTTTTGTGGAAATATTCGAGTATATGTCTTCGTAAACAAATTCAATTTGTGGAATCTAACATAAAGTCTTGAGTACATAATTTTCTTGGTCGGAAGAAGTTTTTGACAAATTTTCACAATTTACGTAGTTTTTTGATTTTTTGATAAATTTTAATTCCGTGCGAGTATTCAAATATATTTCTTAAGTACATCATTTTCTTGGTTGGAACAAATCTTTGCGCAATTTTCAATGTTAAAGAATTTTTTTTAATTTTTGGATAAATTTTCATTTTGTGCGAATATTCGAGTATATGTCTTCATAAACAAATTCAATTTGCGGAATTAACATCAAGTCTTGAGTACATCATTTTCTTTGTTGGAAGAAATTTTCACAAATTACGTATGTTTTGTGATTTCTTATAAATTTCGATTTCGTTTGAATATACGAGTATATGTCTTGATTACATCATTTTCTTGGTTTGAAGAAGTTTTTTAGAAGTCTTCACAAATTACGTATGTTTAATGATTTTTGGTAAATTTTGATTTCGTGCGAATATTTGAGTGTATACCTTGAGTATATAATTTTCTTGGTTGGTACAAGTTTTTGAGCAATTCTCACCTTAAATGACGTTTTTTTTTTTATTTTTGGATAAATTTTGATTTTGTGCGAATATTCGACTATATGTCTTCGTAAACAAATTTAATTTGTGGAATTTGGCATCAAGTCTTGAGTACTTCATCTTCTTTGTCGGGAAGAAATTTTTGAGAAATTTTCACAATTTTTAAGTTTTTCATTTTTGATAAATTGCGATTTCATGCGTGTATTCGAGTATATATCATTAGTATATCATTTTCTTGGTTGGAACAAGTTTTTCAACAATTTTCACAGTTAACTAATTTTTTGGTTTTTTGATAAATTTCGATTTCGTACAAGTATTCGAGTATACATCTTGAGTACATCATTTTCTTTGTTGGAACAAGTTTTTGAGCAATTTTCACAGTTAACGAGGTTTTTTTGATAAATTACGATTTTTTGCGAATATTCTAGGCTATGTCTTTGTAAACAAATTCAATTTTTTTGTGGAATTTAACATCAAGTATTGGGTACATCATTTTCTTTGTTGGAAGAAGTTTTTGAGAAATTTCACAAATTACGTATGTTTTGTGTTCTTTTTTAAATTTTGATTTCGTGCGAGTATTCGGGTATAAGTCTTGATTACATCATTTTCTTGATTGGAACAAGTTTTTGAGCAATTTTCAATGTTAATGATTTTTTTTTTTGTTTTTTGATAAATTTCGATTTTGTGCGACTATTCGAGTATATGTCTTCGTAAACAAATTCAATTTGTGGAATTTAACGTCAAGTCTTGAGTACGCATTTTCTTGGTTGTAAGAAGTTTTTCAGAAATTTTCACAAATTATGTATGTTTTTTGCTTTTTTTAAATTTTGATATCGTTCGATTATTCGAGTATAATTCTTGAGTACCTCGCTTTCTTGGTTGGAACAAGTTTTTGAGCAATTTTCACATGTAAGGATGTTTGTTTTTTTTTTGATAAATTTTGATTTTGTACGAATATTCTAGTATATGTTTTCGTAAATAAATTCAATTTGTGGAATCTAGCATCAAGTCTTGAGTACATCATCTTCTTGGTTGGAAGAAGTTTTTGGGAAAATTTCACGAATTATGTATGCTTTGTGATTTTTTTTTATAAATTTTGATTTTGTGCGAATATTCGAGTTTATGTCTTGAGTACATCATTTTCTTGGTTGGAAAAAGTTTTTGAGCAATTTTCACAGTTAAGGATGTTTTTTTTTAATTTTTTTGATAAATTTTGATTTTTGTGGGAATATTCGAGTATATGTCTTCGTAAACAAATTCAATTTGTGGAATCTAACATCAAGTCTTGAGTACATAATTTTCTTGGTCGGAAGAAGTTTTTGACAAATTTTCACAATTTACGTAGTTTTTTGATTTTTTGATAAATTTCAATTCCGTGCGAGTATTCAAATATATGTCTTAAGTACATCATTTTCTTGGTTGGAACAAGTCTTTGCGCAATCTTCAATGTTAAAGAAAGTTTTTTAATTTTTGGATAAATTTTCATTTTGTGCGAATATTCGAGTATATGTCTTCATAAACAAATTCAATTTGCGGAATTTAACATCAAGTCTTGAGTACATCATTTTCTTTGTTGGAAGAAGTTTTTGAGAAATTTTCACAAATTACGTATGTTTTGTGATTTCTTATAACTTTCGATTTCGTTTGAATATACGAGTATATGTCTTGATTACATCATTTTCTTGGTTGGAAGAAGTTTTTTTGAAGTCTTCACAAATTACGTATGTTTTATGATTTTTGGTAAATTTTGATTTCGTGCGAATATTTGAGTATATATCTTGAGTATATAATTTTCTAAGTTGGTACAAGTTTTTGAGCAATTCTCACCTTAAATGACGTCTTTTATTTTTTTTGGATAAATTTCGATTTTGTGCGAATATTCGACTATATGTCTTCGTAAACAAATTCAATTTGTGGAATTTGGCAGCAAGTCTTGAGTACTTCATCTTCTTTGTCGGGAAGAAGTTTTTGAGAAATTTTCACAATTTTTTAAGTTTTTCATTTTTTGATAAATTTCAATTTCATGCGTGTATTCGAGTATATATCATTAGTATATCATTTTCATGGTTGGAACAAGTTTTTCAACAATTTTCACAGTTAACTAATTTTTTTGGTTTTTTGATAAATTTTGATTTCGTACAAGTATTCGAGTATACATCATGAGTACATCATTTTCTTTGTTGGAACAAGTTTTTGAGCAATTTTCACAGTTAAGGAGGTTTTTTTGATAAATTTCGATTTTATGCGAATATTCTAGTCTATGTCTTTGTAAACAAATTCAATTTGTGGAATTTAACATCAGATTGGGTACATCATTTTCTTTGTTGGAAGAAGTTTTTGAGAAATTTCACAAATTACGTATGTTTTGTGTTCTTTTTTAAATTTTGATTTCGTGCTTGTATTCGGGTATAAGTCTTGATTACATCATTTTCTTGGTTGGAACAAGTTTTTGAGCAATTTTCACTGTTAATGATTTTTTTTATTTTTTGATAAATTTCGATTTTGTGCGACTATTCGAGTATATGTCTTCGTAAACAAATTCAATTTGTGGAATTTAACGCCAAGTCTTGAGTACATCACAAATTATTATGTTTTTTGCTTTTTTTAAATTTTGATATCGTTCGAATATTCGAGTATAATTCTTGAGTACCTCGCTTTCTTGGTTGGAACAAGTTTATGAGCAATTTTTACATGTAAGGATATTTGTTTTTTTTTGATAAATTTTGATTTTGTACGAATATTCTAGTATATGTTTTCGTAAATAAATTCAATTTGTGGAATCTAGCATCAAGTCTTGAGTACATCATTTTCTTGGTTGGAAGAAGTTTTTGGGAAAATTTCACGAATTATGTATGCTTTGTGATTTTTTTTTATAAATTTTGATTTTGTGCGAATGTTCGAGTTTATGTCTTGAGTACATCATTTTCTTGGTTGGAACAAGTTTTTGAGCAATTTTCATAGTTAAGGATGTTTTTTTAATTTTTTTGATAAATTTTGATTTTTCTGGGAATATTCGAGTATAAGTCTTCGTAAACAAATTCAATTTGTGGAATCTAACATCAAGTCTTGAGTACATAATTTTCTTGGTCGGAAGAAGTTTTTGACAAATTTTCACAATTTACGTAGTTTTTTGATTTTTTGATAAATTTCGATTTCGTGCGAGTATTCAAATATATGTCTTAAGTACATCATTTTCTTGGTTGGAACAAGTCTTTGCGCAATTTTATGTTAAAGAAAGTTTTTTAATTTTTGGATAAATTTTCATTTTGTGCGAATATTCGAGTATATGTCTTCATAAACAAATTCAATTTGCGGAATTTAACATCAAGTCTTGAGTACATCATTTTCTTTGTTGGAAGAAGTTTTTGAGAAATTTTCACAAATTACGTATGTTTAGTGATTTCTTATAAATTTCGATTTCGTTTGAATATACGAGTATATGTCTTGATTACATCATTTTCTTGGTTGGAAGAAGTTTTTTAGAAGTCTTCACAAATTACGTATGTTTTGTGTTCTTTTTTAAATTTTGATTTCGTGCGAGTATTCGGGTATAAGTCTTGATTACATCATTTTCTTGGTTGGAACACGTTTTTGAGCAATTTTCACTGTTAATGATTTTTTTTTATTTTTTGATAAATTTCGATTTTGTGCGACTATTCAAGTATATGTCTTCGTAAACAAATTCAATATGTGGAATTTAACGTCAAGTCTTGAGTACTTTATCTTCTTTGTCGGGAAGAAGTTTTTGAGAAATTTTCACAATTTTTTAAGTTTTTCATTTTTTGATAAATTTCGATTTCATGCGTGTATACGAGTATATATCATTAGTATATCATTTTCTTGGTGGGAACAAGTTTTTCAACAATTTTCACAGTTAACTAATTTTTTGGTTTTTTGATAAATTTCGATTTCGTACAAGTATTCGAGTATACATCTTGAGTACATCATTTTCTTTGTTGGAACAAGTTTTTGAGCAATTTTCACAGTTAAGGAGGTTTTTTTGATAAATTTCGATTTTATGCGAATATTCTAGTCTATGTCTTTGTAAACAAATTCAATTTGTGGAATTTAACATCAAGTATTGGGTACATCATTTTCTTTGTTGGAAGAAATTTTTGAGAAATTTCACAAATTACGTATGTTTTGTGTGCGAGTATTCGGGTATAAGTCTTGATTACATCATTTTCTTGGTTGGAACATGTTTTTGAGCAATTTTCACTGTTAATGATTTTTTTTATTTTTTGATAAATTTTGATTTTGTGCGACTATTCGAGTATATGTGTTCGTAAACAAAGTCAATTTGTGGAATTTAACGTCAAGTCTTGAGTACATCATTTTCTTGGTTGGAAGAAGTTTTTCAGAAATTTTCATAAATTATGTATGTTTTGTGCTTTTTTTAAATTTTGATATCGTTCGAATATTCGAGTATAATTCTTGAGTACCTCGTTTTCTTGGTTGGAACAAGTTTTTGAGCAATTTTCACATGTAAGTATGTTTGTTTTTTTTTTTGATAAATTTTGATTTTGTACGAATATTCTAGTATATGTTTTCGTAAATAAATTCAATTTTTGGAATCTAGCATCAAGTCTTGAGTACATCATTTTCTTGGTTGGAAGAAGTTTTTGGGGAAATTTCACGAATTATGTATGCTTTGTGATTTTTTTTTATAAATTTTGATTTTGTGCGAATATTCGAGTTTATGTCTTGAGTACATCATGTTTTTGGTTGGAACAAGTTTTTGAGCAATTTTCACAGTTAAGGATGATTTTTTTAAATTTTTTTGATAAATTTTGATTTTTGTGGGAATATTCGAGTATATGTCTTCGTAAACAAATTCAATTTGTGGAATCTAACTTCAAGTCTTGAGTACATAATTTTCTTGGTCGGAAGAAGTTTTTGACAAAATTTCACAATTTACGTAGTTTTTTGATTTTTCGATAAATTTCAATTCCGTGCGAGTATTAAAATATATGTCTTAAGTACATCATTTTCTTGGTTGGAACAAGTCTTTGTGCAATTTTCAATGTTAAAGAAATTTTTTTTAATTTTTGGATAAATTTTCATTTTGTGCGAATATTCGAGTATATGTCTTCATAAACAAATTCAATTTGCGGAATATAACATCAAGTCTTGAGTACATCATTTTCTTTGTTGGAACAAATTTTTGAGAAATTTTCACAAATTACGTATGTTTTGTGATTTCTTATAAATTTCGATTTCGTTTGAATATACGAGTATATGTCTTGATTACATCATTTCTTGGTTTGAAGAAGTTTTTTAGAAGTCTTCACAAATTACGTATGTTTAATGATTTTTGGTAAATTTTGATTTCGTGCGAATATTTGAGTGTATACCTTGAGTATATAATTTTCTTGGTTGGTACAAGTTTTTGAGCAATTCTCACCTTAAATGATGTTTTTTTTTTATTTTTGGATAAATTTTGATTTTGTGCGAATATTCGAATATATGTATTCGTAAACAAATTCAACTTGTGGAATCTAACATCAAGTCTTGAGTACATAATTTTCTTGGTCGGAAGAAGTTTTTGACAAATTTTCACAAATTACGTAGTTTTTTGATTTTTTGTTAAATTTCGATTTCGTGCGAGTATTCAAATATATGTCTTAAGTACATCATTTTCTTGGTTGGAACAAGTCTTTGAGCAATTTTCAATGTTAAAGAAAGTTTTTTAATTTTTGGATAAATTTTCATTTTGTGCGAATATTCGAGTATATGTCTTCATAAACAAATTCAATTTGCAGAATTTAACATCAAGTCTTGAGTACATCATTTTCTTTGTTGGAAGAATTTTTGAGAAATTTCACAAATTACGTATGTTTAGTGATTTCTTATAAATTTCGATTTCGTTTGAATATACGAGTATATGTCTTGATTACATCATTTTCTTGGTTGGAAGAAGTTTTTTAGAAGTCTTCAAAAATTACGTATGTTTTGTGTTCTTTTTTAAATTTTGATTTCGTGCGAGTATTCGGGTATAAGTCTTGATTACATCATTTCTTGGTTGGAACACGTTTTTGAGCAATTTTCACTGTTAATGATTTTTTTTATTTTTTGATAAATTTCGATTTTGTGCGACTATTCAAGTATATGTGTTCGTAAACAAATTCAATATGTGGAATTTAACTTCAAGTCTTGAGTACTTTATCTTCTTTGTCGGGAAGAAGTTTTTGAGAAATTTTCACAATTTTTCAAGTTTTTCATTTTTTGATAAATTTCGATTTTATGCGAATATTCTAGTCTATGTCTTTGTAAACAAATTCAATTTGTGGAATTTAACATCAAGTATTGGGTACATCATTTTCTTTGTTGGAAGATGTTTTTGAGAAATTTCACAAATAACGTATGTTTTGTGTTCTTTTTAAAATTTTGATTTCGTGCGAGTATTCAGGTATAAGTCTTGATTACATCATTTTCTTGGTTGGAACAAGTTTTTGAGCAATTCCACTGTTAATGATTTTTTTTTTTTTTTGATAAATTTCGATTTTGTGCGACTATTCGAGTATATGTCTTCGTAAACAAATTCAATTTGTGGAATTTAACGTCAAGTCTTGAGTACATCATTTTCTTGGTTGGAAGAAGTTTTTCAGAAATTTTCATAAATTATGTATGTTTTGTGCTTTTTTTAAATTTTGATATCGTTCGAATATTCGAGTATAATTCTTGAGTACCTCGTTTTCTTGGTTGGAACAAGTTTTTGAGCAATTTTCACATGTAAGGATGTTTGTTTTTTTTTTGATAAATTTCGATTTTGTACGAATATTCTAGTATATGTTTTCGTAAATAAATTCAATTTGTGGAATCTAGCATCAAGTCTTGAGTACATCATTTTCTTGGTTGGAAGAAGTTTTTGGGAAAATTTCACGAATTATGTATGCTTTTTGATTTTTTTTTATTAATTTTGATTTTGTGCGAATATTCGAGTTTATGTCTTGAGTACATCATTTTCTTGGTTGGAACAAGTTTTTGAGCAATTTTCACTGTTAAGGATGTTTTTTTTTAATTTTTTTGATAAATTTTTATTTTTGTGGGAATATTCGAGTATATGTCTTCGTAAACAAATTCAATTTGTGGAATCTAACATCAAGTCTTGAGTACATAATTTTCTTGGTCGGAAGAAGTTTTTGACAAATTTTCACAATTTACGTAGTTTTTTGATTTTTTGATAAATTTCAATTCCATGCGAGTATTCAAATATATGTCTTAAGTACATCATTTTCTTGGTTGGAACAAGTCTTTGCGCAATTTTCAATGTTAAAGAAAGTTTTTTAATTTTTGGATAAATTTTCATTTTGTGCGAATATTCGAGTATATGTCTTCATAAACAAATTCAATTTGCGGAATTTAACATCAAGTCTTGAGTACATCATTTTCTTTGTTGGAAGAAATTTTTGTGAAATTTTCACAAATTACGTATGTTTTGTGATTTCTTATAAATTTCGATTTCGTTTGAATATACGAGTATATGTCTTGATTACATCATTTTCTTGGTTGGAAGAAGTTTTTTAGAAGTCTTCACAAATTACGTATGTTTTTTGATGTTTGGTAAATTTTGATTTCCTGCGAATATTTGAGTGTATATCTGAGTATATAATTTTCTTGGTTGGTACAAGTTTTTGAGCAATTCTCACCTTAAATGACGTTTTTTTTTATTTTTGGATAAATTTTGATTTTGTCGAATATTCGACTATATGTCTTCGTAAACAAATTCAATTTGTGGAATTTGGCATCAAGTCTTGAGTACTTCATATTCTTTGTCGGGAAGAAGTTTTTGAGAAATTTTCACAATTTTTAAAGTTTTTCATTTTTTGATAAATATCGATTACATGCGTGTATTCGATTATATATCATTAGTATATCATTTTCTGAGTTGGAACAAGTTTTTCAACAATTTTCACAGTTAAGTATTTTTTTGGTTTTTTGATAAATTTCGATTTCGTACAAGTATTCGAGTATACATCTTGAGTACATCATTTTCTTTGTTGGAACAAGTTTTTGAGCAATTTTCACAGTTAAGGAGGTTTTTTTTGATAAATTTCGATTTTATGCGAATATTCTAGTCTATGTCTTTGTAAACAAATTCAATTTGTGGAATTTTACATCAAGTATTGGGTACATCATTTTCTTTGTTGGAAGAAGTTTTTGAGAAATTTCACAAATTACGTATGTTTTTTGTTCTTTTTTAAATTTTGATTTCGTGCGATTATTCGGGTATAAGTCTTGATTACATCATTTTCTTGGTTGGAACAAGTTTTTGAGCAATTTTCACTGTTAATGATTTTTTTTATTTTTTGATAAATTTCGATTTTGTGCGACTATTCGAGTATATGTCTTCGTAAACAAATTCAATTTGTGGAATTTAACGTCAAGTCTTGAGTACATCATTTTCTGGGTTGGAAGAAGTTTTTCAGAAATTTTCACAAATTATGTATGTTTTGTGCTTTTTTTAAATTTTGATATCTTTCGAATATTCGAGTATAATTCTTGAGTACCTCGCTTTCTTGGTTGGAACAAGTTTTGTAGCAATTTTCACATGAAGGATGTTTTTTTTTTTTGATAAATTCGATTTTGTACGAATATTCTAGTTTATGTTTTCGTAAATAAATTATTGTGGAATCTAGCATCAAGTCTTGAGTACATCATTTTCTTGGTTGGAAGAAGTTTTTGGGAAAATTTCACGAATTATGTATGCTTTCTGATTTTTTTTTATAAATTTTGATTTTGTGCGAATATTCGAGTTTATGTCTTGAGTACATCATTTTCTTGGTTGGAACAAGTTTTTGAGCAATTTTCACAGTTAAGGATGTTTTTTTTTAATTTTTTTGATAAATTTTGATTTTTGTGGGAATATTCGAGTATATGTCTTCGTAAACAAATTCAACTTGTGGAATCTAACATCAAGTCTTGAGTACATAATTTTCTTGGTCGGAAGAAGTTTTTGACAAATTTTCACAATTTACGTAGTTTTTTGATTTTTTGATAGATTTCGATTTCGTGCGAGTATTCAAATATATGTCTTAAGTACATCATTTTCTTGGTTGGAACAAGTCTTTAAGCAATTTTCAATGTTAAAGAAAGTTTTTTAATTTTTGGATAAATTTTCATTTTCTGCGAATATTCGAGTATATGTCTTCATAAACAAATTCAATTTGCGGAATTTAACATCAAGTCTTGAGTACATCATTTTCTTTGTTGGAAGAAGTTTTTGAGAAATTTTCACAAATTACGTATGTTTTGTGATTTTTTATAAATTTCGATTTCGTTTGAATATACGAGTATATGTCTTGATTATATCATTTTCTTTGTTGGAAGAAGTTTTTGAGAAATTTCACAAATTACGTATGTTTTTTGTTCTTTTTTAAATTTTGATTTCGTGCGAGTATTCGGGTATAAGTCTTGATTACATCATTTTCTTGGTTGGAACAAGTTTTTGAGCAATTTTCACTGTTAATGATTTTTTTTATTTTTTGATAAATTTCGATTTTGTGCGACTATTCGAGTATAAGTCTTCGTAAACAAATTCAATTTGTGGAATTTAACGTCAAGTCTTGAGTACATCATTTTCTGGGTTGGAAGAAGTTTTTCAGAAATTTTCACAAATTATGTATGTTTTGTGCTTTTTTTAAATTTTGATATCTTTCGAATATTCGAGTATAATTCTTGAGTACCTCGCTTTCTTGGTTGGAACAAGTTTTGTAGCAATTTTCACATGAAGGATGTTTTTTTTTTTTGATAAATTTCGATTTTGTACGAATATTCTAGTTTATGTTTTCGTAAATAAATTATTGTGGAATCTAGCATCAAGTCTTGAGTACATCATTTTCTTGGTTGGAAGAAGTTTTTGGGAAAATTTCACGAATTACGTATGCTTTCTGATTTTTTTTTATAAATTTTGATTTTGTGCGAATATTCGAGTTTATGTCTTGAGTACATCATTTTCTTGGTTGGAACAAGTTTTTGAGCAATTTTCACAGTTAAGGATGTTTTTTTTTAATTTTTTTGATAAATTTTGATTTTTGTGGGAATATTCGAGTATATGTCTTCGTAAACAAATTCAACTTGTGGAATCTAACATCAAGTCTTGAGTACATAATTTTCTTGGTCGGAAGAAGTTTTTGACAAATTTTCACAATTTACGTAGTTTTTTGATTTTTTGATAAATTTCGATTTCGTGCGAGTATTCAAATATATGTCTTAAGTACATCATTTTCTTGGTTGGAACAAGTCTTTGAGCAATTTTCAATGTTAAAGAAAGTTTTTTAATTTTTGGATAAATTTTCATTTTGTGCGAATAATCGAGTATATGTCTTCATAAACAAATTCAATTTGCGGAATTTAACATCAAGTCTTGAGTACATCATTTTCTTTGTTGGAAGAAGTTTTTGAGAAATTTTCACAAATTACGTATGTTTTGTGATTTCTTATAACTTTCGATTTCGTTTGAATATACGAGTATATGTCTTGATTACATCATTTTCTTGGTTGGAAGAAGTTTTTTTGAAGTCTTCACAAATTACGTATGTTTTATGATTTTTGGTAAATTTTGATTTCGTGCGAATATTTGAGTATATATATTGAGTATATAATTTTCTAAGTTGGTACAAGTTTTTGAGCAATTCTCACCTTAAATGACGTCTTTTTTTTTTTGGATAAATTTCGATTTTGTGCGAATATTCGACTATATGTCTTCGTAAACAAATTCAATTTGTGGAATTTGGCAGCAAGTCTTGAGTACTTCATCTTCTTTGTCGGGAAGAAGTTTTTGAGAAATTTTCACAATTTTTTAAGTTTTTCATTTTTTGATAAATTTCGATTTCATGCGTGTATTCGAGTATATATCATTAGTATATCATTTTCATGGTTGGAACAAGTTTTTCAACAATTTTCACAGTTAATTAATTTTTTTGGTTTTTTGATAAATTTTGATTTCGTACAAGTATTCGAGTATACATCTTGAGTACATCATTTTCTTTGTTGGAACAAGTTTTTGAGCAATTTTCACAGTTAAGGAGGTTTTTTTGATAAATTTTGATTTTATGCGAATATTCTAGTCTATGTCTTTGTAAACAAATTCAATTTGTGGAATTTAACATCAAGTATTGGGTACATCATTTTCTTTGTTGGAAGAAGTTTTTGAGAAATTTCACAAATTACGTATGTTTTGTGTTCTTTTTTAAATTTTGATTTCGTGCGAAATTCGAGTATAAGTCTTGATTACATCATTTTCTTGGTTGGAACAAGTTTTTGAGCAATTTTCACTGCTAATGATTTTTTTTATTTTTTGATAAATTTCGATTTTGTGCGACTATTCGAGTATATGTCTTCTTAAACAAATTCAATTTGTGGAATTTTGACGTCAAGTCTTGAGTACATCATTTTCTTGGTTGGAAGAAGTTTTTCAGAAATTTTCACAAATTATGTATGTTTTGTGCTTTTTTAAATTTTGATATCGTTCGAATATTCGAGTATAATTCTTGAGTACCTCGCTTTCTTGGTTGGAACAAGTTTTTGAACAATTTTCACATGTAAGGATGTTTTTTTTTTTTGATAAATTTCGATTTTGTACGAATATTCTAGTATATGTTTTCGTAAATAACTTCAATTTGTGGAATATAGCATCAAGTCTCGAGTACATCATTTTCTTGGTTGGAAGAAGTTTTTGGGAAAATTTCACGAATTATGTATGCTTTGTGATATTTTTTTATAAATTTTGATTTTGTGCGAATATTCGAGTTTATGTCTTGAGTACATCATTTTCTTGGTTGGAACAAGTTTTTGAGCAATTTTCACTGTTAAGGATGTTTTTTTTTAATTTTTTTGATAAATTTTGATTTTTTTAGGAATATTCGAGTATTTGTCTTCGTAAACAAATTCAATTTGTGGAATCTAACATCAAGTCTTGAGTACATAATTTTCTTGGTCGGAAGAAGTTTTTGACAAATTTTAACAATTTACGTAGTTTTTTGATTTTTTGATAAATTTCAATTTCGTGCGAGTATTCAAATATATGTCTTAAGTACATCATTTTCTTGGTTGGAACAAGTCTTTGTGCAATTTTCAATGTTAAAGAAAGTTTATTAATTTTTGGATAAATTTTCATTTTGTGCGAATATTCGAGTATATGTCTTCATAAACAAATTCAATTTGCAGAATTTAACATCAAGTCTTGAGTACATCATTTTCTTTGTTGGAAGAAGTTTTTGAGAAATTTTCACAAATTACGTATGTTTTGTGATTTCTTATAACTTTCGATTTCGTTTGAATGTACGAGTATATGTCTTGATTACATCATTTTCTTGGTTGGAAGAAGTTTTTTAGAAGTCTTCACAAATTACGTATGTTTTATGATTTTTGGTAAATTTTGATTTCGTGCGAATATTTGAGTATATATCTTGAGTATATAATTTTCTTGGTTGATACAATTTTTTGAGCAATTCTCACCTTAAATGACGTTTTTTTTATTTTTTGATAAATTTTGATTTTGTGCGAATATTCGACTATATGTCTTCGTAAACAAATTCAATTTGTGGAATTTGGCATCAAGTCTTGAGTACTTCATCTTCTTTGTCGGGAAGAAATTTTTGAGAAATTTTCACAATTTTTTAAGTTTTTCATTTTTTGATAAAATTCGATTTCATGCGTGTATTCGAGTATATATCATTAGTATATCATTTTCTTGGTTGGAACAAGTTTTTCAACAATTTTCACAGTTAACTAATTTTTTGGTTTTTTGATAAATTTCGATTTCGTACAAGTATTCGAGTATACATCTTGAGTACATCATTTTCTTTGTTGGAACAAGTTTTTGAGCAATTTTCACAGTTAAGGAGGTTTTTTTGATAAATTTCGATTTTATGCGAATATTCTAGTCTATGTCTTTGTAAACAAATTCAATTTGTGGAATTTAACATCAAGTATTGGGTACATCATTTTCTTTGTTGGAAGAAGTTTTTGAGAAATTTCACAAATTACGTATGTTTTGTGTTCTCATTTAAATTTTGATTTCGTGCGAGTATTCGGGTATAAGTCTTGATTACATCGTTTTCTTGGTTGGAACAAGTTTTTGAGCAATTTTCACTGTTAATGATTTTTTTATTTTTTGATAATTTCGATTTTGTGCGACTATTTGAGTATATGTCTTCTTAAACAAATTCAATTTGTGGAATTTAACGTCAAGTCTTGAGTACATCATTTTCTTGGTTGGAAGAAGTTTTTCAGAAATTTTCACAAATTATGTATGTTTTGTGCTTTTTTTAAATTTTGATATCGTTCGAATATTCGAGTATAATTCTTGAGTACCTCGCTTTCTTGGTTGGAACAAGTTTTTGAGCAATTTTCACATGTAAGGATGTTTGTTTTTTTTTTGATAAATTTCGATTTGTACGAATATTCTACTATATGTTTTCGTAAATAAATTCAATTTGTGGAATCTAGCATTAAGTCTTGAGTACATCATTTTCTTGGTTGGAAGAAGTTTTTGGGAAAATTTCACGAATTATGTATGCTTTGTGATTTTTTTTTATAAATTTTGATTTTGTGCGAATATTCGAGTTTATGTCTTGAGTACATCATTTTCTTGGTTGGAACAAGTTTTTGAGCAATTTTCACAGTTAAGGATGTTTTTTTTTAATTTTTTTGATAAATTTTGATTTTTCTGGGAATATTCGAGTATATGTCTTCATAAACAAATTCAATTTGCGGAATTTAACATCAAGTCTTGAGTACATCATTTTCATTGTTGGAAGAAGTTTTTGAGAAATTTTCACAAATTACGTATGTTTTGTGATTTCTTATAACTTTCGAATTTGTTTGAATATACGAGTATATGTCTTGATTACATCATTTTCTTGGTTGGAAGAAGTTTTTTAGAAGTCTTCACAAATTACGTATGTTTTATGATTTTTGGTAAATTTTGATTTCGTGCGAATATTTGAGTATATATCTTGAGTATATAATTTTCTTGGTTGGTACAAGTTTTTGAGCAATTCTCACCTTAAATGACGTTTTTTTTTATTTTTGGATAAATTTTGATTTTGTGCGAATATTCGACGATATGTCTTCGTAAACAAATTCAATTTGTGGAATTTGGCATCAAGTCTTGAGTACTTCATCTTCTTTGTCGGGAAGAAGTTTTTGAGAAATTTTCACAATTTTTTAAGTTTTTCATTTTTTGATAAATTTCGATTTCATGCGTGTATTCGAGTATATATCATTAGTATATCATTTTCTTGGTTGGAACAAGTTTTTCAACAATTTTCACAGTTAACTAATTTTTTGGTTTTTTGATAAATTTCGATTTCGTACAAGTATTCGAGTATACATCTTGAGTACATCATTTTCTTTGTTGGAACAAGTTTTTGAGCAATTTTCACAGTTAAGGAGGTTTTTTTGATAAATTTTGATTTTATGCGAATATTCTAATCTATGTCTTTGTAAACAAATTCAATTTGTGGAATTTAACATCAAGTATTGGGTACATCATTTTCTTTGTTGGAAGAAGTTTTTGAGAAATATTTCACAAATTACGTATGTTTTGTGTTCTCTTTTAAATTTTGATTTCGTGCGAGTATTCGGGTATAAGTCTTGATTACATCATTTTCTTGGTTGGAACAAGTTTTTGAGCAATTTTCACTGTTAATGATTTTTTTTATTTTTTGATAAATTTCGATTTTGTGCGACTATTCGAGTATATGTCTTCTTAAACAAATTCAATTTGTGGAATTTAACGTCAAGTCTTGAGTACATCATTTTCTTGGTTGGAAGAAGTTTTTCAGAAATTTTCACAAATTATGTATGTTTTGTGCTTTTTTTTAATTTTGATATCGTTCGAATAATCGAGTATAATTCTTGAGTACCTCGCTTTCTTGGTTGTAACAAGTTTTTGAGCAATTTTCACATGTAAGGATGTTTGTTTTTTTTTGATAAATTTCGATTTTGTACGAATATTCTTGTATATGTTTTCGTAAATAAATTCAATTTGTGGAATCTAGCATCAAGTCTTGAGTACATCATTTTCTTGGTTGGAAGAAGTTTTTGGGAAAATTTCACGAATTATGTATGCTTTGTGATTTTTTTTTATAAATTTTGATTTTGTGCGAATATTCGAGTTTATGTCTTGAGTACATCATTTTCTTGGTTGGAACAAGTTTTTGAGCAATTTTCACAGTTAAGGATGCTTTTTTTTAATTTTTTTGATAAATTTTGATTTTTGTGGGAATATTCGAGTATATGTCTTCGTAAACAAATTCAATTTACAGAATTTAACATCAAGTCTTGAGTACATCATTTTCTTTGTTGGAAGAAGTTTTTGAGAAATTTTCACAAATTACGTATGTTTTGTGATTTCTTATAACTTTCGATTTCGTTTGAATATACGAGTATATGTCTTGATTACATATTTTCTTGGTTGGAACAAGTCTTTGTGCAATTTTCAATGTTAAAGAATGTTTTTAATTTTTGGATAAATTTTCATTTTGTGCGAATATTCGAGTATATGTCTGTCTTCATAAACAAATTCAATTTGCGGAATATAACATCAAGTCTTGAGTACATCATTTTCTTTGTTGGAAGAAGTTTTTGAGAAATTTTCACAAATTACGTATGTTTTGTGATTTCTTATAAATTTCAATTTCTTTTGAATATACGAGTATATGTCTTGATTACATCATTTTCTTGGTTGGAAGAAGTTTTTTAGAAGTCTTTACAAATTACGTATGTTTTATGATTTTTGGTAAATTTTGATTTCGTGCGAATATTTGAGTATATATCTTGAGTATATAATTTTCTTGGTTGGTACAAGTTTTTGAGCAATTCTCACCTCAAATGACGTTTTTTTTTATATTTTTGGATAAATTTTGATTTTGTGCGAATATTCGACTATATGTCTTCGTAAACAAATTCAATTTGTGGAATTTGGCATCAAGTCTTGAGAACTTCATCTTCTTTGTCGGGAAGAAGTTTTTGAGAAATTTTCACAATTTTTTAAGTTTTTCATTTTTTGATAAATTTCGATTTCATGCGTGTATTCGAGTATATATCATTAGTATATCATTTTCTTGGTTGGAACAAGTTTTTCAACAATTTTCACAGTTAACTATTTTTTTGGTTTTTTCATAAATTTCGATTTCGTACAAGTATTCGAGTATACATCTTGAGTACATCATTTTCCTTGTTGGAACAAGTTTTTGAGCAATTTTGATTTCGTGCGAGTATTCGGGTATAAGTCTTGATTACATCATTTTCTTGGTTGGAACAAGTTTTTGAGTAATTTTCACTGTTAATGATTTTTTTATTTTTTGATAAATTTCGATTTTGTGCGACTATTCGAGTATATGTCTTCTTAAACAAATTCAATTTGTGGAATTTAACGTCAAGTCTTGAGTACATCATTTTCTTGGTTGGAAGAAGTTTTTCAGAAATTTTCACATATTATGTATGTTTTGTGCTTTTTTTTAAATTTTGATATCGTTCGAATATTCGAGTATAATTCTTGAGTACCTCGCTTTCTTGGTCGGAACAAGTTTTTGAGCAATTTTCACATGTAAGGATGTTTGTTTTTTTTTTGATAAATTTCGATTTTGTACGAATATTCTAGTATTTGTTTTGGTAAATAAATTCAATTTGTGGAATCTAGCATCAAGTCTTGAGTACATCATTTTCTTGGTTGGAAGAAGTTTTTGGGAAAATTTCACGAATTATGTATGCTTTGTGATTTTTTTTTATAAATTTTGATTTTGTGCGAATATTCGAGTTTATATATGTCTTCGTAAACAAATTCAATTTGTGGAATCTAACATCAAGTCTTGAGTACATAATTTTCTTGGTCGGAAGAAGTTTTTGACAAATTTTCACAATTTACGTAGTTATCTGATTTTTTGATAATTTTCGATTTCGTGCGAGTATTCAAATATATGTCTTAAGTACATCATTTTCTTGGTTGGAACAAGTCTTTGTGCAATTTTCAATGTTAAAGAAAGTTTTTTAATTTTTGGATAAATTTTCATTTTGTGCGAATATTCGAGTATATGTCTTCATAAACAAATTCAATTTGCGGAATTTAACATCAAGTCTTGAGTACATCATTTTCTTTGTTGGAAGAAGTTTTTGAGAAATTTTCACAAATTACGTATGTTTTGTGATTTCTTATAAATTTTGATTTCTTTTGAATATACGAGTATATGTTTTGATTACATCATTTTCTTGGTTGGAAGAAGTTTTTTAGAAGTCTTCACAAATTACGTATGTTTTATGATTTTTGGTAAATTTTGATTTCGTGCGAATATTAGAGTATATATCTTGAATATATTATTTTCTTGGTTGGTACAAGTTTTTGAGCAAATCTCCCCTTAAATGACATTTTTTTTATTTTTGGATAAATTTTGATTTTGTGCGAATATTCGACTATATGTCTTCATAAACAAATTCAATTTGCGGAATTTAACATCAAGTCTTGAGTACATCATTGTCTTTGTTGGAAGAAGTTTTTGAGAAATTTTCACAAATTACGTATGTTTTGTGATTTCTTATAAATTTCGATTTCGTTTGAATATACGAGTATATGTCTTGATTACATCATTTTCTTGGTTGGAAGAAGTTTTCTAGAAGTCTTCACAAATTACGTATGTTTTATGATTTTTGGTAAATTTTGATTTCGTGCGAATATTTGAGTATATATCTTGAGTATATAACTTTCTTGGTTGGTACAAGTTTTTGAGCAATTCTCACCTTAAATGACGTTTTTTTTATTTTTGGATAAATTTTGATTTTGTGCGAATATTCGACTATATGTCTTCGTAAACAAATTCAATTTGTGGAATTTGGCATCAAGTCTTGAGTACTTCACCTTCTTTGTCGGGAAGAAGTTTTTGAGAAATTTTCACAATTTTTTAAGTTTTTCATTTTTTGATAAATTTCGATTTCATGCGTGTATTCGAGTATATATCATTAGTATATCATTTTCTTGGTTGGAACAAGTTTTTCAACAATTTTCACAGTTAACTAATTTTTTGGTTTTTTGATAAATTTCGATTTCGTACACGTATTCGAGTCTACATTTTGAGTACATCATTTTCTTTGTTGGAACAAGTTTTTGAGCAATTTTCACAGTTAAGGAGGTTTTTTTGATAAATTTCGATTTTATGCGAATATTCTAGTCTATGTCTTTGTAAACAAATTCATTTTGTGGAATTTAACATCAAGTATTGGGTACATCATTTTCTTTGTTGGAAGAAGTTTTTGAGAAATTTCACAAATTACGTATGTTTTGTGTTCTCATTTAAATTTTGATTTCGTGCGAGTATTCGGGTATAAGTCTTGATTACATCATTTTCTTTGTTGGAACAAGTTTTTGAGCAATTTTCACTGTTAATGATTTTTTTATTTTTTGATAAATTTCGATTTTGTGCGACTATTTGAGTATATGTCTTCTTAAACAAATTCAATTTGTGGAATTTAACGTCAAGTCTTGAGTACATCATTTTCTTGGTTGGAAGAAGTTTTTCAGAAATTTTCACAAATTATGTATGTTTTGTGCTTTTTTTAAATTTTGATATCTTTCGAATATTCGAGTATAATTCTTGAGTACCTCGCTTTCTTGGTTGGAACAAGTTTTTGAGCAATTTTCACATGTAAGGATGTTTGTTTTTTTTTTATAAATTTCGATTTTGTACGAATATTCTACTATATGTTTTCGTAAATAAATTCAATTGTGGAATCTAGCATTAAGTCTTGAGTACATCATTTTCTTGGTTGGAAGAAGTTTTTGGGAAAATTTCACGAATTATGTATGCTTTGTGATTTTTTTTTTATAAATTTTGATTTTGTGCGAATATTCGAGTTTATGTCTTGAGTACATCATTTTCTAGGTTGGAACAAGTTTTCGAGCAATTTTCACAGTTAAGGATGTTTTTTTTAATGTTTTTGATAAATTTTGATTTTTGTGGGAATATTCGAGTATATGTCTTCATAAACAAATTCAATTTGCGGAATTTAACATCAAGTCTTGAGTACATCATTTTCTTTGTTGGAAGAAGTTTTTGAGAAATTTTCACAAATTACGTATGTTTTGTGATTTCTTATAACTTTCGATTTCGTTTGAATATACGAGTATATGTCTTGATTACATCATTTTCTTGGTTGGAAGAAGTTTTTTAGAAGTCTTCACAAATTACGTATGTTTTATGATTTTTGGTAAATTTTTATTTCGTGCGAATATTTGAGTATATATCTTGAGTATATAATTTTCTTGGTTGGTACAAGTTTTTGAGCAATTCTCACCTTAAATGACGTTTTTTTTTATTTTTGGATAAATTTTGATTTTGTGCGAATATTCGACTATATGTCTTCGTAAACAAATTCAATTTGTGGAATTTGGGATCAAGTCTTGAGTACTTCATCTTCTTTGTCGGGAAGAAGTTTTTGAGAAATTTTCACAATTTTTTAAGTTTTTCATTTTTTGATAAATTTCGATTTCATGCGTGTATTCGAGTATATATCATTAGTATATCATTTTCTTGGTTGAAACAAGTTTTTCAATAATTTTCACAGTTAACTAATTTTTTGGTTTTTTGATAAATTTCGATTTCGTACAAGTATTCGAGTATACATCTTGAGTACATCATTTTCTTTGTTGGAACAAGTTTTTGAGCAATTTTCACAGTTAAGGAGGTTTTTTTGATAAATTTCGATTTTATGCGAATATTCTAGTCTATGTCTTTGTAAACAAATTCTATTTGTGGAATTTAACATCAAGTATTGGGTACATCATTTTCTTTGTTGGAAGAAGTTTTTGAGAAATTTCACAAATTACGTATGTTTTGTGTTCTCTTTTAACTTTTGATTTCGTGCGAGTATTCGGGTATTAGTCTTGATTACATCATTTTCTTGGTTGGAACAAGTTTTTGAGCAATTTTCAATGTTAATGATTTTTTTTTTTTTGATAAATTTCGATTTTGTGCGACTATCCGAGTATATGTCTTCTTAAACAAATTCAATTTGTGGAATTTAACGTCAAGTCTTGAGTACATCATTTTCTAGGTTGGAAGAAATTTTCACAAATTATGTATGTTTTGTGCTTTTTTTAAATTTTGATATCGTTCGAATATTCGAGTATAATTCTTGTGTACCTCCCTTTCTTGGTTGGAACAAGTTTTTGAGCAATTTTCACATGTAAGGATGTTTGTTTTTTTTTTGATAAATTTCGATTTTGTACGAATATTCTAGTATATGTTTTCGTAAATAAATTCAATTTGTGGAATCTATCATCAAGTCTTGAGTACATCATTTTCTTGGTTGGAAGAAGTTTTTGGGAAAATTTCACGAATTATGTATGCTTTGTGATTTTTTTTTATAAATTTTGATTTTGTGCGAATATTCGAGTTTATGTCTTGAGTACATCATTTTCTTGGTTGGAACAAGTTTTTGAGCAATTTTCACAGTTAAGGATGTTTTTTTTAATTTTTTTGATAAATTTTGATTTTTGTGGGAATATTCGAGTATATGTCTTCGTAAGCAAATTCCATTTGTGAAAGCTAACATCAAGTCTTGAGTACATAATTTTCTTGATCTGGAGAAGTTTTTGACAAATTTTTACAATTGACGTAGTTTTTTGATTTTTTGATAAATTTCGATTTCGTGCGAGTATTCAAATATATGTCTTAAGTACATCATTTTCTTGGTTGGAACAAGTCTTTGTGCAATTTTCAATGTTAAAGAAAGTTTTTTTAATTTTTGGATAAATTTTCATTTTGCGCGAATATTCGAGTATATGACTTCATAAACAAATTCAATTTGCGGAATTTAACATCAAGTCTTGAGTACATCATTTTCTTTGTTGGAAGAAGTTTTTGAGAAATTTTCACAAATTACGTATGTTTTGTGATTTCTTATAAATTTCGATTACGTTTGAATATACGAGTATATGTCTTGATTACATCATTTTCTTGGTTGGAAGAAGTTTTTTAGAAGTCTTCACAAATTACGTATGTTTTATGATTTTTGTTAAATTTTGATTTCGTGCGAATATTTGAGTATATATCTTGACTATATAATTTTCTTGGTTGGTACAAGTTTTTGAGCAATTCTCACCTTAAATGACGTTTTTTTATTTTTGGATAAATTTTGATTTTGTGCGAATATTCGACTATATGTCTTCTTAAACAAATTCAATTTGTGGAATTTGGCATCAAGTCTTGAGTACTTCATCTTCTTTGTCGGGAAGAAGTTTTTGAGAAAAATTACACAATTTTTTAAGTTTTTCATTTTTTGATAAATTTCGATTTTCATGCGTGTATTCGAGAATATATCATTAGTATATCATTTTCTTGGTTGGAACAAGTTTTTCAACAATTTTCACAGTTGACTAATTTTTTGGTTTTTTGATAAATTTCTATTTCGAACAAGTATTCGAGTATAAATCTTGAGCACATCATTTTCTTTGTTGGAACAAGTTTTTGAGCAATTTTCACAGTTAAGGAGGTTTTTTTGATAAATTTCGATTTTATGCGAATATTCTAGTCTATGTCTTTGTAAACAAATTCAATTTGTGGAATTTAACATCAAGTATTGGGTACATCATTTTCTTTGTTGGAAGATGTTTAAGAGAAATTTCACAAATTACGTATGTTTTGTGTTCTTTTTTAAATTTTGATTTCGTGCGAGTATTCGGGTATAAGTCTTGATTACATCATTTTCTTGGTTGGAACAAGTTTTTGAGCAATTTTCACTGTTAATGATTTTTTTTATTTTTTGATAAATTTCGATTTTGTGCGACTATTCGAGTATATGTCTTCGTAAACAAATTCAAATTGTGGAATTTAACGTCATGTCTTGAGTACATCATTTTCTTGTCAGGAAGAAGTTTTTCAGAAATTTTCACAAATTATGTATGTTTTGTGCTTTTTTTAAATTTTGATATCGTTCGAATATTCGAGTATAATTCTTGAGTACCTCGTTTTCTTGGTTGGAACAAGTTTTTGAGTAATTTTCACATGTAAGGATGTTTGTTTTTTTTTGATAAATTTCGATTTTGTACGAATATTCTAGTATATGTTTTCGTAAATAAATTCAATTTGTGGAATCTAGCATCAAGTCTTGAGTACATCATTTTCTTGGTTGGAAGAAGTTTTTGGGAAAATTTCACGAATTATGTATGCTTTGTAATTTTTTTTACAAATTTTGATTTTGTGCGAATATTCGAGTTTATGTCTTGAGTACATCATTTTCTTGGTTGGAACAAGTTTTTGAGCAATTTTCACAGTTAAGGATGTTTTTTTTAATTTTTTTGATAAATTTTTATTTTTGTGGGAATATTCGTGTATATATATGTCTTCGTAAACAAATTCAATTTGTGGAATCTAACATCAAGTCTTGAGTACATAATTTTCTTGGTCGGAAGAAGTTTTTGACAAATTTTCACAATTTACGTAGTTTTTTGTTTTTTAATAAATTTCGATTTCGTGCGAATATTCAAATATATGTCTTAAGTACACCATTTTCTTGGTTAGAACAAGTCTTTGATCAATTTTCAATGTTAAAGAAAGTTTTTTAATTTTTGGATAAATTTTCATTTTGCGCGAATATTCGAGTATTTGTCTTCATAAACAAATTCAATTTGCGGAATTTAACATCAAGTCTTGAGTACATCATTTCTTTGTTGGAAGAAGTTTTTGAGAAATTTTCACAAATTACGTATGTTTTTTGATTTCTTATAAATTTTCATTTCGTTTGAATATACGAGTATATGTCTTGATTACATCATTTTCTTGGTTGGAAAAAGTTTTTTAGAAGTCTTCACAAATTACGTATGTTTTATGATTATTGGTAAATTTTGATTTCGTGCGAATATTTGAGTATATATCTTGAGTATATAATTTTCTTGGTTGGTATAAGTTTTTGAGCAATTCTCACCTTAAATGACGTTTTTTTTTTATTTTTGGATAAATTTTGATTTTGTGCGAATATTCGACTATATGTCTTCGTAAACAAATTCAATTTGTGGAATTTGGCATCAAGTCTTGAGTACTACATCTTCTTTGTCGGGAAGAAGTTTTTGAGAAATCTTCACAACTTTTTAAGTTTTTCATTTTTTGATGAATTTCGATTTCATGCTTGTATTCGAGTATATATCATTAGTATATCATTTTCTTGGTTGGAACAAGTTTTTCAACAATTTTCACAGTTAACTAATTTTTTTGGTTTTTTGATAAATTTCGATTTCGTACAAGTATTCAAGTATACATCTTGAGTACATCATTTTCTTTGTTGGAACAAGTTTTTGAGCAATTTTCACAGTTAAGGAGGTTTTTTTGATAAATTTTGATTTTATGCGAATATTCTAGTCTATGTCTTTGTAAACAAATTCAATTTGTGGAATTTAACATCAAGTATTGGGTACATCATTTTCTTCGTTGGAAGAAGTTTTTGAGTAATTTCACAAATTACGTATGTTTTGTGTTCTTTTTTAAATTTTGATTTCGTGCGAGTATTCGGGTATAAGACTTGATTACATCATTTTCTTGGTTGGAACAAGTTTTTGAGCAATTTTCACTGTTAATTATTATTTTTTATTTTTTGATAAATTTCGATTTTGTGCGACTTTTCGAGTATAGGTCTTCGTAAACAAATTCAATTTGTGGAATTTAACGTCAAGTCTTGAGTACATAATTTTCTTGGTTGGAAGAAGTTTATCAGAAATTTTCACAAATTATGTATGTTATGTGCTTTTTTTAAATTTTGATAGTTCGAATATTCGAGTATAATTCTTGAGTACCTCGTATTCTTGGTTGGAACAAGTTTTTGAGCAATTTTCACAAATAAACAAATTCAATTTGCGGAATTTAACATCAAGTATTGAGTACATCATTTTCTTTGTTGGAAGAAGTTTTTGAGAAATTTTCACAAATTACGTATGTTTTGTGATTTCTTATAAATTTCGATTTCGTTTGAATATACGAGTATATGTCTTGATTACATCATTTTCTTGGTTGGAAGAAGTTTTTTAGAAGTCTTTACAAATTACGTATGTTTTATGATTTTTGGTAAATTTTGATTTCGTGCGAATATTTGAGTATATATCTTGAGTATATAATTTTCTTGGTTGGTACAAGTTTTTGAGCAATTCTCACCTTAAATGACGTTTTTTTTATATTTTTGGATAAATTTTGATTTTGTGCGAATATTCGACTATATGTCTTCGTAAACAAATTCAATTTGTGGAATTTGGCATCAAGTCTTGAGTACTTCATCTTCTTTGTCGGGAAGAAGTTTTTGAGAAATTTTCACAATTTTTTAAGTTTTTCATTTTTTGATAAATTTCGATTTCATGCGTGTATTCGAGTATATATCATTAGTATATCATTTTCTTGGTTGGAACAAGTTTTTCAACAATTTTCACAGTTAACTAATTTTTTGGTTTTTTCATAAATTTCGATTTCGTACAAGTATTCGAGTATACATCTTGAGTACATCATTTTCCTTGTTGGAACAAGTTTTTGAGCAATTTTCACGGTTAAGGAGGTTTTTTTGATAAATTTTGATTTTATGCGAATATTCTAGTCTATGTCTTTGTAAACAAATTCAATTTGTGGAATTTAACATCAAGTATTGGGTACATCATTTTCTTTTACGTATGTTTTGTGTTCTCTTTTAAATTTTGATTTCGTGCGAGTATTCGGGTATAAGTCTTGATTACATCATTTTCTTGGTTGGAACAAGTTTTTGAGTAATTTTCACTGTTAATGATTTTTTTTATTTTTGATAATTTTCGATTTTGTGCGACTATTCGAGTATATGTCTTCTTAAACAAATTCAATTTGTGGAATTTAACGTCAAGTCTTGAGTACATCATTTTCTTGGTTGGAAGAAGTTTTTCAGAAATTTTCACATATTATGTATGTTTTGTGCTTTTTTTAAAATTTTGATATCGTTCGAATATTCGAGTATAATTCTTGAGTACCCTCGCTTTCTTGGTCGGAACAAGTTTTTGAGCAATTTTCACATGTAAGGATGTTTGTTTTTTTTTTGATAAATTTCGATTTTGTACGAATATTCTAGTATTTGTTTTGGTAAATAAATTCAATTTGTGGAATCTAGCATCAAGTCTTGAGTACATCATTTTCTTGGTTGGAAGAAGTTTTTGGGAAAATTTCACGAATTATGTATGCTTTGTGATTTTTTTTTATAAATTTTGATTTTGTGCGAATATTCGAGTTTATATATGTCTTCGTAAACAAATTCAATTTGTGGAATCTAACATCAAGTCTTGAGTACATAATTTTCTTGGTCGGAAGAAGTTTTTGAAAAATTTTCACAATTTACGTAGTTTTCTGATTTTTTGATAATTTTCGATTTCGTGCGAGTATTCAAATATATGTCTTAAGTACATCATTTTCTTGGTTGGAACAAGTCTTTGTGCAATTTTCAATGTTAAAGAAAGTTTTTAAATTTTGGATTAATTTTCATAATATTCGAGTATATGTCTTCATAAACAAATTCAATTTGCGGAATTTAACATCAAGTCTTGAGTACATCATTTTCTTTGTTTGAAGAAGTTTTTGAGAAATTTTCACAAATTACGTATGTTTTGTGATTTCTTATAAATTTTGATTTCTTTTGAATATACGAGTATATGTCTTGATTACATCATTTTCTTGGTTGGAAGAAGTTTTTTAGAAGTCTTCACAAATTACGTATTTATGATTTTTGGTAAATTTTAATTTCGTGCGAATATTAGAGTATATATCTTGAATATATTATTTTCTTGGTTGGTACAAGTTTTTGAGCAAATCTCCCCTTAAATGACGTTTTTTTTTTATTTTTGGATAAATTTTGATTTTGTGCGAATATTCGACTATATGTCTTCATAAACAAATTCAATTTGCGGAATTTAACATCAAGTCTTGAGTACATCATTTTCTTTGTTGGAAGAAGTTTTTGAGAAATTTTCACAAATTACGTATGTTTTGTGATTTCTTATAAATTTCGCTTTCGTTTGAATATACGAGTATATGTCTTGATTACATCATTTTCTTGGTTGGAAGAAGTTTTTTAGAAGTCTTCACAAAATACGTATGTTTTATGATTTTTGGTAAATTTTTATTTCGTGCGAATATTTGAGTATATATCTTGAGTATATATTTTCTTGGTTGGTACAAGTTTTTGAGCAAATCTAAACTTAAATGACGTTTTTTTTATTTTTGGATAAATTTTTTTTTTTGCGAATATTCGACTATATGTCTTCGTAAGCAAATTCAATTTGTGGAATTTGGCATCAACTCTTGGGTACTTCATCTTCTTTGTCGGGAAGAAGTTTTTGAGAAATTTTCATAATTTTTTAAGTTTTTCATTTTTTGATAAATTTCGATTTCATGCGTGTATTCGAGTATATGTCATTAGTATATCATTTTCTTGGTTGGAACAAGTTTTTCAACAATTTTCACAGTTAACTAATTTTTTGGTTTTTTGATAAATTTCGATTTCGTACAAGTATTCGAGTATACATTTTGAGTACATCATTTTCTTTGTTGGAACAAGTTTTTGAGCAATTTTCACAGTTAAGGAGGTTTTTTTTGATAAATTTCGATTTTATGCGAATATTCTAGTCTATGTCTTTGTAAACAAATTCATTTTGTGGAATTTAACATCAAGTATTGGGTACATCATTTTCTTTGTTGGAAGAAGTTTTTGAGAAATTTCACAAATTACGTATGTTTTGTGTTCTCATTTAAATTTTGATTTCGTGCGAGTATTCGGGTATAAGTCTTGATTACATCATTTTCTTGGTTGGAACAAGTTTTTGAGCAATTTTCACTGTTAACGATTTTTTTATTTTTTGATAAATTTCGATTTTGTGCGACTATTTGAGTATATGTCTTCTTAAACAAATTCAATTTGTGGAATTTAACGTCAAGTCTTGAGTACATCATTTTCTTGGTTGGAAGAAGTTTTTCAGAAATTTTCACAAATTATGTATGTTTTGTGCTTTTTTTAAATTTTGATATCTTTCGAATATTCGAGTATAATTCTTGAGTACCTCGCTTTCTTGGTTGGAACAAGTTTTTGAGCAATTTTCACATGTAAGGATGTTTGTTTTTTTTATAAATTTCGATTTTGTACGAATATTCTACTATATGTTTTCGTAAATAAATTCAATTTGCGGAATTTAACATCAAGTCTTTAGTACATCATTTTCTTTGTTGGAAGAAGTTTTTGAGAAATTTTCACAAATTACGTATGTTTTGTGATTTCTTATAAGTATCGATTTCGTTTGAATATACGAGTATATGTCTTGATTACATCATTTTCTTGGTTGGAATAAGTTTTTTAGAAGTCTTCACAAATTACGTATGTTTTATGATTTTTGGTAAATTTTGATTTCGTGCGAATATTTGAGTATATATCTTGAGTATATAATTTTCTTGGTTGGTACAAGTTTTTGAGCAATTCTCACCTTAAATGACGTTTTTTTTTATTTTTGGATAAATTTTTATTTTGTGCGAATATTCGACTATATGTCTTCGTAAACAAATTCAATTTGTGGAATTTGGTATCAAGTCTTGAGTACTTCATCTTCTTTGTCGGGAAGAAGTTTTTGAGAAATTTTCACAATTTTTTAAGTTTTTCATTTTTTGATAAATTTCGATTTCATGCGTGTATTCGAGTATATATCATTAGTATATCATTTTCTTGGTTGGAACAAGTTTTTCAACAATTTTCACAGTTAACTAATTTTTTGGTTTTTTGATAAATTTCGATTTCGTACAAGTATTCGAGTATACATCTTGAGTACATCATTTTCTTTGTTGGAACAAGTTTTTGAGCAATTTTCACAGTTAAGGAGGTTTTTTTGATATAAATTTCAATTTTATGCGAATATTCTAGTCTATGTCTTTGTAAACAAATTCGATTTGTGGAATTTAACATTAAGTATTGGGTACATCATTTTCTTTGTTGGAATAAGTTTTTGAGAAATTTCACAAATTACGTATGTTTTGTGTTCTTTTTTAAATTTTGATTTCGTGCGAGTATTAGGGTATAAGTCTTGATTACATCATTTTCTTGGTTGGAACAAGTTTTTGAGCAATTTTCACTGTTAATGATTTTTTTATTTTTTGATAAATTTCGATTTTGTGCGACTATTCGAGTATATGTCTTGTAAACAAATTCAATTTGTGGAATTTAACGTCAAATCTTGAGTACATCATTTTCTTGGTTGGAAAAAGTTTTTCAGAAATTTTCACAAATTATGTATGTTTTGTGCTTTTTTTTAAATTTTGATATCGTTCGAATATTCGAGTATAATTCTTGAGTACCTCGTTTTCTTGGTTGGAACAAGTTTTTGAGCAATTTTCACATGTAAGGATGTTTGTTTTTTTTTGATAAATTTCGATTTTGTACGAATATTCTAGTATATGTTTTCGTAAATAAATTCAATTTGTTGAATCTAGCATCAAGTCTTGAGTACATCATTTTCGTGGTTGGAAGAAGTGTTTGGGAAAATATCACGAATTATGTATGCTTTGTCATTTTTTTTATAAATTTTGATTTTGTGCGATTATTCGAGTTTATGTCTTGAGTACATCATTTTCTTGGTTGGAACAAGTTTTTGAGCAATTTTCAAAGTTAAGGAGGTTTTTTTGATAAATTTCGAATTTTGGCGAATATTCTAGTCTATGTCTTTGTAAACAAATTCAGTTTGTGGAATTTAACAACAAGTATTGGGTACATCATTTTCTTTGTTGGAAGAAGTTTTTGAGAAATTTCACAAATTACGTATGTTTTGTGTTTTTTTTAAAAATTTTGATTTCGTGCGAGTATTCGGGTAATATACTTGATTACATCATTTTCTTGGTTAGAACAAGTTTTTGAGCAATTTTCATTGTTAATGATTTTTTTATTTTTTGATAAATTTCGATTTTTTGCGACTATTCGAGTATATGTCTTCTTAAACAAATTCAATTTATGGAATTTAACGTCAAGTCTTGAGTACATCATTTTCTTGGTTGGAAGAAGTTTTTCAGAAATTTTCACAAATTATGTATGTTTTGTGCTTTTTTTAAATTTTGATATCGTTCGAATATTCGAGTATAATTCTTGAGTACCCCGCTTTCTTGGTTGGAACAAGTTTTTGAGCAATTTTCACATATAAGGATGTTTGTTTTTTTTTGATAAATTTCGATTTTGTACGAATATTCTTGTATATGTTTTCGTAAATAAATTCAATTTGTGGAATCTAGCATCAAGTCTTGAGTACATCATTTTCTTGGTTGGAAGAAGTTTTTGGGAAAATTTCACGAATTATGTATGCTTTGTGATTTTTTTTTATAAATTTTGATTTTGTGCGAATATTCGAGTTTATGTCTTGAGTACATCATTTTCTTGGTTGGAACAAGTTTTTGAGTAATTTTCACAGTTAAGGACGTTTTTTTTAATTTTTTTGATAAATTTTGATTTTTGTGGGAATATTCGAGTATATGTCTTCGCAAAAAAATTCAATTTACGGAATTTAACATCAAGTCTTGATTACATCATTTTCTTTGTTGGAAGATGTTTTTGAGAAATTTTCACAAATTACGTATGTTTTGTGATTTCTTATAACTTTCGATTTCGTTTGAATATACGAGTATATGTCTTGATTACATCATTTTCTTGGTTGGAAGAAGTTTTTTAGAAGTCTTCACAAATTACGTATGTTTTATGATTTTTGGTAAATTTTGATTTCGTGCGAATATTGAGTATATATCTTGAGTATATAATTTTCTTGGTTGGTACAAGTTTTTGAGCAATTCTCACCTTAAATGACGTTTTTTTTATTTTGTATAAATTTTGATTTGTACGAATATTCGACTATATGTCTTCGTAAACAAATTCAATTTGTGGAATTTGGCATCAAGTCTTGAGTACTTCATCTTCTTTGTCGGGAAGAAGTTTTTGAGAAATTTTCACAATTTTTTAAGTTTTTCATTTGTTGATAAATTTCGATTTCATGCGTGTATTCGAGTATATATTATTAGTATATCATTTTCTTGGTTGGAACAAGTTTTTCAACAATTTTCACAGTTAACTAATTTTTTGGTTTTTTCATAAATTTCGATTTCGTACAAGTATTCGAGTATACATCTTGAGTACATCATTTTCTTTGTTGGAACAAGTTTTTGAGCAATTTTCACAGTTAAGGAGGTTTTTTTGATATAAATTTCGATTTTATGCGAATATTCTAGTCTATGTCTTTGTAAACAAATTCGATTTGTGGAATCAAGTATTGGGTACATCATTTTCTTTGTTGGAAGAAGTTTTTCAGAAATTTCACAAATTACGTATGTTTTGTGTTCTCTTTTAAATTTTGATTTCGTGCGAGTATTCGGGTATAAGTCTTGATTACATCATTTTCTTGGTTGGAACAAGTTTTTGAGCAATTTTCACTGTTAATGATTTTTTTTATTTTTTTGATAAATTTCGATTTTGTGCGACTATTCGAGTATATGTCTTCTTAAACAAATTCAATTTGTGGAATTTAACGTCAAGTCTTGAGTACATCATTTTCTTGGTTGGAAGAAGTTTTTCAGAAATTTTCACAAATTATGTATGTTTTGTGCTTTTTTTAAATTTTGATATCGTTCGAATATTCGAGTATAATTCTTGAGTACCTCGCTTTCTTGGTTGGAACAAGTTTTTGAGCAATTTTCACATGTAAGGATGTTTGTTTTTTTTTGATAAATTTTGATTTTGTACGAATATTCTTGTATATGTTTTCGTAAATAAATACAATTTGTGGAATCTAGCATCAAGTCTTGAGTACATCATTTTCTTGGTTGGAAGAAGTTTTTGGGAAAATTTCACGAATTATGTATGCTTTGTGATTTTTTTTTATAAATTTTGATTTTGTGCGAATATTGGAGTTTATGTCTTGAGTACATTATTTTCTTGGTTGGAAACAAGTTTTTGAGCAATTTTCACAGTTAAGGATGTTTTTTTTTAATTTTTTTGATAAATTTTGATTTTTGTGGGAATCTTCGAGTATATGTCTTCGTAAACAAATTCAATTTACAGAATTTAACATCAAGTCTTGAGTACATCATTTTCTTTGTTGGAAGAAGTTTTTGAGAAATTTTCACAAATTACGTATGTTTTGTGATTTCTTATAACTTTCGATTTCGTTTGAATATACGAGTATATGTCTTGATTACATCATTTTCTTGGTTGGAACAAGTCTTTGTGCAATTTTCAATGTTAAAGAATGTTTTTTAATTTTTGGATAAATTTTCATTTTGTGCGAATATTCGAGTATATGTCTCATAACAAATTCAATTTGCGGAATTTAACAACAAGTCTTGAGTACATCATTTTCTTTGTTGGAAGAAGTTTTTGAGAAATTTTCACAAATTACGTATGTTTTGTGATTTCTTATAAATTTCGATTTCGTTTGAATATACGAGTATATGTCTTGATTACATCATTTTCTTGGTTGGAAGAAGTTTTTTAGAAGTCTTCACAAATTACTTATGTTTTATGATTTTTGGTAAATTTTGATTTCGTGCGAATATTTGAGTATATATCTTGAGTATATAATTTTCTTGGTTGGTACAAGTTTTTGAGCAATTCTCACCTTAAATGACGTTTTTTTTTTATTTTTGGATAAATTTTGATTTTGTGCGAATATTCGACTATATGTCTTCGTAAACAAATTCAATTTGTGGAATTTGGCATCAAGTCTTGAGTACTTCATCTTCTTTGTCGGGAAGAAGTTTTTGAGAAATTTTCACAATTTTTTAAGTTTTTCATTTTTTGATAAATTTCGATTTCATGCGTGTATTCGAGTATATATCATTAGTATATCATTTTCTTGGTTGGAACAAGTTTTTCAACAATTTTCACAGTTAACTAATTTTTTGGTTTTTTCATAAATTTCGATTTCGTACAAGTATTCGAGTATACATCTTGAGTACATCATTTTCCTTGTTGGAACAAGTTTTTGAGCAATTTTCACGGTTAAGGAGGTTTTTTTGATAAATTTCGATTTTATGCGAATATTCTAGTCTATGTCTTTGTAAACAAATTCAATTTGTGGAATTTAACATCAAGTATTGGGTACATCATTTTCTTTGTTGGAATAAGTTTTTAAGAAATTTCACAAATTACGTATGTTTTGTGTTCTTTTTTAAATTTTGATTTCGTGGAGTATTCGGGTATAAGTTTTGATTACATCATTTTCTTGGTTGGAACAAGTTTTTGAGCAATTTTCACTGTTAATGATTTTTTTATTTTTCGATAAATTTTGATTTTGTGCGACTATTCGAGTATATGTCATCGTAAACAAATTCAATTTGTGGAATTTAACGTCAAGTCTTGAGTACATCATTTTCTTGGTTGGAAGAAGTTTTTCAGAAATTTTCACAAATTATGTATGGTTTGTGCTTTTTTTAAATTTTGATATCGTTCGAATATTCGAGTATAATTCTTGAGTACCTCGTTTTCTTGGTTGAAACAAGTTTTTGAGCAATTTTCACATGTAAGGATGTTTGTTTTTTTTTGATAAATTTCGATTTTGTACGAATATTCTAGTATATGTTTTCGTAAATAAATTCAATTTGTGGAATCTAGCATCAAGTCTTGAGTACATCATTTTCTTGGTTGGAAGAAGTTTTTGGGAAAATTTCACGAATTCGTGATTTTTTTTTATAAATTTTGATTTTGTGCGAATATTCGAGTTTATGTCTTGAGTACATCATTTTATTGGTTGGAACAAGTTTTTGAGCAATTTTCACAGTTAAGGATATTTTTTTTAAATTTTTTTGATAAATTTTGATTTTTGTGGGAATATTCGAGTATATGTCTTCGTAAACAAATTCATTCTGTGGAATCTAACATCAAGTCTTGAGTACATAATTTTCTTGGTCGGAAGAAGTTTTTGACAAATTTTCACAATTTACGTAGTTTTTTGATTTTTTGATAAATTTCGATTTCGTGCGAGTATTCAAATATATGTCTTAAGTACATCATTTTCTTGGTTGGAACAAGTGTTTGAGCAATTTTCAATGTTAAAGACGTTTTTTTATTTTTGGATAAATTTTCATTTTGTGCGAATATTCGAGTAAATGTCTTCATAAACAAATTCAATTTGCGGAATTTAACATCAAGTCATGAGTACATCATTTTCTTTGTTGGACGAAGTTTTTGAGAAATTTTCACAAATTACGTATGTTTTGTGATTTTTTATAAATTTCGATTTCGTTTGAATATACGAGTATATGTCTTGATTACATCATTTTCTTGGTTGGAAGAAGTTTTTTAGAAGTCTTCACAAATTACTTATGTTTTATGATTTTGGTAAATTTTGATTTCGTGCGAATATTTGAGTATATCTTGAGTATATAATTTTCTTGGTTGGTACAAGTTTTTGAGCAATTCTCACCTTAAATGACGTTTTTTTTTTTATTTTTGGATAAATTTTGATTTTGTGCGAATATTCGACTATATGTCTTCGTAAACAAATTCAATTTGTGGAATTTGGCATCAAGTCTTGAGTACTTCATCTTCTTTGTCGGGAAGAAGTTTTTGAGAAATTTTCACAAATTTTTATGTTTTTCATTTTTTGATAAATTTCGATTTCATGCATGTATTCGAGTATATATCATTAGTATATCATTTTCTTGGTTGGAACAAGTTTTTCAACAATTTTCACAGTTAACTAATTTTTTGGTTTTTTGATAAATTTCGATTTCGTACAAGTATTCGAGTATACATCTTGAGTACATCATTTTCTTTGTTGGAACAAGTTTTTGAGCAATTTTCACAGTTAAGGAGGTTGTTTTGATAAATTTCGATTTTATGCGAATATTCTAGTCTATGTCTTTGTAAACAAATTCAATTTGTGGAATTTAACATCAAGTATTAGGTACATCATTTTCTTTGTTGGAATAAGTTTTTAAGAAATTTCACAAATTAAGTATGTTTTGTGTTCTTTTTTAAATTTTGATTTCGTGCGAGTATTAGGGTATAAGTCTTGATTACATCATTTTCTTGGTTGGAACAAGTTTTTGAGCAATTTTCACTCTTAATGATTTTTTTATTTTTTGATAAATTTCGATTTTGTGCGACTATTCGAGTATATGTCTTCGTAAACAAATTCAATTTGTGAATTTAATGTCAAGTCTTGAGTACATCATTTTCTTGGTTGGAAGAAGTTTTTCAGAAATTTTCACAAATTATGTACGTTTTGTGCTATTTTTAAATTTTGCTATCGTTCGAATATTCGAGTATAATTCTTGAGTACATCGTTTTCTTGGTTGGAACAAGTTTTTGAGCAATTTTCACATGTAAGGATGTTTGTTTGTTTTTTTGATAAATTTCGATTTTGTACGAATATTCTAGTATATGTTTTCGTAAATAAATTCAATTTGTTGAATCTAGCATCAAGTCTTGAGTACATCATTTTCGTGGTTGGAAGAAGTGTTTGGGAAAATTTCACGAATTATGTATGCTTTGTGATTTTTTTTTATAAATTTTGATTTTGTGCGATTATTCGAGTTTATGTCTTGAGTACATCATTTTCTTGGTTGGAACAAGTTTTTGAGCAATTTTCACAGTTAAGGATGTTTTTTTTTAATTTTTTTGATAAATATTGATTTTTGTGGGAATATTCGAGTATATGTCTTCGTTTTTGTGGAATCTAACATCAAGTCTTGAGTACATAATTTTCTTGGTCCGAAAAAGTTTTTTACAAATTTTCACAATTTACGTAGTTTTTTGATTTTTTGATAAATTTCGATTTCGTGCGAGTATTCAAATATATGTCTTAAGTACATCATTTTCTTGGTTGGAACAAGTTTTTGAGCAATTTTCACTGTTAAAGACGTTTTTTTTTCTTTTTGACAAATTTTCATTTTGTGCGAATATTCGAGTATATGTCTTCATAAACAAATTCAATTTGCGGAATTTAACATCAAGTCTTGAGTACATCATTTTCTTTGTTGGAAGAAGTTTTTGAGAAATTTTCACAAATTACGTATGTTTTGTGATTTTTTATAAATTTCGATTTCGTTTGAATATACGAGTATATGTATTGATTACATCATTTTCTTGGTTGGAAGAAGTTTTTTAGAAGTCTTCACAAATTACGTATGTTTTTTGATTTTTGGTAAATTTTGATTTCGTGCGAATATTTGAGTATATATCTCGAGTATATAATTTTCTTGGTTGGTACAAGTTTTTGAGCAATTCTCACCTTAAATGAAGTTTTTTTTATTTTTGGATAAATTTTGATTTTGTGCGAATATTCGACTATATGTCTTCGTAAACAAATTCAATTTGTGGAATTTGGCATCAAGTCTTGAGTACTTCATCTTCTTTGTCAGGAAGAAGTTTTTGAGAAATTTTCACAATTTTTTAAGTTTTTCATTTTTTGATAAATTTCGATTTCATGCGTGTATTCGAGTATATATCATTAGTACATCATTTTCTTTGTTTGAACAAGTTTTTGAGCAATTTTCACAGTTAAGGAGGTTTTTTTGATAAATTTCGATTTTATGCGAATATTCTAGTCTATGTCTTTGTAAACAAATTCAATTTGTGGAATTTAACATCAAGTATTGGGTACATCATTTTCTTTGTTGGAAGAAGTTTTTGAGAAATTTCACAAATTACGTATGTTTTGTGTTCTTTTTTAAATTTTGATTTCGTGCGAGTATTCGGGTATAAGTCTTGATTACATCATTTTCTTGGTTGGAACAAGTTTTTGAGCAATTTTCACTCTTAATGATTTTTTTATTTTTTGATAAATTTCGATTTTGTGCGACTATTCGAGTATACGTCTTCGTAAACAAATTCAATTTGTGGAATTTAACGTCAAGTCTTGAGTACATCATTTTCTTGGTTGGAAGAAGTTTTTCAGGAATTTGACAAATTATGTATTTTTTGTGCTTTTTTTAAATTTTGATATCGTTCGAATATTCGAGTATAATTCTTGAGTACCTCGTTTTCTTGGTTGGAACAAGTTTTTGAGCAATTTTCACATGTAAGGATGTTTGTTTTTTTTTTTTTGATAAATTTCGATTTTGTACGAATATTCTACTATATGTTTTTGTAAATAAATTCAATTTGTGGAATCTAGCATCAAGTCTTGAGTACATCATTTTCTTGGTTTGAAGAAGTTTTTGGGAAAATTTCACGAATTATGTATGCTTTGTGATTTTTTTTTATAAATTTTGATTTTGTGCGAATATTCGAGTTTATGTCTTGAGTACATCATTTTCTTGGTTGGAACAAGTTTTTGTAAGGCCCCAACACTTAAACTCGTCATTAGTTCATTTATGACGTCGTATGTGTATAAATTTTTTATTTTTCTTTTCATTCTTTAAAAAGAAACATTACATGTTTCCCATAATCCCATGACATAAATAATGTCCAACATTATATGATCATCTCTACCAACAAATAGACTCAAGGATTTCGCCCAATACCATACCCATTACACCACCTTTTACATTGTGGGTTATTTTTATAAAAATTTGGGCAGAGTCTCCCCATAAACTGAGCTATCCGGAAATAAAAACACATAACATAACATAACTCCCGACCAGGGACAACACAATACTAAACAGAATACAGAAACACTAAGTGAATTCCCAGCCAGGGAAGACACCACACTAATAAGACAACAAAAGTGGGTTTCAACACCCTTATACAGTCCATATACAGATACAAGTGCTCACAGAAGAGCAACGAATAACGGATATTCAACCGGATGCATAATTAGTATATATACCAACCGCTCAACCTCGTATATCGGCTCAATCTCATACTATGCTTCTGGAAGTATCATCCAACAAGGTTCGAGCCTAGCACTCCAAAGCAGCATCGTACCTGTTGTACCTGTTTCAACAGAAACAGCCCCCACACAGGGTGAGCACACTCCAACTCAATATTCAATCACAAATCAACATACAAAATCATAATGTGTGGGGTCTTCCCACCTTAACAGTGTTAGGATAACAAAAATTGAACTAAACATGCATATTATAACGTTTTAGGGTTCCGGTTGTTACGTGAGCTAATAGGATTACAGGCCAAAATAAAAACTTCGTAAACTTAATACATACATTCCTATACAAGAATGCTAACGTTTTAGATTTATACTACTCCTAGAGTAGATACTAAACATAAATAGAATAATATGCATCTTGTATCCTTGTAGCTCACATCTTCAACCCGACCCTTAGCCCCTTTAGTCCAAAAGTGTACCTACAGGGACAACACATCATGAGCACATACAATTTTACTTAACATAATAAAAACATCACAATGAATGCATGAAATCTTGGTTAAGTAAATATGCTGGTTATTCATTAACTTCTTTTTGTTGTCCCTGATTCATATTCATGCATATGGGCATCTTACCCTGTGGCATCTTACCACATCATAAATATCGTATGGCCTCTTACCATATGGGCATCTTACCCCGTGGCATCTTACCACATAATAACATTGTATGGCCTCTTACCATTAGGGCATCTTACCCTGTGGCATCTTACCACATAATAACATCGTATGGCCTCTTACCATATGTGCATCTTACCCCGTGGCATCTTACCACATAATAAACATCGTATGGCCTCTTACCATATGGGCATCTTACCCCGTGGCATCTTACCACATAATAAACATTGTATGGCCTCTTACCATATGGGCATCTTACCCCGTGGCATCTTACCACATAATAAACATCGTATGAATATATAAACGTCTTATAAACATCATCATTTCATCATAAATACTCATGCGATAAATGCATAGTCGTAATGTAGGGATGTGTTTTACCGTCCGATGCCCGTACGTCTCTTACGTACCTTTTTAAAAGGAGGAGGAGTAGATAACTCTATCTCCTTGATTGCGTTGTACCTGGGATGGTTCTACAAAACCACATAATACCATATTAGATGCCTCAATACAATCTCATACCATAAACTTAACAAAATAAATCGTCATCATAGTTTTCAACATTCTGCCTCTCTCGATCGATCGGCCCCAAGGTCTCGATCGATCGAGAAACTGTGCATAAACAGTGCCCAAACACTCTGCCTCGATCGATCAATCGAAATATTTTACCGATCGATCGAGGAGCTTCACCGATCGATCGGAAAATCCTTCGATCGATCGGCACCTGAAATTCAAATCATGCTTTAAACTTTCTGTCTCGCTCGATCGATCGGGGACCAAAATCTTGATCGATCGAGCACTCTGAAAAATCGGGACTTCTCCAGATTTTCGAGCACCTCATTTCCTACCATCATTTCTACTTCATAACACATCATACTTGCTCAAACAAACATGCTAGGAACTTCATAAAACTTCCATGTAGGTACTTAAATCAAAGGTTCTACAAGACCTAAGCTAGCATGCATCATAACATCATCATAAACTTAGATCTCATCCAATCTTTACAGAAAACAGAGCATGCATCTCTTTGCCCAGATTTTCGAGCATATACCTTCATAACTAGAAATCTATCACATAAAACATGTAATATGGTCGAGCAAACATGCTAATAGCTACATAATACTTTCATGTAAGTACCCATACCAAGGTTTCACCCAAACCTATACTTAGCATGCATAAAAATCATCCCACCAAACCCAAACTTGAACAAAACCCAGAAAAACAGAGTACCAACTTACCCCACTCTTTTTGCTCCTCTTATTGCAAGGTTTTCAATGCCCTTAAAACCAAGTCTTTTCCCGCCTTGATGCAGCTCTTTGGGACGAGAATGGAGGAGAGGAGGAGGAGAGAAGGAGATGGATGTTGATTGGAAGTATGGGCTTGATCAAGTGAGGGGGTATGGGTTAAACAAGTGGGGGGGAAAAAAGGAGGTGGCCGAGTAGGGGGGTGGTGTGGGTTGGGGTGGTCATGTGGGGTTTAATTGTGTCCCGATATTTAGTACGATGTATTAAAATATCATAACTCGATATTTTTCATCTTTATTTAATTAATACATCCTTTAAAACACTCAACATGCCTCCCACGTCATATCATCATAACATAGTACCACACCCCTATCATAAAACATGAACATACTCATAATCCACAATATAAATGCACCACACCCTTAAAGCATATCATAACATGTATGTTAATACATAGACATATAAACATCCTTTCATGTAAACATCATTAATTCCCAAATTGCATATAATAAATTTCGGGGCATCACAATACTCCCCTACTTATAAGATTTCGTCCTCGAAATCGCATGCACTTACCCACAATGAAACTAAACATAAATAACATACCAGAAATAGTTCCGGGTAATGCTGCACCATATGCCGTTCCGTCTCCCACGTAGCCTCCTCGACACCCCGACGATCCCACTGATCTTTGACCATCGGTATAATCTTGCTTCGTAGTCTGTGATCCTCTCGATCCAGAATTTTGATTGGTCGTTCTACGTAGGATACATCTGAACCCAACTGCACTCAGTAGGCTGTAAGACATGAGACGGGTCGGGCTCATACTTCCGTAACATAGAGACATGAAAAACATCATGTATGCCAGACAGGGATGGCGGTAGAGCCAAACGGTAGGCCAATGTACCGATATGCTGTAAATTTCATACGGCCCAACATACCTCGGAGGTCACCTCCCCCGCATACCAAACCGGACTACACCCGTAAAGGATGAGGTTTTCAAGAAGACCTTGTCTCCTAATTGGAATCCCAGCGGTCGTCGCCGCTTATTGGCATAGACTGCTTGCCTATCCTGGGCTGCTTTCATCTTCTTGGCGTATCAACTTAATCTTTCTTTCCATAACCCTTATCATATCCGGTTCTCCGGCCGCTTTACTAGCCAAGTCCTCCCAAAACAGGGATGACCTACATCGTCGTCCGTAAAGAGCTTCAAAAGGAGCCATTGGAATGCTCGCCTGATAGCTGTTATTATAGGAGAACTCCACCAGTGCCAGTGAATCCTGCCACGGTATCAAACTCCAAAATATATGCCCTCAACATGTCCTCGAGCGTCTGAATGGTACGCTCCGTCTGACCGTCTGTCCGATGGTGATAGGCCGTACTCAGTCTCACCTCTGTGCCCAAAGCTGTCTGGAGACCCTCCCAGAAATGTGAAGTGAACCTCGGGTCTCTGTCAGACACTATCGAGACTGGAATACCATGCAACCTCACCACATCCCGTATATACATTTGGGCCATCTTCAAGTATGTAAAAGACATGTTGTAAGGGATGAAGTGAGCCACCTTCGTCAGCCTATCCACGATCACCCAGATCGCATCAAATCCTGAGGCCGTACTTGGCAAGTGGGTCACGAAATCCATAGATATATGCTCCCTACTTCCATTCAGGTGCCTCTAAGCTCTTCAGCTCGCCACCAGGCCTCCGTCTCTCCGCCTTCACCTGTTGGCAGATCAAACATCTTTTAACAAAAGCGATCACCTCACGCTTCATGCGTCTCCACCAGAATTGACCGCATAGGTCCTTGTACATCTTCCTTCCCCCTGGGTGGATACTGAAACGACTACTGGGAGCTCGCTCCAATATTCCTTTACGCAACTCCGGCGTATCTGGGACTACCCAACGGTTGCCCAGTCTCAAGGAATCATCCTCAGCCATTCTAAACTTGGATGGTTGACCTCTAAGTACCAATGACATCCATCTCTGAACCTCATCATCCGACCTCTGGGCCTTCCTGATTGCCTCAAATATATCTGGCTCCGCCAATAAGGTCAACACTCGCACAGGCGACGTGTCTACATCAAAATCATAGCCCAGATGGCAAAAAGAAGTCATCATAGTTGATAGACTCATGGCATCCTCAGCAGTATTCTTCACCTTACGACTTAAGGCGTCTGCTGTCAAGTTTGCTTTACCCGGATGGTACTCAATCTCACAATCATAATCCTTAAGCAAATCCATCCACCTTCTTTGCCGCATATTCAACTCTGCCTGAGTGAATAAGAACTTCAGGCTCTTATGGTCCGTAAAGATGGTAAATGAAGTACCATAAAGATAATGCCGCCAAATCTTCAAGACGAAGATAATAGCCGCCAGCTCCAAGTCATGAACTGGGTATCTGGTCTCATGAGGCTTCAACTGCCTCGAAGCATAAGCCACCACGTGCTTATCTTGCATCAACACATAGCCCAAACCTTGCAGTGATGCATCCGTGTACAAGGCAAACCTCTTATTCTCAGAAGGAATCACCAATACTGGTGCCGTAGACAAACGACGCTTCAGTTCTTGGAAGCTTTCCTCACAAGATTCAGACCAATAGAACGGCACTCCTATCTGAGTCAGCTGTGTCAGGGGTCTGGCAATCTTTGAGCAACCCTCGACGAAACGTCGGTAATATCCTGAAAGCTGTCTTCTAGACATCATCTTCTCTTACTTGAATCTGATGGTACCTCGACCTCAGATCGATCTTACTATAGAGCCTCGTACCCTGCAACTGATCAAACAAGTCATCGATCCTCGGAAGTGGATACTTGTTCTTTACTGTGGCCTTATTCAGTTGCCTGTAGTCAATGCATAGACGCATCGATCCATCTTTCTTCTTAACAAATAAGACAGGCGCACCCCAGGGCGATACGCTAGGGCGTATGTAGCCCTTGTCAAGGAGTTCTTGTAACTGAATCTTTAACTCTCTTAGCTCCGCTGGTGCCATCCTATACGGGGCACGAGAAATGGCAGACTTCCCCGGTAGTAACTCAATCCCAAACTCGACCTCTCTCGTCGGTGGGAATCCGGGAATCTCCTCCGGAAAAACATTAGGAAACTCCGCCACTACGGGCACATCCTCAACCTTTAATTCTTTCCTCATTTCCGCAATATCCACAGCGTAGATAAGATATCCTGTATGACCTCGTTCCAATAACTGTGCCATCTTGACAGCAGATATCAACGGGATCTTTGGACGAGAACCATCCCCATAGAATGTCCACTGGACTCCCAAATTAGATCTGAACCGGACAGTCCTCTGTCTGCAGTCCACAACTGCCTGATACTTGTTCAGCACATCGATGCCCACAATGCAATCGAAGTCTGACATTCATAGCACAATCAAATCCGACCTTAACTCGTTATCCTCAAAATAAATGAGGCCATAAAAAACAATCTGATCTGTAGTCAAACTTCTTCCAGCGGTGTTGAGACCGCTATTACCTCCTCCGGAGCCGCTGTAGTCTGCTCCCTGGTCAGTGCATAAAACTGACCCTGAGGTGGCCCCATAGGCTAACCTCCATACCGCCTTGGTATAACAGTGATCTTTGCTATACTGCTCTGTCTGCAGGCCTTCCCGCAGAGTTCCGTTGTCCCTCCCTATTGGGACATTCTCGAGCAAGGTGGCCCTTATTGCCACATACACAACAAATCAAACAGTCTTTCGTCGAATGTGATTGCCCACAAATAGAGCACTGGACCCTTCCAAATCTGCCTCCCTGAGGCTGTCCTCTTCCTGTAGGGGCGTCATTCCTACGACTTCCTTTCCAACGATTCTCGGGCCTCTTACCACTGAATCTCGACGCTAATGTGTTCCCCTTGGCTTGAACTGATCACTCCTGGGCTTCAAATTGTCAGAAGTAGATTTCTGAGAGGGTACTGTAGGTGGCACAACATCAGGATATGCGCCAACTCCTAGTTCGGCTAGCTCAGCCCGTGAAAGGGCGTCATCAAAGCAAGCAGGGCCATAAGTGACGACCCTGTCATATAGTTCCGGCCTCAATCCTTTCATGAAGTTCCTCATCTTTGCTTAAGGTTAGTAAACTTATCTTCTTTAGCCCGTCGTGCAGCAGCTGAAAAGTAGCGGGTCAGAAACCAAGTTCTGAACAGCTTCCAATTAGTTTTCTGTCCCTGAGCCTCTTGCTCTACTACTGTGGTCTTCCACCACATCAATGCCTTCTTGGCCAGTTGAACTTCCGCTAACCTTATTCATGCTGACTTCACACATGGAACTGCCACAGACATCTGTTCCGTCCTCTCTAATCACTCCTCGGCTAGTTCCCCTGTCTCAGCTCCTTCAACAACGGGGGTCGGTATGCCAGAAACTGAGCCAACTTAGCTCCCCAGGTAGTAACTGTTGCTGGCGGTGGTAAGGGGTTCGTACGCCCAGCACTTGCATTAACACTAATCACACAACTTACTTCAACATTTGCTGCCATGCTGCAACACAAGGGTTAACAACAATACCCAAAAGCAGTTCATATAATACATCGTTAGAGAAACAAAACATGTTAGTATAACATCATATACTTTCTATGCAACATATGCATAAAACATGTTAAAAATAAGCACCTAGCCAACTTATTGCTAAGGCTACCCTTCACTCATCCCCGAGTTCTCTAACCACTGCTCTGATACCACTAATGTGGGGTCTTCCCACCTTAACAGTGTTAGGATAACAAAAATTGAACTAAACATGCGTATTATAACGTTTTAGGGTTCCGGTTGTTACGTGAGCTAATAGGATTACGGGCCAAAATAAAAACTTCGTAAACTTAATACATACATTCCTATACAAGAATGCTAACGTTTTAGATTTATACTACTCCTAGAGTAGATACTAAACATAAATAGAATCCTATGCATCTTGTATCCTTGTAGCTCACATCTTCAACCCGACCCTTAGCCCCTTTAGTCCAAAAGGGTACCTACAGGGACAACACATCATGAGCACATACAATTTTACTTAACATCATAAAAACATCACAATGAATGCATGAAATCTTGGTTAAGTAAATATGCTGGTTATTCATTAACTTCTTTTTGTTGTCCCTGATTCATATTCATGGATATGAGCATATTACCCTGTGGCATCTTACCACATCATAAACATCGTATGTCCTCTTACCATATGGGCATCTTACCACATAATAAACATCGTATGTCCTCTTACCATTTGGGCATCTTACCCCGTGGCATCTTACCACATAATAACATCGTATGGCCTCTTACCATATGGGCATCTTACCCCGTGGCATCTTTACCACATAATAAACATCGTATGGCCTCTTACCATATGGGCATCTTACCCCGTGGCATCTTACCACATAATAAACATCGTATGGCCTCTTACCATATGGGCATCTTACCCCGTGGCATCTTACCACATAATAAACATCGTATGAATATATAAACGTCTTATAAACATCATCATTTCATCATAAATACTCATGCGATAAAGGCATAGTCGTAATGTAGGGATGTGTTTTACCGTCCGATGCCCGTACGTCTCTTACGTACTACCTTTTTAAAAGGAGGAGAAGTAGATAACTCTATCTCCTTGATTGCGTTGGTACCCGGGATGGTTCTACAAAACCACATAATACCATATTAGATGCCTCAATACAATCTCATACCATAAACTTAACAAAATAAATCATCATCATATTTTTCAACATTATGCCTCTCTCGATCGATCGGCTCCAAGGTCTCGATCGATCGAGAAACTGTGCATAAACAGTGCCCAAACACTCTGCCTCGATCGATCAATTGAAATATTTTACCGATCGATCGAGGAGCTTCACCAATCGATCGGAAAATCCTTCGATCGATCGGCACCTGAAATTCAAACCATGCTTTAAACTTTCTGTCTCGCTCGATCGATCGGGACCAAAATCTCGATCGATCGAGCACTCTGAAAAATCGGGACTTCTCCAGATTTTCGAGCACCTCATTTCCTACCATCATTTCTACTTCATAACACATCATACTTGCTCAAATAAACATGCTAGGAACTTCATAAAACTTCCATGTAGGTACTTAAATCAAAGGTTCTACAAGACCTAAGCTAGCATGCATCATAACATCATCATAAACTTAGATCTCATCCAATCTTTACAGAAAACAGAGCATGCATCTCTTTGCCCAGATTTTCGAGCATATACCTTCATAACTAGAAATCTATCACATAAAACATGTAATATGCTTGAGCAAACATGCTAATAGCTACATAATACTTTCATGTAAGTACCCATACCAAGGTTTCACCCAAACCTATACTTAGCATGCATAAAAATCATCCCACCAAACCCAAACTTGAACAAAACTCAGAAAACCAGAGGACCAACTTACCCCTCTCTTTTTGCTCCTCTTATTGCAAGGTTTTCAATGCCCTTAAAACCAAGTCTTTTCCTGCCTTGATGCAGCTCTTTGGGACGAGAATGGAGGAGAGGAGGAGGAGAGAAGGAGATGGAGGTTGATTGGAAGTATGGGCTTGATCAAATGGGGGGTATGGGTTAAACAAGTGGGGGGAAAAAGGGAGGTGGCCGAGTAGGGGGGGTGGTGTGGGTTGGGGTGGTCATGTGGGGTTTAATTGTGTCCCGGTATTTAGTACGATGTATTAAAATATCCTAACTCGATATTTTTCATTTTTATTTAATTAATACATCCTTTAAAACACTCAACATGCCTCCCACATCATATCATCATAACATAGTACCACACCCCTATCATAAAACATGAACATACTCATAATCCCCAATATAAATGCACCACACCCTTAAAGCATATCATAACATGTATGTTAATACATAGACATATAAACATCCTTTCATGTAAACATCATTAATGACCAAATTGCATATAATAAATTTCGGGGCATCACATAATGCAACAGTTTAGATTATTCAAAACTCATAAAATATACTCCCTGTACAATTCCGAAATTGTATAGCTTCCACGCACTGTTCCTGTTTCAATTTCACGCACTTTCATAATGTCAAGTTCAGTATTATCATTGAAAATATGATACCCAACAATACTATGAATTCAATACAACAACAATGTATTATTTATGCTCAACATAAATAATTCAACATCAATGTAAACCTGGTTATCCCAATGTAAACCTGGTTATCCCACTATCTCATTCTCGATACTTTCTCATATCGTTCATGCCCACGGCATCACTACTCAACAAGTAAAATCGGATCACGTACCATTACGTGTCCCCCATAACTCGTATATGAAACTTAATTATTAAAGTCAAACACTCACCTGAATCATCATATTCAAAATTGCATGTATACATGAATGTATAGATACTAGATATACCTGCTCGTACGTCACCACATACCTTATAGTAGAAAACATGAACAAGCTATCATCAACGTCCGAAGTCTCCTGAAGAGTCTATATCGAATATCAATTCAATATTAGCTCATAATCCAAGCAATGAATATCCATCATTAGTTCTTACTTTCATTTCTATATCACAAATCAATAACTCAATATTATGAATCAAATCATAATCAATACTTTGATGCACACATCTTCACATGAATCATGATATATCATTGGTAATGCAAAACCCCATCATCTCCCACCATCCGCTACATCACACACATGATGCGGGATACACACACCCATACGTGTAAGATCACGCCCAACTCACATAGCAGTTCACTAGACACACCAGTTCAATAGAGGGAAAGGAAGTGCAAGGGTGTATGCATAATAATATCCAACTAGTGTCTAACTAAAACAATCCAATCAAGCCAATTAACATGTTCCAAACATTCAAACCCACACCGAGGTGGTTCAAACCAAGACATGAAAGAAAGGATCCATGTAGATACAAGATTCTACCCTTTTAAATCTAATTCCCTTAATCCCAACATATAGTCATTTATTGATTAAATTCAACTTTAACAATTTAAAGATGCATTGGATCTCCAAAATTCTTGATTTAGAACTATTAAGATTTGAAACTCAATAAAGTGACATAAATCATTAATACATGCTATGCTATCCATTTGAGCATAAATATCACCATAACTCTCTTCCATGTTATAATACATACTAGCATGCATCTAACTCATTTATTCACACACTACACATGCTTCCAATTGAACACATCCCATACCATAGCCCAACATCCACCAAATATCACAATGGCTACAAGCCATAAAAGTTAGTCATTTTCACCCCACTAACAAGACTTAGACCCACACTTGAATCTCATTTAAGCCTATTTAACAAGCACATTCCATGCATGATTTTAATCTTCATCTTTTAACCAATAATAATACTAAGCCAAGACATATTCCATAATTTATTTTAAACAATTTAACCATTCAATAAAGTGAGCCCCAATTAACTTCCAACAATCAAAAACATTCTTCATGCTATCCCATTCCAAAGTATAATGTTCATACTCAAATTATAGCCACATTATCAAAACACCATTTCACACACAATCACATGCTGGACACACACACACACACGCAGAAACACACTCACGCACACACACTGCTGCACACACACGAACACACACTAGCAACCCTTCCAAAATACTAGCAAAAATCGAACCAAAGCTTCATCAAAAATCGAGGGATTTCAGGGGAAAAACGATTGAAGGATGAGGAAGATTACCCACAAAATTATTGGAAGAAAATCGTCCCAAAATTGGACGAATTTGGAATTTTAACCGCTGCGCTTCCTTGCAAGATCCGCGCGCAATCCGCGACGAAACTTCATGTTCATGGTATGGAAAGATGCGCCTGGAAGAGACGAAGACGATGGTGGTTCGGACGCGCCGGAAGGAGGTCCGACGGCGGCGGGCGCGCGACTTTAGCTGCGAGGGGTCGGATATTCGCGATGGTGCAGAGAAGAAAAGAGGGAATCGGGTTTTTGTGCATGTATTTACACGTTTTACTGTGTGTCCCGAAAATGCCCAACATAACATAATTATATTTGTATTTTGGCCCGGTTTTGTACATCGAAGTGTCGCCGGTGCACTGATATATTATTTAGAGACAACGATTGGGATTTATACACACTCCAAAAACCCAAAACTTAAATTCTTCATTTTAATTAACTTATCTCTAAAATATTATCGGAGTATATTTTACAATCTCAAAATATTTTATGATCCGATTAACTTGCCAGTTGACCTTCACTTGGTCAATTCCACTTCTAATTAATTAATTCTAAAATTAATTATCAATAAAATCTAAATAATATTTAGTCCAACAAATGATTAAAATAAATCTGGACATCACAGTTTTTGAGCAATTTTCACAGTTAAGGATTTTTTTTTAATTTTTTTGATAAATTTTGATTTTGGTGGGAATATTCGAGTATATGTCTTCGTAAACAAATTCAATTTGTGGAATCTAACATCAAGTCTTGAGTACATAATTTTCTTGGTCGGAAGAAGTTTTTGACAAATTTTCACAATTTACGTAGTTTTTTGATTTTTTGATAAATTTCGATTTCGTGCGAGTATTCAAATATATGTCTTAAGTATATCATTTTCTTGGTTGGAACAAGTCTTTGAGCAATTTTCAATGTTAAAGATGTTTTTTTATTTTTGGATAAGTTTTCATTTTGTGCGAATATTCGAGTATATGTCTTCATAAACAAATTCAATTTGCGGAATTTAACATCAAGTCTTGAGTACATCATTTTCTTTGTTGGAAGAAGTTTTTGAGAAATTTTCACAAATTACGTATGTTTTGTGATTTTTTATAAATTTCAATTTCGTTTGAATATACGAGTATATGTCTTGATTACATCATTTTCTTGGTTGGAAGAAGTTTTTTAGAAGTCTTCACAAATTACGTATGTTTTATGATTTTTGGTAAATTTTGATTTCGTGCGAATATTTGAGTATATATCTTGAGTATATAATTTTCTTGGTTGGTACAAGTTTTTGAGCAATTCTCACCTTAAATGACGTTTTTTTTTTTATTTTTGGATAAATTTTGATTTTGTGCGAATATTCGACTATATGTCTTCGTAAACAAATTCAATTTGTGGAATTTGGCATCAAGTCTTGAGTACTTCATCTTCTTTGTTGGAAGAAGTTTTTGAGAAATTTTCACAATTTTTTAAGCTTTTTTCATTTTTTGATAAATTTCATGCGTGTATTCGAGTATATATCATTAGTATATCATTTTCTTGGTTGGAACAAGTTTTTCAACAATTTTCACAGTTAACTAATTTTTTTGATAAATTTCGATTTCGTACAAGTATTCGAGTATACAATCTTGAGTACATCATTTTCTTTGTTGGAACAAGTCTTTGAGCAATTTTCAATGTTAAAGACGTTTTTTTATTTTTGGATAAATTTTCATTTTTTGCGAATATTCGAGTATATGTCTTCATAAACAAATTCAATTTGCGGAATTTAACATCAAGTCTTGAGTACATCATTTTCTTTGTTGAAAGAAGTTTTTGAGAAATTTTCACAAATTACGTATGTTTTGTGATTTTTTATAAATTTCGATTTCGTTTGAATATACGAGTATATGTCTTGATTACATCATTTTCTTGGTTGGAAGAAGATTTTTAGAAGTCTTCACAAATTACGTATGTTTTATGATTTTTGGTAAATTTTGATTTCGTGCGAATATTTGAGTATATATCTTGAGTATATAATTTTCTTGGTTGGTACAAGTTTTTGAGCAATTCTTAAATGACGTTTTTTTTATTTTTGGATAAATTTTGATTTTGTGGGAATATTCGACTATATGTCTTCGTAAACAAATTCAATTTGTGGAATTTGGCATCAAGTCTTGAGTACTTCATCTTCTTTGTCGGGAAGAAGATTTTGAGAAATTTTCACAATTTTTTAAGTTTTTCATTTTTTGATAAATTTCGATTTCATGCGTGTATTCGAGTATATATCATTAGTATATCATTTTCTTGGTTGGAACAAGTTTTCAACAATTTTCACAGTTAACTAATTTTTGGTTTTTTGATAAATTTCGATTTCGTACAAGTATTCGAGTATACATCTTGAGTACATCATTTTCTTTGTTGGAACAAGTTTTTGTGGAATTTTAACAGTTAAGGAGGTTTTTTTGATAAATTTCGATTTTATGCGAATATTCTAGTCTATGTCTTTGTAAACAAATTCAATTTGTGGAATTTAACATCAAGTATTGGGTACATCAGTTTCTTTGTTGGAAGAAGTTTTTGGGAAATTTCACAAATTACAGTTGTTTTGTGTTCTTTTTAAATTTTGATTTCGTGCGAGTATTCGGGTATAAGTCTTGATTACATCATTTTCTTGGTTGGAACAAGTTTTGAGCAATTTTCACTGTTAATGATTTTTTTATTTTTTGATAAATTTCGATTTTGTGCGACTATTCGAGTATATGTCTTCGTAAACAAATTCAATTTGTGGAATTTAACGTCAAGTCTTGAGTACATCATTTTCTTGGTTGGAAGAAGTTTTTCAGAAATTTTCCCAAATTATGTATGTTTTGTGCTCTTTTTAAATTTTGATATCGTTCGAATATTCGAGTATAATTCTTGAGTACCTCGTTTTCTTGGTTGGAACAAGTTTTTGAGCAATTTTCACATGTAAGGATGTTTGTTTTTTTTTTGATAAATTTCGATTTTGTACGAATATTCTAGTATATGTTTTCGTAAATAAATTCAATTTGGGGAATCTAGCATCAAGTCTTGAGTACATCATTTTCTTGGTTGGAAGAAGTTTTTGGGAAAATTTCACGAATTATGTATGCTTTGTGATTTTTTTTTATAAATTTTGATTTTGTGCGAATATTCGAGTTTATGTCTTGAGTACATCATTTTCTTGGTTGGAACAAGTTTTTGAGCAATTTTCAGAGTTAAGGATTTTTTTTTTTAATTTTTTGATAAATTTTGATTTTGTGGGAATATTCGAGTATATGTCTTCGTAAACAAATTCAATTTGTTGAATCTAACATCAAGTCTTGAGTACATAATTTTCTTGGTCGGAAGAAGTTTTTGACAAATTTTTACAATTTACGTAGTTTTTTTATTTTTGGATAAATTTCGATTTCGTGCGAGTATTCAAATATATGTCTTAAGTACATCATTTTCTTGGTTGGAACAAGTCTTTGAGCAATTTTCAATGTTAAAGACGTTTTTTTATTTTTGGATAAATTTTCATTTTGTGCGAATATTCGAGTATATGTCTTCATAAACAAATTCAATTTGCGGAATTTAACATCAAGTCTTGAGTACATCATTTTCTTTGTTGGAAGAATTTTTGAGAAATTTTCACAAATTACGTACGTTTTGTGACTTTTTATAAATTTCGATTTCGTTTGAATATACGAGTATATGTCTTGATTACATCATTTTCTTGGTTGGAAGAAGTTTTTTAGAAGTCTTCACAAATTACGTATGTTTTATGATTTTTGGTAAATTTTGATTTCGTGCGAATATTTGAGTATATATCTTGAGTATATAATTTTCTTGGTTGGTACAAGTTTTTGAGCAATTCTCACCTTAAATGACGTTTTTTTTATTTTTGGATAAATTTTGATTTTGTGCGAATATTCGACTATATGTCTTCGTAAACAAATTAAATTTGTGGAATCTGGCATCAAGTCTTGAGTACTTCATCTTCTTTGTCGGGAAGAAGTTTTTGAGAAATTTTCATAATTTTTTAAGTTTTTCATTTTTTGATAAATTTCGATTTCATGCGTGTATTCGAGTATATATCATTAGTATATCATTTTCTTGGTTGGAACAAGTTTTTCAACAATTTTAACAGTTAACTAATTTTTTGGTTTTTTGATAAATTTCGATTTCGTACAAGTATTCGAGTATACATCTTGAGTACATCACTTTGTTGAAACAAGTTTTTGAGCAATTTTCACAGTTAAGGAGGTTTTTTTGATAAATTTCGATTTTATGCGAATATTCTAGTCTATGTCTTTGTAAACAAATTCAATTTGTGGAATTTAACATCAAGTATTGGGTACATCATTTTCTTTGTTAGAAGAAGTTTTTGAGAAATTTCACAAATTACGTATGTTTTGTGTTCTTTTTTAAATTTTGTTTTCGTGCGAGTATTCAGGTATAAGTCTTGATTACATCATTTTCTTGGTTGGAACAAGTTTTTGAGCAATTTTCACTGTTAATGATTTTTTTATTTTTTGATAAATTTCGATTTTGTGCGACTATTCGAGTATATGTCTTCGTAAACAAATTCAATTTGTGGAATTTAACGTCAAGTCTTGAGTACATCATTTTCTTGGTTGGAAGAAGTTTTTCAGAAATTTTCACAAATTATGTATGTTTTGTGCTTTTTTTAAATTTTGATATCGTTCGAATATTCGAGTATAATTTTTGAGTACCTCGTTTTCTTGGTTGGAACAAGTTTTTGAGCAATTTTCACATGTAAGGATGTTTGTTTGTTTTTTGATAAATTTCGATTTTGTACGAATATTCTAGTATATGTTTTCGTAAATAAATTCAATTTGTGGAATCTAGCATCAAGTCTTGAGTACATCATTTTCTTGGTTGGAAGAAGTTTTTGGGAAATTTCACGAATTATGTATGCTTTGTGATTTTTTTTTATAAATTTTGATTTTGTGCGAATATTCGAGTTTATGTCTTGAGTACATCATTTTCTTGGTTGGAACAAGTTTTTGAGCAATTTTCACAGTTAAGGATTTTTTTTTAATTTTTTTGATAAATTTTGATTTTTGTGGGAATATTCGAGTATATGTCTTCGTAAACAAATTCAATTTGTGGAATCTAACATTAAGTCTTGAGTACATAATTTTCTTGGTCGGAAGAAGTTTTTGACAAATTTTCACAATTTACGTAGTTTTTTGATTTTTTGATAAATTTCGATTTCGTGCGAGTATTCAAATATATGTCTTAAGTACATCATTTTCTTGGTTGGAACAAGTCTTTGGGCAATTTTCAATGTTAAAGACGTTTTTTTATTTTTGGATAAATTTTCATTTTGTGCGAATATTCGAGTATATGTCTTCATAAACAAATTCAATTTGCGGAATTTAACATCAAGTCTTGAGTACATCATTTTCTTTGTTGGAAGAAGTTTTTGAGAAATTTTCTCAAATTACGTATGTTTTGTGATTTTTTATAAATTTCGATTTCGTTTGAATATACGAGTATATGTCTTGATTACATCATTTTCTTGGTTGGAAGAAGTTTTTTAGAGGTCTTCACAAATTACGTATGTTTTATGATTTTTGGTAAATTTTGATTCCGTGCGAATATTTGAGTATATATCTTGAGTATATAATTTTCTTGGTTGGTACAAGTTTTTGAGCAATTCTCACCTTAAATGACGTTTTTTTTATTTTTGGATAAATTTTGATTTTGTGCGAATAGTCGACTATATGTCTTCGTAAACAAATTCAATTTGTGGAATTTGGCATCAAGTCTTGAGTACTTCATCTTCTTTGTCGGGAAGAAGTTTTTGAGAAATTTTCATAATTTTTTAAGTTTTTCATTTTTTGATAAATTTCGATTTCATGCGTGTATTCGAGTATATATCATTAGTATATCATTTTCTTGGTTGGAACAAGTTTTTCAACAATTTTAACAGTTAACTAATTTTTTGGTTTTTTGATAAATTTCGATTTCGTACAAGTATTCGAGTATACATCTTGAGTACATCATTTTCTTTGTTGGATCAAGTTTTTGAGCAAATTTTCACAGTTAAGGAGGTTTTTTTTATAAATTTCGATTTTATGCGAATATTCTAGTCTATGTCTTTGTAAACAAATTCAATTTTTGGAATTTAACATCAAGTATTGGGTACATCATTTTCTTTGTTGGAAGAAGTTTTTGAGAAATTTCACAAATTACAGTTGTTTTGTGTTCTTTTTTAAATTTTGATTTCGTGCGAGTATTCGGGTATAAGTCTTGATTACATCATTTTCTTGGTTGGAACAAGTTTTTGAGCAATTTTCACTGTTAATGATTTTTTTATTTTTTGATAAATTTCAATTTTGTGCGACTATTCGAGTATATGTCTTCGTAAACAAATTCAATTTGTGGAATTTAACGTCAAGTCTTGAGTACATCATTTTCTTGGTTGGAAGAAGTTTTTCAGAAATTTTTCACAAATTATGTATGTTTTGTGCTTTTTTTAAATTTTGATATCGTTCGAATATTCGAGTATAATTCTTGAGTACCTCGTTTTCTTGGTTGGAACAAGTTTTTGAGCAATTTTCACATGTAAGGATGTTTGTTTGTTTTTTGATAAATTTCGATTTTGTACGAATATTCTAGTATATGTTTTCGTAAATAAATTCAATTTGTGGAATCTAGCATCAAGTCTTGAGTACATCATTTTCTTTGTTGGAACAAGTTTTTGGGAAAATTTAACGAATTATGTATGCTTTGTGATTTTTTTTATAAATTTTGATTTTGTGCGAATATTCGAGTTTATGTCTTGAGTACATCATTTTCTTGGTTGGAACAAGTTTTCGAGCAATTTTCACATTTAACGGATTTTTTTTTTAATTTTTTGATAAATTTTGATTTTGTGGGAATATTCGAGTATATGTCTTCGTAAACAAATTAAATTTGTGGAATCTAACATCAAGTCTTGAGTACATAATTTTCTTGGTCGTAAGAAGTTTTTGACAAATTTTCACAATTTACGTAGTTTTTTGATTTTTTGATAAATTTCGATTTCGTGCGATTATTCAAATATATGTCTTAAGTACATCATTTTCTTGGTTGGAACAAGTCTTTGAGCAATTTTCAATGTTACAGACGTTTTTTTTTATTTTTGGATAAATTTTCATTTTGTGCGAATATTCGAGTATATGTCTTCATAAACAAATTCAATTTGCGGAATTTTACATCAAGTCTTGAGTACATCATTTTCTTTGTTGGAAGAAGTTTTTGAGAAATTTTCACAAATTACGTACGTTTTGTGATTTTTTATAAATTTCGATTTCGTTTGAATATACGAGTATATGTCTTGATTACATCATTTTCTTGGTTGGAAGAAGTTTTTTAGAAGTCTTCACAAATTACGTATGTTTTATGATTTTTGGTAAATTTTGATTTCGTGCGAATATTTGAGTATATATCTTGAGTATATAATTTTCTTGGTTGGTACAAGTTTTTGATTAATTCTCACCTTATATGACGTTTTTTTTTATTTTTGGGATAAATTTTGATTTTGTGCGATTCGACTATATGTCTTCGTAAACAAATTCAATTTGTGGAATTTGGCATCAAGTCTTGAGTACTTCATCTTTTTCGTCGGGAAGAAGTTTTTGAGAAATTTTCACAATTTTTTAAGTTTTTCATTTTTTGATAAATTTCGATTTCATGCGTGTATTCGAGTATATATCATTAGTATATCATTTTCTTGGTTGGAACAAGTTTTTCAACAATTTTCACAGTTAACTAATTTTTTGGTTTTTTGATAAATTTCGATTTCGTATAAGTATTCGAGTATACATCTTGAGTACATCATTTTCTTTGTTGGAACAAGTTTTTTGAGAAATTTCACAAATTACGTATGTTTTGTGTTCTTTTTTAAATTTTGATTTCGTGCGAGTATTCGGGTATAAGTCTTGATTACATCATTTTCTTGGTTGGAACAAGTTTTTGAGCAATTTTCACTGTTAATGATTTTTTTTTATTTTTTGATAAATTTGGATTTTGTGCGACTATTCGAGTATATGTCTTCGTAAACAAATTCAATTTGTGGAATTTAACGTCAAGTCTTGAGTACATCATTTTCTTGGTTGGAAGAAGTTTTTCAGAAATTTTCACAAATTATGTATGTTTTGTGCTTTTTTTAAATTTTGATATCGTTCGAATATTCGAGTATAATTCTTGAGTACCTCGTTTTCTTGGTTGGAACAAGTTTTTGAGCAATTTTCACATGTAAGGATGTTTGTTTGTTTTTTGATAAATTTCGATTTTGTACGAATATTCTAGTTTATGTTTTCGTAAATAAATTCAATTTGTGGAATCTAGCATCAAGTCTTGAGTACATCATTTTCTTGGTTGGAAGAAGTTTTTGGGAAAATTTCACGAATTATGTATGCTTTGTGATTTTTTTTTATAAATTTTGATTTTGTGCGAATATTCGAGTTTATGACTTGAGTACATCATTTTCTTGGTTAAAACAAGTTTTTGAGCAATTTTCACAGTTAAGGATTTTTTTTTTAATTTTTTTGATAAATTTTGATTTTTGTGGGAATATTCGAGTATATGTCTTCGAAAACAAATTCAATTTGTGGAATCTAACATCAAGTCTTGAGTACATAATTTTCTTGGTCGGAAGAAGTTTTTGACAAATTTTCACAATCTACGTAGTTTTTTGATTTTTTGATAAATTTCGATTTCGTGCGAGTATTCAAATATATGTCTTAAGTACATCATTTTCTTGGTTGGAACAAGTCTTTGAGCAATTTTCAATGTTAAAGACGTTTTTTTATTTTTGGATAAATTTTCATTTTGTGCGAATATTCGAGTATATGTCTTCATAAACAAATTCAATTTGCGGAATTTAACATCAAGTCTTGAGTACATCATTTTCTTTGTTGGAAGAAGTTTTTGAGAAATTTTCACAAATTACGTACGTTTTGTGATTTTTTATAAATTTCGATTTCGTTTGAATATACGAGTATATGTCTTGATTACATCATTTTCTTGGTTGGAAGAAGTTTTTTAGAAGTCTTCACAAATTACGTATGTTTTATGATTTTTGGTAAATTTTGATTTCGTGCGAATATTTGAGTATATATCTTGAGTATATAATTTTCTTGGTTGGTACAAGTTTTTGATTAATTCTCACCTTAAATGACGTTTTTTTTTATTTTTGGATAAATTTTGATTTTGTGCGAATATTCGACTATATGTCTTCGTAAACAAATTCAATTTGTGGAATTTGGCATCAAGTCTTTAGTACTTCATCTTTTTCGTCGGGAAGATGTTTTTGAGAAATTTTCACAATTTTTTAAGTTTTTCATTTTTTGATAAATTTCGATTTCATGCGTGTATTCGAGTATATATCATTAGTATATCATTTTCTTGGTTGGAACAAGTTTTTCAACAATTTTCACAGTTAACTAATTTTTTGGTTTTTTGATAAATTTCGATTTCGTACAAGTATTCGATTATACATCTTGAGTACATCATTTTCTTTGTTGGAACAAGTTTTTTGAGAAATTTCACAAATTACGTTTGTTTTGTGTTCTTTTTTAAATTTTGATTTCGTGCGAGTATTCGGGTATAAGTCTTGATTACATCATTTTCTTGGTTGGAACAAGTTTTTGAGCAATTTTCACTGTTAATGATTTTTATTTATTTTTTGATAAATTTCGATTTTGTGCGACTATTCGAGTATATGTCTTCGTAAACAAATTCAATTTGTGGAATTTAACGTCAAGTCTTGAGTACATCATTTTCTTGGTTGGAAGAAGTTTTTCAGAAATTTTAACAAATTATGTATGTTTTGAGCTTTTTTTAAATTTTGATATCGTTAGAATATTCGAGTATAATTCTTGAGTACCTCGTTTTCTTGGTTGGAACAAGTTTTTGAGCAATTTTCACATGTAAGGATGTTTGTTTGTTTTTTGATAAATTTCGATTTTGTACGAATATTCTAGTATATGTTTTCGTAAATAAATTCAATTTGTGGAATCTAGCATCAAGTCTTGAGTACATCATTTTCTTGGTTGGAAGAAGTTTTTGGGAAAATTTCACGAATTATGTATGCTTTGTGATTTTTTTTTATAAATTTTGATTTTGTGCGAATATTCGAGTTTATGTCTTGAGTACATCATTTTCTTGGTTGGAACAAGTTTTTGAGCAATTTTCACAGTTAAGGATTTTTTTTTTTAAATTTTTTTTATAAATTTTGATTTTTGTCGGAATATTCGAGTATATGTCTTCGTAAACAAATTCAATTTGTGAAATCTAACATCAGGTCTTGAGTACATAATTTTCTTGGTCGGAAGAAGTTTTTGACAAATTTTCACAATCTACGTAGTTTTTTGATTTTTTGATAAATTTCGATTTCGTGCGAGTATTCAGATATATGTCTTAAGTACATCATTTTCTTGGTTGGAACAAGTCTTTGAGCAATTTTCAATGTTAAAGACGTTTTTTTATTTTTGGATAAATTTTAATTTTGTGCGAATATTCGAGTATATGTCTTCATAAACAAATTCAATTTGCGGAATTTAACATCAAGTTTTGAGTACATCATTTTCTTTGTTGGAAGAATTTTTGAGAATTTTTCACAAATTACGTACGTTTGTGACTTTTTATAAATTTCGATTTCGTTTGAATATACGAGTATATGTCTTGATTACATCATTTTCTTGGTTGGAAGAAGTTTTTTAGAAGTCTTCACAAATTACGTATGTTTTATGATTTTTGGTAAATTTTGATTTCGTGCGAATATTTGAGTATATATCTTGAGTATATAATTTTCTTGGTTGGTACAAGTTTTTGAGCAATTCTCACCTTAAATGACGTTTTTTTTTATTTTTGGATAAATTTTGATTTTGTGCGAATATTCGACTATATGTCTTCGTAAACAAATTCAATTTGTGGAATTTGGCATCAAGTCTTGAGTACTTCATCTTCTTTGTCGGGAAGAAGTTTTTGAGAAATTTTCATAATTTTTTAAGTTTTTCATTTTTTGATAAATTTCGATTTCATGCGTGTATTCGAGTATATATCATTAGTATATCATTATCTTGGTTGGAACAAGTTTTTCAACAATTTTAACAGTTAACTAATTTTTTGGTTTTTTGATAAATTTCGATTTCGTACAAGTATTCGAGTATACATCTTGAGTACATCATTTTCTTTGTTGAAACAAGTTTTTGAGCAATTTTCACAGTTAAGGAGGTTTTTTTGATAAATTTCGATTTTATGCGAATATTCTAGTCTATGTCTTTGTAAACAAATTCAATTTGTGGAATTTAACATCAGATTGGGTACATCATTTTCTTTGTTGGAAGAAGTTTTTGAGAAATTTCACAAATTAAGTATGTTTTGTGTTCTTTTTTAAATTTTGATTTCGTGCTTGTATTCGGGTATAAGTCTTGATTACATCATTTTCTTGGTTGGAACAAGTTTTTGAGCAATTTTCGCTGTTAATGATTTTTTTTTATTTTTTGATAAATTTCGATTTTGTGCGACTATTCGAGTATATGTCTTCGTAAACAAATTCAATTTGTGGAATTTAACGTCAAGTCTTGAGTACATCATTTTCTTGGTTGGAAGAAGTTTTTCAGAAATTTTCACAAATTATGTATGTTTTGTGCTTTTTTTAAATTTTGATATCGTTCGAATATTCGCGTATAATTCTTGAGTACCTCGTTTTCTTGGTTGGAACAAGTTTTTGAGCAATTTTCACATGTAAGGATGTTTGTTTGTTTTTTGATAAATTTCGATTTTGTACGAATATTCTAGTATATGTTTTCGTAAATAAATTCAATTTGTGGAATCTAGCATCAAGTCTTGAGTACATCATTTTCTTGGTTGGAAGAAGTTTTTGGGAAAATTTCACGAATTATGTATGCTTTGTGATTTTTTTTTATAAATTTTGATTTTGTGCGAATATTCGAGTTTATGTCTTGAGTACATCACTTTCTTGGTTGGAACAAGTTTTTGAGCAATTTTCACAGTTAAGGATTTTTTTTTTTAAATTTTTTTAATAAATTTTGATTTTTGTGGGAATATTCGAGTATATGTCTTCGTAAACAAATTCAATTTGTGGAATCTAACATTAAGTCTTGAGTACATAATTTTCTTGGTCGGAAGAAGTTTTTGACAAATTTCCACAATTTACGTAGTTTTTTGATTTTTTGATAAATTTCGATTTCGTGCGAGTATTCAAATATATGTCTTAAGTACATCATTTTCTTGGTTGGAACAAGTCTTTGAGCAATTTTCAATGTTAAAGACGTTTTTTTATTTTTGGATAAATTTTCATTTTGTGCGAATATTCGATTATATGTCTTCATAAACAAATTCAATTTGCGGAATTTAACATCAAGTATTGAGTACATCATTTTCTTTGTTGGAAGAAGTTTTTGAGAAATTTTCACAAATTACATACGTTTTGGGATTTTTATAAATTTCGATTTCGTTTGAATATACGAGTATATGTCTTGATTACATCATTTTCTTGGTTGGAAGAAGTTTTTTAGAAGTCTTCACAAATTACGTACGTTTTATGATTTTTGGTAAATTTTGATTTCGTGCGAATATTTGAGTATATATCTTGAGTATATAATTTTCTTGGTTGGTACAAGTTTTTGAGCAATTCTCACCTTAAATGACGTTTTTTTTTATTTTTGGATAAATTTTGATTTTGTGCGAATATTCGACTATATGTTTTCGTAAACAAATTCAATTTGTGGAATTTGGCATCAAGTCTTGAGTACTTCATCTTCTTTGTCGGGAAGAAGTTTTTGAGAAATTTTCACAATTTTTTAAGTTTTACATTTTTTGATAAATTTCGATTTCATGCTTGTATTCGAGTATATATCATTAGTATATCATTTTCTTGGTTGGAACAAGTTTTTCAACAATTTTCACAGTTAACTAATTTTTTGGTTTTTTGATAAATTTTGATTTCGTACAAGTATTCGAGTATACATCTTGAGTACATCATTTTCTTTGTTGGAACAAGTTTTTGAGCAATTTTCACAGTTAAGGAGGTTTTTTTGATAAATTTCGATTTTATGCGAATATTCTAGTCTATGTCTTTGTAAACAAATTCAATTTGTGGAATTTAACATCAGATTGGGTACATCATTTTCTTTGTTGGAAGAAGTTTTTGAGAAATTTCAAAAATTACGTATGTTTTGTGTTCTTTTTTAAATTTTGATTTCGTGCTTGTATTCGGGTATAAGTCTTGATTACATCATTTTCTTGGTTGGAACAAGTTTTTGAGCAATTTTCACTGTTAATGATTTTTTTTTATTTTTTGATAAATTTCGATTTTGTGCGACTATTCGAGTATATGTCTTCGTAAACAAATTCAATTTGTGGAATTTAACGTCAAGTCTTGAGTACATCATTTTCTTGGTTGGAAGAAGTTTTTCAGAAATTTTCACAAATTATGTATGTTTTGTGCTTTTTTTAAATTTTGATATCGTTCGAATATTCGCGTATAATTCTTGAGTACCTCGTTTTCTTGGTTGGAACAAGTTTTTGAGCAATTTTCACATGTAAGGATGTTTGTTTGTTTTTTGATAAATTTCGATTTTGTACGAATATTCTAGTATATGTTTTGTAAATAAATTCAATTTGTGGAATCTAGCATCAAGTCTTGAGTACATCATTTTCTTGGTTGGAAGAAGTTTTTGAGAAATTTTCACGAATTATGTATGCTTTGTGATTTTTTTTTATAAATTTTGATTTTGTGCGAATATTCGAGTTTATGTCTTGAGTACATCATTTCTTGGTTGGAACAAGTTTTTGAGCAATTTTCACAGTTAAGGATTTTTTTTTAATTTTTTTCTAAATTTTGATTTTTGTGGGAATATTCGAGTATATGTCTTCGTAAACAAATTCAATTTGTGGAATCTAACATCAAGTCTTGAGTACATCATTTTCTTGGTCGGAAGAAGTTTTTGACAAATTTTCACAATTTACGTAGTTTTTTGATTTTTTGATAAATTTCGATTTCGTGCGAGTATTCAAATATATGTCTTAAGTACATCATTTTCTTGGTTGGAACAAGTCTTTGAGCAATTTTCAATGTTAAAGATGTTTGTTTGTTTTTTGATAAATTTCGATTTTGTACTAATATTCTAGTATATGTTTTTCGTAAATAAATTCAATTTGTGGAATCTAGCATCAAGTCTTGAGTACATCATTTTCTTGGTTGGAAGAAGTTTTTGAGAAATTTTCACAAATTACGTATGTTTTGTGATTTTTTATAAATTTCGATTTCGTTTGAATATAAGAATATATGTATTGATTACATCATTTTCTTGGTTGGAAGAAGTTTTTTAGAAGTCTTCACAAATTACGTATGTTTTATGATTTTTGGTAAATTTTGATTTCGTGCGAATATTTAAGTATATATGTTGAGTATATAATTTTCTTGGTTGGTACAAGTTTTTGAGCAATTCTCACATAAAATGACTTTTTTTATTTTTGGATAAATTTTGATTTTGTGTGAATATTCGACTATATGTCTTCGTAAACAAATTCAATTTGTGGAATTTGGCATCAAGTCTTGAGTACTTCATCTTCTTTGTTGGAAGAAGTTTTAGAGAAATTTTCACAATTTTTTAAGTTTTTCATTTGTTGATAAATTTCGATTTCATGCGTGTATTCGAGTGTATATCTTTAGTATATCATTTTCTTTGTTGAAACAAGTTTTTCAACAATTTTCACAGTTAATTAATTTTTTGGTTTTTTGATAAATTTCGATTTCGTACAAGTATTCGAGTATACATCTTGAGTACATCATTTTCTTTGTTGGAACAAGTTTTTGAGCAATTATCACAGTTAAGGAGGTTTTTTTGATAAATTTTGATTTTATGCGAATATTCTAGTCAATGTCTTTGTAAACAAATTCAATTTGTGGAATTTAACATCAAGTATTGGGTACATCATTTCTTTGTTGGAAGAAGTTTTTGAGAAATTTCACAACTTACGTATGTTTTGTGTTCTTTTTTAAATTTTGATTTCGTGCGAGTATTCGGGTATAAGTCTTGATTACATCATTTTCTTGGTTGGAACAAGTTTTTGAGCAATTTTCACTGTTAATGATTTTTTCTATTTTTTGATAAATTTCAATTTTGTGCGACTATTCAAGTATATGCCTTCGTAAACAAATTCAATTTGTGGAATTTAACGTCAAGTCTCGAGTACATCATTTTCTTGGTTGGAAGAAGTTTTTCAGAAATTTTCACAAATAATGTATGTTTTGTGCTTTTTATAAATTTTGATTTCGTTCGAATATTCGAGTTTAATTCTTGAGTACCTCGTTTTCTTGGTTGGAACAAGTTTTTGAGCAATTTTCACAGTTAAGGAGTTTTTTATTTTATTTTTTTGATAAATTTTGATTTTGTGCGACTATTCGAGTACATGTCTTCGTAAACAATTTCATTTTGTTGAATTTAACGTCAAGTCTTGAGTGCATCATTTTGTGATAAATTTTGATTTTGTGTGAATATTCTAGTATATATCTCGTAAACAAATTCAATTTGTGGAATTTAACTTCAAGTCTTGTGTACATAATTTTCTTGTTTGGAAGAAGTTTTTGAGAAATTTCACAATTTGTAAGTTTTTTTGATTTTTTGATAAATTTCGATTTCGTGAGAGTATTCAAGTATATGTCTTGACTACATAATTTTATTTGTTGGAACATGTTTTTGAGCAATTCTCAACGTAAATGACGTTTTTTTTTATTTTTGGATAAATTTCGATTTTGTGCAAATATACGACTATATGTCTTCAATAAATAAATTCAGTTTGTGGAATTTGACATCAAGTCTTGAACATCATCTTCTTTGTTGGAAGAAGTTTTGAAGAATTTTCACAATTTTTGAAAGTTTTTTCATTTTTTGATAAATTTCGATTTCATACGTGTATTCGAGTATATATCTTGAGTATATCATTTTCTTGGTTGGAACATGTTTTTGAACAATATTCACAGTTAAGTAATTTTTTGGTTTTTTGATAAATTTCGACTTCGTACAAGTATTCGAGTATATATCTTGAGTACATCATTTAACATCAAGTCTTGCGAATATTCGAGTATATGTCTTCGTAAATAAATTCAATTTGTGGAATTTAAAATCAAGTCTTTAGTACATCATTTTCTTGGTTAGAAGTAGTTTTTGAGAAATTTTCACAATTTTTGTAAGTTTTTTTATTTTTTGATAAATTTCGATTTCTTGCGCGTATTCGAGTATAAGTCTTGAATATATCATTTTCTTTGTTGGAACAAGTTTTTGAGCAATCATCATAGTTAAAAGACGTTTTTTTTTTTTTTGGATAAATTTTGATTTTTTGCAATATTCGAGTATGTCTTCGTAAACAAATTCAAATTATGGAATTTAACATCAAGTCTTGAGTACATAATTTTCTAGGTTGGAAGAAGTTTTTGAGAAATTTTCACAAATTTTATATGTTTTTTGATTTTTTTATAAATTTTGATTTCGTTCGAAATATTCGAATATATGTCTTGAGTACATCATTGTTTTGGTTGAAACAAGTTTTTGAACAATTTTTCACAGTTATGGACGTTTTTTTTTAGATAAATTTCGATTTTATGCGAATATTCGAGTATGTCTTCGTAAACAAATTCAAATTGTGGAATTTAGCATCAAGTCTTGAGTACTTGAACAAGTTTTTGACCAATTTTCACAAGTAATGATGTTTTTTTATTTTTTTGATAAATTTCGATTTTCTGTGAATATTCGAGTATATGTTTTCGTAAACAAATTCATTTGTGGAATCTAATATCAAGTCTTGAGTACATCATTATCTTGGTTAGAAGAAGAAATTTTAACAATTTAGGTAAGTTTTTTGATTTTTCGATAAATTTTTATTTCGTGCGAGTATTCAAGTATATATCTTGAGTATATCATTTTCTTGGTTGGAACAAGTTTTTGAGCAATTTTCACTGTAAATGACATTTTTTTATTTTTGGATAAATTTCGATTTTGTGCGAATATTCGTCGAGTATATATCTTCGTAAACAAATTCAGTTTGTGGAATTTGACATCAAGTCTAGAGTACTTCATCTTTTTTGTTGGAAAAAGTTTTTGAGAAATTTTCAAAATTTTCGTAAGTTTTTTCATTTTCGGATAAATTTCGATTTCATGCGTGTATTCAAGTATATATCTTGATTATATCATTTTCTTGGTTGAAACAAGTTTTTGAAAAAAATTCACAGTTAACTAGTTTTATGGTTTTTTGATAAATTTCGATTTCATACAAGTATTCGAGTATATATCTTGAATACATCATTTTCTTGGTTGGAACAAGTTTTTGAGCAATCTTCATTGTTAAAAGACGTTTTTTTATTTTTAGATAAATTTTGATTTTTTGCAATATTCGAGTATGTCTTCGTAAACAAATTCAAATTATGGAATTTAACATCTAGTCTTGAGTACATAATTTTCTTTGTTGGAAGAAGTTTTTGAGAAGTTTTCACAAATTTTGTATGTTTTTTGATTTTTTTATAAATTTTGATTTCATTTGATTATTCAAATATATGTCTTGAGTACATCATTTTCTTGGTTGAAACAAGTTTTTGAATAATTTTCACAGTTAAGGACGTTTTTTTTTTGATAATTTTCGATTTTGTGCGAATACTCGAGTATGTCTTCGTAAACAAATTCAAATTGTGGAATTGAACATCAAGTGTTGAGTACATCATATTCTTTGTGGGAAGAAGTTTTTGAGAAATTTTGACAAATTACGTATGTTTTGTGATTTATTATAAATTTCTATTTTGTGCGAATATTCGAGTTTTTGTCTTGAATACATGATTTTCTTGGCTGGAACATGTTTTTGATCAATTTTCACAACTAGTGATGTTTTTTTTTTATTTTTTTGATAAATTTGATTTTGTGCGAATATTTGAGTATATATATTCCTGAACAAATTCAATTTGTGGAATTTAACATCAAGTCTTGAGTCATCATTTTCTTGGTTGGAAGAAGTTTTTGAGAAATTTTCACAAATCATGTATGTTTTGTGATTTTTTTTTTAAATTTTGATTTCGTTCGAATATTCGAATAAATGTCTTGAGTACGTCATTTTCTTGGTTGGAACAAGTTTTTGACCAATTTTCACAGGTAAGGATATTTTTTTTTTAGTTTTTGATAAATTTCGATTTTGGGCATGTATTCTAGTATATGTTTTCGTAAACAAATTCAATTTATGGAATCTAGCAGTCAAGTCTTGAGTACATCATTCTCTTGGTTGGAAGATGTTTTGAGAAATTTTCACAAATTATGTATGTTTTGTAATTTTTTTTTATCAATTTTGATTTTCTGTGAATATTCGAGTATATGTCTTGAGTAAATCATTTTCTTGGTCGCAAATAGTTTTTAAGCAATTTTCACAGTTAAGGAATTTTTTTTAAAATTTTTGTGATTAATTTTGATTTTGTGAGAATATTCTAGTTTATGTCTTCGTAAACAAATTCCATTTGTGGAATCTAACAGCAAGTCTTGAGTACATAATTTTCTTGGTTGGAAGAAGTTTTGAGAAATTTCACAATTTACATAAGTTTTTTGATTTTTGATAAATTTCGACTTCGTGCGAGTATTCAAGTATATGTCTTGAGTACATCATTTTCTTGGTTGGAACAAGTCTTTGAGCAATTTTCATTGTTGAGGACGTTTTTTATTTTTGGATAAATTTCTATTTTGTGCGAATATTCGAGTATATCTCTACGTAAACAAATTCAATTTGCAGAAATTTAACATCAAGTCTTGCGTACATAATTTTCTTTGTTGGAAGAAGTTTTTGAGAAATTTTCAAAAATTACATATGTTTTGTGATTTTTTATAAATTTTTATTTTTGTGCGAGTATTCGAGTATATGTCTTGAATACATAATTTCTTGGTTGGAACAAGTTTTGAGCATTTTTCACAGTTAATGATACTTTTTTATTGTTTGATAAATTTCGATTTTGTGCGAATATTCGAGTATATGTCTTCATAAACAAATTCAATTTGTGGAATTTAAAATCAAGTCTTTAGTACATCATTTTCTTGGTTAGAAGAAGTTTTTGAGAAATTTTCACAATTTTTGTAAGTTTTTTATTTTTTGATAAATTTAGATTTCTTGCGCGTATTCGAGTATAAGTCTTGAATATATCATTTTCTTGGTTGGAACAAGTTTTTGAGCAATATTCATAGTTAAGAGACGTTTTTTTCTTTTTTTTTGGATAAATTTTGATTTTTTGCAATATTCGAGTATGTCTTCGTAAACAAATTCAAATTATGGAATTTAACATCAAGTCTTGAGTACATCATTATCTTGGTTGGAAGAAGAAATTTTAACAATTTATATAAGTTTTTTGATTTTTCGATAAATTTTGATTTCGTGCAAGTATTCGAGAATATATCTTGATTATATCATTTCTTGGTTGGAACAAGTTTTGAGAAATTTTCACAAATTATATATATTTTGTGATTTTTGTTTTTATAAATTTTGATTTCGTGTGAATATTCGAGTATATGTCTTGAGTACATCATTTTCTTGGTTACAAATAGTTTTTAGGCAATTTTCTTGTGCGAATATTCTAGTATATATCTTCGTAAACAAATTCAATTTGTGGAATTTAACATCAAGTCTTGACTACATAATTTTCTTGGTTGGAATAAGTTTTTGAGAAATTTTCACAATTTGCACATGTTTTTTGATTTTTTAATAAATTTTTATTTCGTGCGAGTATTCAAATATATGTCTTGAGTTATCATTTTCTTGGTTGGAACAAGTTTTTGAGCAATTTTCACAGTTAATGATGTTTTTTTATTCTATGATAATTTCGATTTTATGAGAATATTCGAGTATATCACTAAGGTAAACGAATTCAGTTTTTGGAATTAAACGTTAAGACTTGAGTAAATCATTTTTTTTGTTGTAAGAAGTTTTTTAAAAATCTTCACAAATTATGTATGTTTTGTGATTTTTTTATAAATTTTGATTTCATGCGAATATTCGAGTATATATATTGAGTACATCATTTTCTCTTTTGGAACAGGTTTTGAGCAATATTCACATTTAAGGACTTTTTTTTTATTTTTTGATAAATTTTGATTTTGTGCGAATATTCGAGTATATGTCTTCGTAAACAAATTCAATTTGTGGAATTAAACAACAAGTCTTGAGTACATCATTTCTTGGTTGGAACATGTTTTTGAGCAATATTCATAGTTAAGGACACATTTTGTATTTTTTATAAATTTCAATTTTATGCGACTATTCGAGTATATGTCTTCGTAAACAAATTCCATTTGTGGAAGTTAACGTCAATTCTTGAGTAAGTCATTTTCTTTGGTGGGAAGAAATTTTTGAGAAATTTTCACAAATTATGTATGTTTTGTGATTTTTTTAAAATTTTTGATTTCGTTCGAATATTCGAGTATAAGTCTTGAGTAGCTCGTTTTCTTGGTTTGAAAGAGTTTTTGAGCAATATTCACAGATAAGGATGTTTTTTTTTTACTTTTGATAAATTTTGATTTTTTGCCTCGAGAATATATGTTTTGCGAATATTCGAGTAAACAAATTCAATTTATGTAATCTAGCATCAAATCTTGAGTACATCATTTTCTTTGCTGGAAAATGTTTTTGAGAAATTTTCACAAATTATGTTTGTTTTTGTGATTTCTTTTATAAATTTCGATTTCGAGCGAATATTCGAGTATATGTCTTGAATACATCATTTTCTGGGTTGGAACAAGTTTTTGAGCAATTTTCACAGTTAAGGATGTTTTTTTTTATTTTTGTGATAAATTTCAATTTTGTGTGAATATTCAAGTATGTCTTCGTAAACAAATTCAGTTTGTGAAACCAAACATCAAGTCTTGAGTATATAATTTTCTTGGTTGGAAGAAGTTTTTGAGAAATTTTCACAATTTACGTAAGTTTTTTAATTTTTTGATAAATTTCGATTTCGTGTGAGTATTCAAGTATATGTCTTGAGTACATCATTTTCCTGGTTAGAACAAATCTTTAAGCAATTTTCTGTGTTAAGGACATTTTTTTTTATTTTTGGATAAATTTCCATTTTGTGATAATATTCGAGTATATGTCTTCGTAAACAAATTCAATTTGTGGAATTTAACATCAAGTCCTGAGTACATCATTTCTTTGTTGGAAGAAGGTTTTGAGAAAGTTTACCAAATTACATATGTTTTGTGATTTTTTATAATAAATTTCGATTTCATGGGAATATTCGAGTTTATGTCTTGAGTACATCATTTTCTTGGTTGGAACAAGTTTTTGAGCAATTTTCACAGGTAATGATGTTTTTTTATTTTTTTGATAAATTTCGATTTTTTACGAATATTCTTGTATATGTTTTCGTAAACAAATTTAATTTGTGGAATCTAGCATCAAGTCTTGAGTACATAATTTTCTTGGTTTGAAGAAGTTTTTGGGAAATTTTCACAAATTATATATGTTTTGTGATTTTTTTTCATAAATTTCGATTTCGTGCGAATATTCGAGTTTATGTCTTGAGTACATCATTTTCTTGGTTGGAATAAGTTTTTGATCAATTTTCACAGGTAAGGATGTTAATTTTTATTTTTTTGATAAATTTAGATTTTGTGCGAATATTTAGTATATGTTTTCGTAAACAAATTCAATTTGTGGAATCTAGCATCAAGTCCTGAGTACATCATTTTCTAGGTTGGAAAAGAAGTTTTTGAGAAATGTTCACAAATTATGTATGTTTTGTGATTTTTTTTATAAATTTCGATTTCTTGTGAATATTCGAGTATATGTCTTGAGTACATAATTTTCTTGGTTTGAAGAAGTTTTTGAGAAATTTTCACAATTTACGTAAGTTTTTTGATTTTTTGATAAATTTCGTGTGAGTATTCAAGTATATGTCTTGAGTACACCATTTTCCTGGTTGAAACAAGTCTTTAAGCAATTTTCAATGTTAATGACGTTTTTTTTTTGTTTTTGGATAAATTTCCATTTTGTGCGAATGCTCGAGTTTATGTCTTCGTAAACAAATTCAATTTGCCGAATTTAACATCAATTGTTGAGTACATCATTTTCTTTGTTGGAAGAAGTTTTTGAGAAAGCTTCATAAATTACGTACGTTTTGTGATTTTTTTATAAATTTCGATTTCGTTCGAATATTCGAGTATATGTATTGAGTACATCATTTTCTTGGTTGGAAGAAGTTTTTCAGAAATCTTTACAAATTATGGTTTTTGGTAAATTTTGATTTTCGTGCGAATATTCGAGTATATGTCTTGCGTATATCATTTTGTTTTTGGAACAAGTTTTCTAGCAATATTCAAAGTTAATGACGTTTTTTTTTTTGATAAATTTCAATTTTGGTGCGTATATTCTATTATATGTTTTCGTAAACAAATTCAATTTGTGGATCTAGCATCAAGTCTTGAGTACATCATTTTCTTGGTTGGAAGAAGTTTTTGTGAAATTTTCACAAATTATGTATGTTTTGTGATTTTTTTTCTTAAATTTCGATTTCGTGCGAATATTCGAGTTTATGTCTTGAGTTCATCATTTCTTGGTTGGAAAAAGTTTTTGAACAATTTTCACAGGTAATGATGTTTTTTTATATTTTTTATAAATTTCGATTTTTTGCCAATATTTTAGTATATGTTTTCGTAAACAAATTCAATTTGTGGAATCTAGCATCATGTCTTGAGTACATCAATTTCTGGGTTGGAAGAAGTTTTTGAGAAATGTTTACAAATTATGTATGTTTCGTAATTTTTTTATAAAATTTGATTTCGTGTGAATATTCGAGTATATGCCTTGAGTACATAATTTCTTGGTTGGAAAAAGTTTTTAGCCAATTTTCACAGTTAAGGATATTTGTTTTTTAATTTTTGTGATAAATTTCGATTTTATGCAAATATTCTAGTACATTTGTCTTCGTAAACAAATTCAATTTGTGGAATCTAACATCAAGTCTTGAGTACATAATTTTCTTGGTTGGAAGAAGTTTTTGATAAATTTCACAATTTACGTAAGTTTTTTTGATTTTTTGATAAATTTTGATTTCGGGGGAGTATTTAAGTATATGTCTTGAATACATCATTTTCTTAGTTGGAACAACTCTTTGAGCAATTTTCAATGTTAAGGATGTTTTTTTATATTTTTGGATAAATTTCCATTTTCTGCGAATATTTGATAAATTTGAATTTTGTGCGACTATTCGAATATATGTCTTCGTAAACAAATTCATTTTGTGGAATTTGACGTCAAGTCTTGAGTATATCATTTTCTTGGTTCGAAGAAGTTTTTGAGAAATTTTCACAAATGATGTATGTTGTGATTTTTTTTTTATTTTGATTCGTTCGCATATTCGAGTATAAGTCTTGATTACCTCGTTTTCTTTGTTGGAACAAGTTTTTGAGCAATTTTCACAGGTAAGATTGTTTTTTATTTTTTTGATATTTCGATTTTATGCGAATATTCTAGTATATGTTTTCTTAAACAAATTCAATTTGTGGAATCTACCATCAAGTCTTGAGTACATCATTTCTTGGTTGGAAGAAGTTTTTGGGAAATTTCAAAAATTATGTATGTATTGTGATTTTTTTTCATAAATTTCGATTACGTGCGAATATTCGAGTTTATGTCTTTAGTATATCATTTTCTTGGTTGGAACAAGTTTTTGAGCAATTTTCACAGGTAAGGATGTTTTTTTTGTTTTTTGATAAAATTTTGATTTTGTGCGAATATTCTAGTATATGTTTTCTTAAACAAATTCAATTTATGGAATCTAGCATCAAGTCGTGAGTACATCATTTTCTTGGTTGGAAGAAGTTTTTGAGAAATTTTCACAAATTATGTACGTTTTGTGATTTTTTTATAAATTTTGACTTTGTGTGATATTCGAGTATATGTCTTGAGTACATCATTTTCTTATGTCTTTGTAAACAAATTCAATTTGTGGAATCTAACATCATGTCTTGTGTACAAAATTTTCATGGTTGGAAGAAGTTTTTGAGAAAATTCACAATTTACGTAAGTTTTTTTTGATTTTTTGATAAATTTCGATTTCGTGTGAGTATTCAAGTATCTGTCTTGAGTACATCAATTTCCTGGTTGGAAAAGTTTTTAAGCAATTTTCAATGTTAATGACGTTTTTTTTTTATTTTTGGATAAATTTCCATTTTGTGCGAATGTTCGAGTATATGTCTTCGTAAACAAATTCAATTTGCGGAATTTAACATCAAGTGTTGAGTAAATCATTTTCTTTGTCTGAAGAAGTTTTTGAGAAAGTTTCACAAATTACGTATGTTTTGTGATTTTTTATAAATTTCGATTTCGTTCGAATATTCGAGTATATGTCATGCGTATATCATTTTCTTTTTTGGAAGAAGTTTTTTAGCAATATTCAAAGTTAAGGATGTTTTTATTTTTTTGATAAATTTCGATTTTGTGCGAATATTCTAGTATATGTTTTCGTGAACAAATTCAATTTGTGGAATCTAGCATCATGTCTTGAGTACATTATTTTCTTGGTTGGAAGTAGTTTTTGAGAAATTTTCAGAAATTATGTATGTTTTGTGATTTTTTACAATTTTGATTTCGTGTGAATATTCTAGTTTATGTCTTGAGTGCATCATTTTCTTTGTTGCAAAAAGTTTTTAGGCAATTTTCACACTTAAGGATTTTTTTAAAATTTTTGTGATAAATTTCGATTTTTTGCGAATTTTCTAGTATATGTCTTCGTAAACAAATTCAATTTGTGGAATCTAAAATCAAGTATTGAGTACATAATTTTCATGGTTGGAAGAGGTTTTTGAGAAATTCACAATTTACGTATGTTTTTTGATTTTTTGATAAATTTCGATTTCGTGAGAGTATTCAAGTATATGTCTTGAGTTCATCATTTTCTTGGTAGGAAAAATTCTTTGAGCAATTTTCATTGTTAAGGACGTTTTTTTATTTTTGGATAAATTTCCATTTTGACGAATATTCGAGTATATGTCTTTGTAAACAAATTCAATTTGCAGAAATTTAACATCAAGTCTTGAGTACATAATTTTCTTTGTTGGAAGAAGTTTTTGAGAATTTTCACAAATTACGTATGGTTTGTGATTTTTTTATAAATTTCGATTTCGTTCGAATATTTGTGTATATGTCTTGATTACATCATTTTCTTGGTTGTAAGTAGTTTTTTTAGAAATCTTCACAAATTTTGTATGTTTTTTGATTTTTGGTAAATTTTGATTTCGTGCGAATATTTGAATTATTCTTGAGTATAAACTTTTCTTGGTTGGTACAAGTTTTTGAGCAATTCTCACCGTAAATGACGTTTTTTTATTTTTGGATAAATTTCGATTTTGTGCAAATATACAACTATATGTCTTTGTAAACAAATTCAGTTTGTGGAATTTGACATTAAGTCTTGAGTATTCGAGTATATATCTTGAGTGTATTCGAGTATATATCTTGAGTATATCATTTTCTTGGTTGGAACAAGTTTTTGAATAATTTTCACAGTAAACTAATTTTTTGGTTTTTTGATAAATTTCGATTTCCTACAAGTATTCAAGTATATATCTTGAGTACATCATTTTCTTGGTTGGAACAAGTTTTTGAGCAATTTTCACACTTAAGGAGGTTTATTTTATTTTTTTTTATAAATTTCAATTTTGTGCAAATATTCTAGTAAATATCTTCGTAACCAAATTCAATTTGTGGAATTTAACATCAAGTCTTGAGTACATCATTTTCTTTGTTGGAAGAAATTTTTGAGAAATTTCACAAATTACTAGGTTTTGTGATCTTTTATAAATTTTGATTTCGTGCGAGTATTCGAGTATAAGTCTTGATTACATCATTTTCTTGGTTGGAACAAGTTTTTGAGCAATTTTCAATGTTAATGATTTTTTTTTATTTTTTGATAAATTTCGATTTTGTGCGATTATTCGAGTATATGTCTTGACTACATAATTTTCTTTGTTGGAACAAATTTTTGAGCAATTCTCACCAAAAATGACTTTTTATTATTTTTGGATAAATTTCGATTTTGTGCAAATATACGACTATATGTCTTCATAAACAAATTCAGTTTGTGGAATTTGACATCAAGTCTTGAGTACATCATCTTCTTTGTTTGAAGAAGTTATTGAGGATTTTTCACAATTTTTGTAAATTTTTTATTTTTTGATAAATTTCGATTTCAAGCGTGTACTCGAGTATATATCTTGAGTATATCATTTTCTTGGTTGGAACATGTTTTTGAACAATTTTCACAGTTAAGTAATTTTTTGGTTTTTTGATAAATTTCGATTTCGTACAAGTATTCGAGTACATATCTTGAGTACATCATTTTCTTGGTTGGAACAAGTTTTTGAGCAATTTTCACAGTTAAGGAGGTTTTTTTATGTTTTTGATAAATTTTGATTTTCTGCAAATATTCTAGTATATGTCTTCTTAAACAAATTCAATTTGTGGAATTTAATATCAAGTCTTGAGTACATCATTTTCTTTGTTAGAAGAAGTTTTTGAGAAATTTCAGAAATTACGTATGTTTTGTGTTCTTTTATAAATTTTTATTTCGTGCGAGTATTCGGGTATAAGTCTTGATTACATCATTTTCTTGGTTGGAACACGTTTTTGAGCAAGTTTCAATGTTAATGATTTTTTTTTATCTTTCGATAAATTTCGATTTTGTGCGATTATTCGAGAATATGTCTTCGTAAACAAATTCAATTTGTGGAATTTAACGTCAAGTCTTGAGTACATCATTTACTTGGTTGGAAGATGTTTTGAGAAATTTTCACAAATTATGTATCTTTTGTGATTTTTTATAAATTTTGATTTCATTCAAATATTCTGGTATAAGTCTTGAGTACCTCGTTTTCTTGGTTGAAACAAGTTTTTGAGCAATTTTAACAGGTAAGGATGTTTGTGTGAATATTCTAGTATATGTTTTCGTAAACAAATTCAATTTGTGGAATCTAGCATCAAGTCTTGAGTACATCATTTTCTTGGTTGGAAGAAGTTTTTGGGAATTTTCACAAATTATGTATGTATTGTGATTTGTTTTCATAAATTTCGATTTCGTGCGAATATTCGAGTTTATGACTTGAGTACATCGTTTTCTTGGTTGGAACAAGTTTTTGAGCAATTTTCACAGGTAATGATGTTTTTTTTTTTTTGATAAATTTTGATTTTTAGTATATGTTCGTAAACAAATTCAATTTGTGGAATCTAGCATCAAGTCTTGAGTACATCATTTTCTTGGTTGGAAGAAGTTTTTGAGAAATTTTCACAAATTATGTATGTTTTGTAATTTTTTTTTTATAAATTTTGATTTCGTGTGAATATTCCAGTATATGTCTTGAGTACATCATTTTCTTGGTTGCAAAAAGTTTTTAGGCAATTTTCACAGTTAAGGATGTTTTTTTAAAATTTTTGTGATAAATTTCGATTTTGTGCGAATATTCTAGTATATCTTTGTAAACAAATTCAATTTCTGGAATCTAACATCAAGTCTTGAGTACATCATTTTCTTGGTTGAAAGATGTTTCTGAGAACTTTTCACAAATTATGTATGTTTTGTGATTTTTTTTTATAAATTTTGATTTCTTGTGAATATTCCAGTATATGTCTTGAGTACCTCATTTTCTTGGTTACAAAAAGTTTTTAGGCAATTTTTACAGTTAAGGATGTTTTTTAAAAATTTTTGTGATAAATTTTGATTTTGTGCGAATATTCTAGTATATGTCTTTGTAAACAAATTCAATTTGTGGAATCTAACATCAATTCTTGAGTACATAATTTTCTTGGTTGGAAGAAGTTTTTGAGAAATTTCACAAGTTACGTAAGTTTTTTTTATTTTTTGATAAATTTCGATTTCGTGCGAGTATTCATGTATATGTCTTGAGTACATCATTTTCTTGGTTGGAACAAGTCTTTGAGCAATTTTCATTGTTGAGGACGTTTTTTTATTTTTGGATAAATTTCCATTTTGTGCGAATATTCGAGTATATCTCTACGTAAACAAATTCAATTTGCGAAAATTTAACATCAAGTTTTGCGTACATAATTTTCTTTGTTGGAAGAAGTTTTTGAGAAATTTTCAAAAATTACATATGTTTAGTGATTTTTTATAAATTTTGAATTTTGTGCGAGTATTCGAGTATATGTCTTGAATACATAATTTCTTGGTTGGAACAAGTTTTTGAGCAATTTTCCCAGTTAATGATACTTTTTTATTGTTTGATAAATTTCGATTTTGTGCGAATATTCGAGTATATGTCTACGTAAACAAATTCAATTTGTGGAATTTAAAATCAAGTCTTTAGTACATCATTTTCTTGGTAAGAAGAAGTTTTTGAGAAATTTTCACAATTTTTGTAAGTTTTTTTATTTTTTGATAAATTTCGATTTCTTGCGCGTATTCGAGTATAAGTCTTGAATATATCCTTTTCGTTGTTGGAACTAGTTTTTGAGCAATCTTCGTAGTTAAAAGACGTTTTTTTTTTACTTTTGGATAAATTTTGATTTTTTGCAATATTCGAGTATGTCTTCGTAAACAAATTAAAATTATGGAATTTAACATCAAGTCTTGAGTACATAATTTTCTTGGTTGGAAGAAGTTTTTGAGAAATTTTCACAAATTTTGTATGTTTTTTGATTTTTTTATAAATTTTGATTTCGTTCAAATATTCGAATATATGTCTTGAGTACATCATATTCTTGGTTAAAACAAGTTTTTGAACAATTTGTCACAGTTATGGACGTTTTTTTTTTGGATAAATTTCGATTTTGTGCGAATATTCGAGAATGTCTTCGTTAACAAATTCAAATTGTGGAATTTAACATCAATTCTTGAGTACATCATATTCTTTGTGGGAAGAAGGTTTTGAGAAATTTTGACAAATTACGTATGTTTTGTGATTTATTATAAATTTCTATTTCGTGCGAATATTCGAGTTTATGTCTTGAGTACGTCATTTTCTTGGCTGGAACAAGTTTTTGACCAATTTTCACAAGTAATGATGTTTTTTAATTTTTTGATAAATTTTGATTTTCTGCGAATATTCGAGTATATGTTTTCGTAAACAAATTCATTTGTGGAATCTAACATCAAATCTTGAGTACATCATTTTCTTGGTTGGAAGAAGAAATTTTAACAATTTATGTAAGTTTTTGATTTTTCGATAAATTTTGATTTTGTAAGAGTTTTCGAGTATATATCTTGAGTATATCATTTTCTTGGTTGGAACAAGTTTTTGAAAAATTTTTCACAATTAACTAATTTTATGATTTTTTGATAAATTTCGATTTCATACAAGTATTCAAGTATATATCTTGAGTACATCATTTTCTTGGTTGGAACAAGTTTTTGAGCAATCTTCATAGTTAAAAGACATTTTTTTTTATTTTTAGATAAATTTTGATTTTTTGCAATATTCGAGTATGTCTTAGTAAACAAATTCAAATTATGGAATTTAACATCAAGTCTTGAGTACATAATTTTCTTGGTTGGAAGAAGTTTTTGAGAAGTTTTCACAAATTTTGTATGTTTTTTGATTTTTTTATAAATTTTGATTTCATTATATTCAAATATATGTCTTGAGTACATCATTTTCTTGGTTGAAACAAGTTTTGAATAATCTTCACAGTTAATGACATTTTTTTTTTTGGATAATTTTTGATTTTGTGCGAATACTCGAGTATGTCTTCGTAAACAAATTCAAATTGTAGAATTTAACATCAAGTCTTGAGTACATCATATTTTTTGTGGGAAGAAGTTTTTGAGAAATTTTGACAAATTACGTATGTTTTGTGATTTATTATAAATTTCTATTTCTTGCGAATATTCGAGTTTATGTCTTGAGTACATCATTTTCTTGGCTAGAACATGTTTTTGATCAATTTTCACAAATAATGATGTTTTTTTTATTTTTTTGATAAATTTTGATTTTGTGCGAATATTCGAGTATATGTATTCGTGAACAAATTCAATTTCTGGAATTTAACATCAAGTCTTGAGTCATCATTTTCGTGATTGGAACAAGTTTTTGACCAATTTTCACAGGTAAGGATGTTTTTTTTTTTATTTTTTGATAAATTTCGATTTTGGGCAAGTATTCTAGTATATGTTTTCGTAAACAAATTCAATTTATGGAATCTAACATCAAGTCTTGAGTACATCATTCTCTTGGTTGGAAGATGTTTTGAGAAATTTTCACAAATTATGTATGTTTTGTAATATTTTTTATCAATTTTGATTTTATGTGAATATTCGAGTATATGTCTTGAGTAAATCATTTTCTTGGTCGCAAATAGTTTTTAAGCAATTTTCACAGTTAAGGAAATTTTTTTAAAATTTTTGTGATTAGTTTTGATTTTGTGCGTGTATTCGAGTATATATCTTGAGTATATCATTTTCTTGGTTGGAACAAGTTTTTAAACAATTTTCATAGTTAATTAATTTTTTTGGTTTTTTGATAAATTTCGATTTATTACAAGTATTCTCGAGTATATATCTTGAGTACATCATTTTCTTGGTTGGAACAAGTTTTTGAGCAATTTTCACAGTTAAGGAGGTTTTTTTTTTTTTTTATGATAAATTTCGATTTTGTTAAAATATTCTAGTATTTGTCTTCGTAAACAAATTCAATTTGTGAAATTTAACATCAAGTCTTGAGTACATCATTTTCTTTGTTGGAAGAAGTTTTTGAGAAATTTCACAAATTACGTATGTTTTGTGATCTTTTATAAATTTTGATTTCATGCTAGTATTCGAGTATAAGTCTTGATTACATCATGTTCTTGGTTGGAACAAGTTTTTGAGCAATTTTCAATGTTAATGATTTTTTTATTTTTTGATAAATTTCGATTTTGTGAGATTATTCGAGTATATATCTTCGTAAACAAATTCTGTTTGTGGAATTTAACGTCAAGTCTTGAGTACATCATTTACTTGGTTGGAAGATGTTTTGAGAAATTTTCACAAATTATGTATCTTTTGTGATTTTCTATAAATTTTGATTTCATTCGAATATTCGGGTATAAGTCTTGAGTACCTCGTTTTGTTGGTTGGAACACGTTTTTGAGCAATTTAACAGGTAAGGATGTTTGTTTTATTTTTAAGATAAATTTCCATTTTGTGCGAATATTCTAGTATATGTTTTCGTAAACAAATTCAATTTGTGGAATCTAGCATTAAGTCTTGAGTACATCATCTTCTTGGTTGGAAGAAGTTTTTGAGAAATTTTCACAATTTACGTAAGTTTTTTTGATTTTTTGATAAATTTCGATTTCGTGCGTGTATTCAAGTATATGTCTTGAGTACATCATTTTCTTGGTTGGAACAAGTCTTTGAGCAATTTTCAATGTTAAGGATGTTTTTTTATTTTTGGATAAATTTCAATTTTGTGCGAATATTCGAGTATATGTCTTCGTAAATGAATTCCATTTGGGAAATTTAACATCAATTCTTGAGTACATCATTTTCCTTGTTGGAAGAAGTTTTTGAGAAATTTTCACAAATTACGTATGTTTTGTGATTTTTTTTAAATTTCGATTTCGTTTGAATATACGAGTATATGTCTTGATTACATCATTTTCTTGGTTGGAAAGAAGTTTTTTAGAAGTCTTCACAAATTACGTATGTTTTATGATTTATGGTAAATTTTGATTCGTGTGAATATTTGAGTATATATCTTGAGTATATACTTTTCTTGGTTAGTACAAGTTTTTGAGCAATTCTCACCCTAAATGACGTTTTTTATTTTTGGATAAATTTTAATTTTATGCGAATATTCGACAATATGTCTTCATAAACAAATTCAGTTGGTGGGATTTGACATCAAGTCTTGAGTACTTCATCTTCTTTGTTGGAAGAAGTTTTTGAGAAATTTTCACAATTTTTGTAAGTTTTTTTCATTTTTTTGAAAAATTTCGATTTCATGCGTGTATTCGAGTATATATCTTGAGTATATCATTTTCTTGGTTGGAACAAGTTTCTGAAAAAATTCACAGTTAACTAATTTTATGGTTTTTTGATAAATTTCGATTCCGTACAAGTATTTAAGTATATATCTTGAGTAGATCATTTTCTTGGTTGGAACAAGTTTTTGAGCAATTTTCACCTGTAAGGAAATTTTTTTATTTCTTTGATAAATTTCGATTTTGTGCGAATATTCTAGTATATGTTTTCTTAAACAAATTCAATTTGTGGAATCTAGCATCAAGCCTTGAGCACATCCTTTTCTTGGTTGCAAGAAGTTTTTGGGAAATTTTCACAAATTATGTATGTATTGTGATTTTTTTCATAAATTTCGATTTCGTGCGAATATTCGAGTTTACGTCTTGAGTACATCATTTTTCTTGGTTGGAACAAGTTTTTGAGCAATTTTCAGAGGTAAGGACGTTTTTTTTATTTTTTGATGAATTTCTATTTTGTGCGAATATTCTAGTATATGTTTTCATAAACAAATTCAATTTGTGGAATCTAGCATCAAGTCTTGAGTACAACATTTTCTTGGTTGGAAGAAGTTTTGAGAAATTTTCACAAATTATGTATGTTTTGTGATTTTTTTTTATAAATTTTGATTTCGTGTGAATATTCGAGTATATGTCTTGAGTACATCTTTTTTTATAAATTTTGATTTCGTGTGAATATTCGAGTATATGTCTTGAGTACATCTTTTTTGGTTGCAAAAAGTTTTTAGGCAATTTTCACAGTTAAGGATGTTTTTTTAAATTTTTTTGATAAATTTCGATTTTGTGCGAATATTCTAGTATATGTTCTCGTAAACAAATTCAATTTGTGGAATCTAACATCGACTCTTGAGTACATAATTTTCTTGGTTGGAAGAAGTTTTTGAGAAATTTCACAATTTACGTAAGTTTTTTTTTGATTTTTTGATAAATTTCGATTCCATGGGAGTATTCAAGTATATGTCTTGAGTACATCATTTTCTTGGTTGGAACAAGTCTTTGAGCAATTTTCATTGTTAATGACGTTTTTTTATTTTTGGATAAATTTCCATTTTTTGCGAATATTCGAGTATATGTATATGTAAACAAGTTCAATTTGACAAATTTAACATCAAGTCTTGCGTACATAATTTTCTTTGTTGGAAGATGTTTTTGAGAAATTTTCAAAAATTACATATGTTTTGTGATTTTTTATAAATTTCAATTTTTGTGCAAGTATTCGAGTATATGTCTTGAATACATTATTTCTTGGTTAGAACAAGTTTTTGAGCAATTTTCACAGTTAATGAGACTTTTTATTGTTTGATAAATTTTGATTTTGTGCGAATATTCAAGAATATGTCTTCGTAAACTATTTCAATTTGTGGAATTTAAAATCAAGTCTTTAGTACATCATTTTCTTGGTTAGAAGAAGTTTTTGAGAAATTTTCACAATTTTTGTAAGTTTTTTTATTTTTTGATAAATTTCGATTTTGTTCGAATATTCGAATATATGTCTTGAGTACATCATTTTCTTGGTTGAAACAAGTTTTTGAGCAATTTTCTCAGTTAAGGACGTTTTTTTTGGATAAATTTCGATTTTGTGCGAATATTCGAGTATGTCTTTGTAAACAAATTCAAATTGTGGAATCTAACATCAAGTCTTGAGTACATCATTATCTTGGTTGGAAGAAGAAATTTTAACAATTTATGTAAGTTTTTTGATTTTTCGATAAATTTTGATTTCGTACGAGTATTCGAGTATATATCTTTAGTATATCATTTTCTTGGTTGGAACAAGTTTTTGAGCAATTTTCACTATGAATGACGTTTTTTTATTTTTGGATAAATTTCGATTTTGTGGGAATATTCGAGTATATGTATTCGTAAACAAATTCTATTTGTGGAATTTAACATCAAGTATTAAGTACATAATTTTCTTGGTTGGAATAAGTTTTTGAGAAATATGCATAGTTAAGGACGCTTTTTGTATTTTTTGATAAATTTCAATTTTGTGCGACTATTCGAGTATATGTCTTCGTATGCAAATTCAATTTGTGAAATTTAATGTCAAGTCTTGAGTAAGTCATTTTCTTTGTTGGGAAGAAAGTTTTGAGAAATTTTCACAAATTATGTATGTTTTGTGATTTTTTTATAAATTTTGATTTCGTTCGAATATTCGAGTATAAGTCTTGAGTACCTCATTTTCTTGGTTTGAACAAGTTTTTGAGCAATTTTCACAGATAAGGATGTTTTTTTTTTATTTTTTAGATAAATTTTGATTTTTTGCGAATATTCGAGTATATGATTTTCTTGAGTACATCATTTTCTTTGCTGGAAAAAAGTTTTTTTTAGACAAATTCAATTTATGGAATCTAGCATCAAATCTTGAGTACATCATTTTCTTTGCTGGAAAAAGTTTTTGAGCAATTTTCACAGTTAATGATGTTTTTTTATTTATTTTTGTGATAAATTTCACTTTTTTTCGAATATTCTAGTATGTCTTCGTAAACAAATTCAATTTGTGGAATCTAACATCTAGTCTTGAGTACATAATTTTCTTGGTTGGAAGAAGTTTTTGAGAAATTTTCACAATTTATGTAAGTTTTTTGATTTTTTGATAAATTTCGATTTCGTGTGAGTATTCAAGTATATGTCTTGAGTACATCATTTTCCTGGTTGGAACAAGTCTTAAAGCAATTTCAATGTTAATGACGTTTTTTTATTTTTGGATAAATTTCCATTTTGTGCGAATGTTTGAGTATATGTCTTCGTAAACAAATTCAATTTGCGGAATTTAAGATCAAGTGTTGAGTACATCATTTTTTTTGTTGGAAGAACTTTTTGAGAAAGTTTCATAAATTACGTATGTTTTGTGATTTTTTTATAAATTTTGATTTCGTTCGAATATTCGAGTATATGTCTTGAGTACATCATTTTCTTTGTTGGAAGAAGTCTTTTAGAAATCTTTACAAATTACGTATGTTTTATGATTTTTGGTAAATTTTGATTTTCATGCGAATATTCGAGTATATGTCTTACGTATATAATTTTTTTTTTGGAACAAATTTTTGAGCAATATCCATAGTTAAGGACGTTTTTTTTTTTTTTAAATTTGGATTTTTGTGGAATCTAACATCAAGTCTTGAGTACATCATTTTCTTTGTTCGAAGAAGTCTTTGGGAAATTTTCACAAATTATGTATGCTTTGTGCTTTTTTTCATAAATTTTGATTTCGTGTGAATATTTGAGTTTATGTCTTGAGTACATCATTTTCTGGGTTGGAACAAGTTTTTGAGCAATTTTTATAGGTAATGATGTTTTTTTATTTTTTTGATAAATTTCAATTTTGTGCGAATATTCTAGTATATGTTTTCGTAAACAAATTCAATTTGTGGAATCTAGCATCAAGTCTTGAGTACATCATTTTCTTGGTTGGAATAAGTTTTTGGGAAATTTTCACAAATTATGTTTGTTTTGTGATTTTTTCATAAATTTCGATTTCGTGCGAATATTCGAGTTTACGTCTTGAGTTCATCATTTCTTGGTTGGAAAAAGTTTTTGAGCAATTTTCATAGGTAACGATGTTTTTTTATTTTTTTAAAAATTTCAATTTTGTGCGAATATTCTAGTATATGTTTTCGTAAACAAATTCAATTTGTGGAATCTAGCATCAAGTCTTGAGTACATCATTTTCTTGGTTGGAAGAAGTTTTTTATTAATCTTCACAAATTATGTATGTTTTGTGATTTTTTTTATAAATTTTAATTTCGTGTGAATATTCGAGTATATGTCTTGAGTACATAATTTCTTGGTTGGAAAAAGTTTTTAGCAAATATTCAAGGTTAAGGATATTTTTTTTTTAATTTTTGTGATAAATTTCGATTTTGTGCGAATATTCTAGTATATGCCTTCGTAAACAAATTCAATTTGTGGAATCTAACATCAAGTCTGCAGTACATAATTTTCTTGGTTGGAAGAAGTTTTTGAGAAATTTTCACAATTTACGCATTTTTTTTTGATTTTTTGATAAATTTTGATTTCGTGGGAGTATTCAAGTATATGTCTTGAGTACATCATTTTCTTGGTTGGAACAAGTCTTTGAGCAATTTTCAATGTTAAGGATGTTTTTTTATTTTTGGATAAGTTTCCATTTTGTGCGAATATTTGATAAATTTGGATTTTGCGCGACTATTCGAGTATATGGCTTCGTAAACAAATTCATTTTGTGGAATTTAACGTCAAGTCTTGAGTACATCATTTTCTTGGTTGGAAGAAGTTTTTTAGAAATTTTCACAAATTTTTGTTTTGTGATTTTTTATTGATTTTGATTCGTTCGAATATTCAAGTATAAGTCTTGAGTACCTCGTTTTCTTGGTTGGAACAAGTTTTTGAGAAATTTTCACAGGTAAGGATGTTTTTTTATTTTTTTTGATAAATTTCGATTTTGTGCGAATATTCTAGTATATGTTTTCTTAAACAAATTCAATTTGTGGAATCTTGCATCATGTCTTGAGTACATCATTTTCTTGTTTGGAAGAAGTTTTTGGGAAATTTTCACCAATTATGTATGTATTGTGAATTTTTTCATAAATTTCGATTACGTTCGAATATTCGACTTTATGTCTTGAGCATATCATTTTCTCGGTTGGAACAAGTTTTTGAGCAATTTTCAGAGGTAAGGACGTTTTTTTTATTTTTTGATAAATTTGGATTTTGTGCGACTATTCGAGTATATGTCTTCGTAAACAAATTCAATTTATGGAATCTAGCATCAAGTCTTGAGTACATCATTCTCTTGGTTGGAAGAAGTTTTTGGGAAATTTTATAAATTTCGATTTCGTTCGAATATTTGAATTATTCTTGAGTATATACTTTTCTTCGTGGGTAAAAGTTTTTGAGCAATTCTCACCGTAAATGACGTTTTTTTATTTTTGGATAAATTTCGATTTTGTGCAAATATACAACTATATGTCTTCGTAAACAAATTTTGTTTGTGGAATTTGACATTAAGTCTTGAGTACATCATCTTCTTTGTTGGCAGAACTTTTCGAGGAATTTTCACATTTTTGAAGTTTTTTCATTTTTTGATAAATTTCGATTTCATGCGTGTATTCGAGTATATATCTTGAGTATATCATTTTCTTGGTTGGAACAAGTTTTTAAACAATTTTCACAGTTAATTAATTTTTTTGGTTTTTTGATAAATTTCGATTTATTACAAGTATTCTCGAGTATATATCTTGAGTACATCATTTTCTTGGTTGGAACAAGTTTTTGAGCAATTTTCACAGTTAAGGAGGTTTTTTTTTTTATTTTTTGATAAATTTCGATTTTGTTGTATATGTCTTCGTAAACAAATTCAATCTGCGAAATTTAACATCAAGTCTTGAGTACATCATTTTCTTTGTTGGAAGAAGTTTTTGAGAAATTTCACAAATTACGTATGTTTTGTGATCTTTTATAAATTTTGATTTCATGCGAGTATTCGAGTATAAGTCTTGATTACATCATATTCTTGGTTGGAACAAGTTTTTGAGCAATTTTCAATGTTTATGATTTTTTTTATTTTTTGATAAATTTCGATTTTGTGCGATTATTCGAGTATATGTCTTCGTAAACAAATTCTGTTTGTGGAATTTAACGTGAAGTCTTGAGTACATCATTTACTTGGTTGGAAGATATTTTGAGAAATTTTCACAAATTATGTATCTTTTGTGATTTTCTATAAATTTTGATTTCATTCGAATATTCGGGTATAAGTCTTGAGTACCTCGTTTTGTTGGTTGGAACACGTTTTTGAGCAATTTAACAGGTAAGGATGTTTGTTTTATTTTTAAGATAAATTTTCATTTTGTGCGAATATTCTAGTATATGTTTTCGTAAACAAATTCAATTTGTGGAATCTAGCATTAAGTCTTGAGTACATCATCTTCTTGGTTGGAAGAAGTTTTTGGGAAATTTTCACAAATTATGTATGTATTGTGATTTGTTTTCATAAATTTCGATTTCATGTGAATATTCGAGTTTATGTCTCGAGTACATCATTTTCTTGGTTGGAACAAGTTTTTGAGCAATTTTCACAGGTAAGGATGTTTTTTTTTCTTGATAAATTTTGATTTTGTGCGAATATTCTAGTATATGTTTTCGTAAACAAATTCAATTTGTGGAATCTAGCATCAAGTTTTGAGTAAATCATTTTCTTGGTTGGAAGAAGTTTTTGAGAAATTTTCAAAAATTATGTATGTTTTGTGATTTTTTTTATAAATTTTGATTCCTGTGAATATTCGAGTATATGTCTTGAGTACATCATTTTCTTGGTTGGAAAAAGTTTTTAGGCAATTTTCACAGTTAATGATGTTTTTTTAAAAAAATTTAGTGATAAAGTTTGATTTTGTGCGAATATTCTTGTATATGTCTTCGTAAACAAATTCAATTTATGAAATCTAACATCAAGTCTTGAGTACAAAATTTTCTTGGTTGGAAGAAGTTTTTGAGAAATTTTCACAATTTACGTAAGTATTTTTTGATTTTTTGATAAATTTCGATTTCGTGCGTGTATTCAAGTATATGTCTTGAGTACATCATTTTCTTGGTTGGAACAAGTCTTTGAGGAATTTTCAATGTTAAGGATGTTTTTTTATTTTGGATAAATTTCCATTTTTTGCGAATATTCGAGTATATGTCTTCGTAAACGAATTCCATTTGGGGAATTTAACATCAATTCTTGAGTACATCATTTTCCTTGTTGGAAGAAGTTTTTGAGAAATTTTCACAAATTACGTATGTTTTGTGATTTTTTTTAAATTTCGATTTCGTTTGAATATACGAGTATATGTCTTGATTACATCATTTTCTTGGTTGGAAGAAGTTTTTTAGAAGTCTTCACAAATTACGTATGTTTTATGATTTATGGTAAATTTTGATTCGTGTGAATATTTGAGTATATATCTTGAGTATATACTTTTCTTGGTTAATACAAGTTTTTGAGCAATTCTCACCGTAAATGACGTTTTTTATTTTTGGATAAATTTTAATTTTATGCGAATATTCGACAATATGTCTTCATAAACAAATTCAGTTGGTGGGATTTGACATCAAGTCTTGAGTACTTCATCTTCTTTGTTGGAAGAAGTTTTTGAGAAATTTTAACAATTTTTGTAAGTTTTTTTCATTTTTTTGAAAAATTTCGATTTCATGCGTGTATTCGAGTATATATCTTGAGTATATCATTTTCCTTGTTGGAACAAGTTTCTGAAAAATTTCACAGTTAACTAATTTTATGGTTTTTTGATAAATTTCGATTCCGTACAAGTATTCAAGTATATATCTTGAGTAGATCATTTTCTTGGTTTGAACAAGTTTTTGAGCAATTTTCACCGGTAAGGATGTTTTTTTTATTTCTTTGATAAATTTCGATTTTGTGCGAATATTCTAGTATATGTTTTCTTAAACAAATTCAATTTGTGGAATCTAGAATCAAGCCTTGAGTACATCCTTTTCTTGGTTGCAAGAAGTTTTTGGGAAATTTTCACAAATTATGTATGTATTGTGATTTTTTTCATAAATTTCGATTTCGTACGAATATTCGAGTTTACGTCTTGAGTACATCATTTTTCTTGGTTGGAACAAGTTTTTGAGCAATTTTCAGAGGTAAGGATGTTTTTTTTTATTTTTGATGAATTTCGATTTTGTGCGAATATTCTAGTATATATTTTCGTAAACAAATTCAATTTGTGGAATCTAGCATCAAGTCTTGAGTACAACATTTTCTTGGTTGGAAGAAGTTTTGAGAAATTTTCACAAATTATGTATGTTTTGTGATTTTTTTTTATAAATTTTGATTTTGTGTGAATATTCGAGTATATGTCTTGAGTACATCTTTCTTGGTTGCAAAAAGTTTTTAGGCAATTTTCACAGTTAATGATGTTTTTTTAAAATTTTTTTGATAAATTTCGATTTTGTGCGAATATTCTAGTATATGTCCTCGTAAACAAATTCAATTTGTGGAATCTAACATCGACTTTTGAGTGCATAATTTTCTTGGTTGGAAGAAGTTTTTGAGAAATTTCACAATTTACGTAAGTTTTTTTTTTATTTTTTGATAAATTTCGATTCCATGCGAGTATTCAAGTATATGTCTTGAGTACATCATTTTCTTGGTTGGAACAAGTCTTTGAGCAATTTTCATTGTTAATGACTTTTTTTTATTTTTGGATAAATTTCCATTTTTTGCGAATATTCGAGTATATGTATATGTAAACAAGTTCAATTTGCGGAAATTTAACATCAAGTCTTGCGTACATAATTTTCTTTGTTGGAAGAAGTTTTTGAGAAATTTTCAAAAATTACATATGTTTTGTGATTTTTTATAAATTTCGATTTTTGTGCGAGTATTCGAGTATATGTCTTGAATACATTATTTCTTGGTTAGAAAAAGTTTTTGAGCAATTTTCACAGTTAATGAGACTTTTTTATTGTTTGATAAATTTCGATTTTGTGCGAATATTCGAGTATATGTCTTCGTAAACAAATTCAATTTGTGGAATTTAAAATCAAGTCTTTAGTACATCATTTTCTTGGTTAGAAGGAGTTTTTGAGAAATTTTCACAATTTTTGTAAGTTTTTTTATTTTTTGATAAATTTCGATTTTGTTCGAATATTCGAATATATGTCTTGAGTACATCATTTTCTTGGTTGAAACAAGATTTTGAGTAATTTTCTCAGTTAAGGACGTTTTTTTTGGATAAATTTCGATTTTGTGCGAATATTCGAGTATGTCTTCGTAAACAAATTCAAATCGTGGAATCTAACATCAAGTCTTGAGTACATCATTATCTTGGTTGGAAGAAGAAATTTTAACAATTTATGTAAGTTTTTTGATTTTTCGATAAATTTTGATTTCGTACGAGTATTCGAGTATATATCTTGAGTATATCATTTTCTTGGTTGGAACAAGTTTTTGAGCAATTTTCACAGTGAATGACGTTTTTTTATTTTTGGATAAATTTCGATTTTGTGCGAAAATTCGAGTATATGTCTACGTAAACAAATTCTATTTGTGGAATTTAAAATCAAGTATTGAGTACATAATTTTCTTGGTTGGAATATGTTTTTGAGAAATATTCATAGTTAAGGACGTTTTTTGTATTTTTTGATAAATTTCGATTTTGTGTGACTATTCGAGTATATATCTTCGTAAGCAAATTCAATTTGTGGAATTTAATGTCAAGTCTTGAGTAAGTCATTTTCTTTGGTGGGAAGAAAGTTTTGAGAAATTTTCACAAATTATGTATGTTTTGTGATTTTTTTATAAATTTTGATTTCGTTCGAATATTTGAGTATAAGTCTTGAGTACATCATTTTCTTGGTTTGAACAACTTTTTGAGCAATTTTCACAGATAAGGATGTTTTTTTATTTATTTTTGTGATAAATTTCAATTTTTTGCGAATATTCTAGTATGTCTTCGTAAACAAATTCAATTTGTGGAATCTAACATCAAGTCTTGAGTACATAATTTTCTTGGCTGGAAGAAGTGTTTGAGAAATTTTCACAATTTATGTAAGTTTTTTGATTTTTTGATAAATTTCGATTTCGTGTGAGTATTCAAGTATATGTCTTGAGTACATCATTTTCTTGGTTGGAACAAGTCTTAAAGCAATTTCAATGTTAATGACGTTTTTTTATTTTTGGATAAATTTCCATTTTGTGCGAATGTTTGAGTATATGTCTTCGTAAACAAATTCAATTCGCGGAATTTAAGATCAAGTGTTGAGTACATCATTTTTTTGTTGGAAGAACTTTTTGAGAAAGTTTCATAAATTACGTATGTTTTGTGATTTTTTGATAAATTTTGATTTCGTTCGAATATTCGAGTATATGTCTTGAGTACATCATTTTCTTTGTTGGAAGAAGTCTTTTAGAAATCTTTACAAATTACGTATGTTTTATGATTTTTGGTAAATTTTGATTATCATGCGAATATTCGAGTATATGTCTTGCGTATATAATTTTGTTTTTTGGAACAAATTTTGAGCAATATCCATAGTTAAGGACGTTTTTTTTTAAATTTTGATTTTTGTGGAATCTAACATCAAGTCTTGAGTACATCATTTTCTTTGTTCGAAGAAGTCTTTGGGAAATTTTCACAAATTATGTATGCTTTGTGCTTTTTTTTTTTCATAAATTTCGATTTCGTGTGAATATTTGCGTTATGTCTTGAGTACATCATTTTCTAGGTTGGAACAAGTTTTTGAGCAATTTTTATAGGTAATGATGTTTTTTTTATTTTTTTGATAAATTTCGATTTTGTGCGAAATTCTAGTATATGTTTTCGTAAACAAATTCAATTTGTGGAATCTAGCATCAAGTCTTCAGTACATCATTTTCTTGGTTGGAATAAGTTTTTGGGAAATTTTCACAAATTATGTTTGTTTTGTGATTTTTTCATAAATTTCGATTTCGTGCGAATATTCGAGTTTACGTCTTGAGTTCATCATTTCTTGGTTGGAAAAAGTTTTTGTCCACTTTTCATAGGTAATGATGTTTTTTTATTTTTTTTATAAATTTCAATTTTCTGCGAATATTCTAGTATATGTTTTCGTAAACAAATTCAATTTGTGGAATCTAGCATCAAGTCTTGAGTACATCATTTTCTTGGTTGGAAGAAGTTTTTTAGAAATCTTCACAAATTATGTATGATTTTTGATTTTTTGATAAATCTCGATTTCGTGGGAGTATTCAAGTATATGTCTTGAGTACATCATTTTCTTGGTTGGAACAAGTCTTTGAGCAATTTTCAATGTTAAGGATGTTTTTTTATTTTTGGATAAGTTTCCATTTTGTGCGAATATTTGATAAATTTGGATTTTGTGCGACTATTCGAGTATATGTCTTCGTAAACAAATTCATTTTGTGGAATTTAACGTCAAGTCTTGAGTACATCATTTTCTTGGTTGGAAGAAGTTTTTTAGAAATTTTCACAAATTTATGTTTTGTGATTTTTTATTGATTTTGATTCGTTCGAATATTCAAGTATAAGTCTTGAGTACCTCGTTTTCTTGGTTGGATCAAGTTTTTGAGAAATTTTCACAAGTAAGGATGTTTTTTTATTTTTTTGATAAATTTCGATTTTGTGCGAATATTCTAGTATATGTTTTCTTAAACAAATTCAATTTGTGGAATCTTGCATCATGTCTTGAGTACATCATTTTCTTGTTTGGAAGAAGTTTTTGGGAAATTTTCACAAATTATGTATGTATTGTGATTTTTTTCATAAATTTCGATTACGTTCGAATATTCGACTTTATGTCTTGAGCACATCATTTTCTTGGTTGGAACAAGTTTTTGAGCAATTTTCACAGATAAGGATGTTTTTTTTTTTTTGATAAATTTTGATTTTGTGTGAATATTCTAGTATATGTTTTCGTAAACAAATTCAATTTGTGGAATCTAGCATCAAGTCTTGAGTACATCATTATCTTGGTTGGAAGAAGTTTTTGAGAAATTTTCACAAATCATGTACGTTTTGTGATTTTTTTTTATAAATTTTGATTTCGTGTGAGTATTCGAGTATATGTCAAGAGTACATCATTTTCTTGGTTGCAAAAAGTTTGTAGGCAATTTTCACAGTTAAGGATGTTTTTTTTAATTTTTGTGATAAATTTTGATTTTGTGTGAATATTCTAGTATATGTCTTCGTAAACAAATTCAATTTGTGGAATCGAACATCAAGTCTCACTGAGTACAAAATTTTCTTGGTTGGAAGAAGTTTTTGAGAAATTTTCACAATTTACGTAAGTTTTTTTGATTTTTTGATAAATTTCGATTTCGTGCGAGTGTTCTAGTATATGTCTTGAGTACATCATTTTCTTGTTTGGAACAAGTCTCTGAACAATTTTCAATGTAAGGACGTTTTTTTTTATTTTTGGATAAATTTCCATTTTGCGCGAATATTCGAGTATATGTCTTCGTAAACAAATTCAATTTGAGGCATTAACATCAAGTCTTGAGTGCATCATTTTATTTGTTGGAAGAAGTTTTTGAGAAATTTTCACAAATTACGTATGTTTTATGATTTTTTATAAATTTCGATTTCGTTTGGAAGAAGTTTTTTAGAAGTCTTCACAAAATACGTATGTTTTATGATTTTTGATAAATTTGATTTCGTGTGAATATTTGAGTATATATCTTGAGTATATACTTTTCTTGGTTGGTACAAGTTTTTGAGCAATTCTCAGCGTAAATGACGTTTTTTTTTTTACATAAATTTTGAATTTGTGCGAATATTCGACTATATGTCTTCGTAAACAAATTCAGTTTGTGGAATTTGACATCAAGTCTTGAGTACTTCGTCTTCTTTGTTAGAAGAAGTTTTTGAGAAATTTTCACAAGTTTTTTAAGTTTTTTCATTTTTTGATAAATTTTGATTTCATACGTGTATTCGAGTATATATCTTGAGTATATCATTTTCTTGGTTGGAACAAGTTTTTGAAAAAAATTCACAGTTAACTAATTTTATGGTCTTTTGATAAATTTCGATTTCGTACAAGTATTCGAGTATATATCTTGAGTACATCATTTTCTTGATTGGAACATGTTTTTGAACAATTTTCACAGGTAAAGATGTTTTTTAGCATTTTGATAAATATTGATTTTGTGCGAATATTCTAGTATATGTTTTCTTAAACAAATTCAATTTGTGGAATCTAGCATCAAGTCTTTAGTTCATCATATTCTAGGTTGGAAGAAGTTTTTGGGAAATTTTCACAAATTATGTATGTATTGTGATTTTTTTTCATAAATTTCTATTTCGTGCGAATATTCGAGTTTATGTCTTGAGTAAATCATTTTCTTGGTTGGAACAAGTTTTGAGCAATTTTCACAGGTAAGGATGTTTTTTATTTTTTTGATAAATTTTGATTTTGTGCGAATATTCTAGTATATGTTTTCTTAAACAAATTCAATTTGTGGAATCTATCATCAAGTCTTGAGTACATCATTTTCTTGTTTGGAAGAAGTTTTTGGGAAATTTTCACAAATTATGTATGTATTGTGATTTTTTTCATAAATTTCGATTACACGCGAATATTCGAGTTTATGTGTTGAGTAAATCTTTTTCTTGGTTGGAACAAGTTTTTGAGCAATTTTCACAGGTAAGGATGTTTTTTTTATTTTTTTGATAAAGTTTGATTTTGTGTGAATATTCTAGTATATGTTTTCGTAAACAATTCAATTTGTGGAATCTAGCATCAAGTCTTGAGTACATCATTTTCTTGGTTGGAAGAAGTTTTTGAGAAATTTTCTCAAATTATGTACGGTTTGTGATTTTTTTTTTTATAAATTTTGATTTCGTGTGAATATTCGAGTATATGTTTTGAGTACATTATTTCTTGGTTACAAAAAGTTTTTAGGCAATTTTCACAGTTAAGGATGTTTTTTTTAAAATTTTTGTGATAAATTTCGATTTTGTGCGAATATTCTAGTATATGTCTTCGTAAACAAATTCAATTTGTGGAATCGAACATCAAGTCTTGAGTACAAAATTTTCTTGGTTGGAAGAAGTTTTTGAGAAATTTTCACAATTTACGCAAGTTTTTTTGATTTTTTGATAAATTTCGATTTCGTGCGAGTATTCTAGTATATGTCTTGAGTACATCATTTTCTTGTTCGGAACAAGTCTCTGAACAATTTTCAATGTTAAAAGGACGTTTTTTTTTATTTTTGGATAAATTTCCATTTTGCGCGAATATTCGAGTATATGTCTTCGTAAACAAATTCAATTTGCGGAATTTAACATCAAGTCTTGAGTACATCATTTTCTTTGTTGGAAGAAGTTTTTGAGAAATTTTCACAAATTACGTATGTTTTGTGATTTTTATAAATTTCAATTTCGTTTGAATATACGAGTATATGTCTTGATTATATCATTTTCTTGGCTGGAAGAAGTTTTTTAGAAGTCTTCACAAATTACGTATGTTTTATGATTTTTAGTAAATTTGATTTCGTGCGAATATTTGAATATATATTTTGAGTATATACTTTTCTTGGTTGGTACAAGTTTTTGAGCAATTCTCACCGTAAATGACGTTTTTTTTTACTTTTAGATAAATTTTGAATCTGTGCGAATATTCGACTATATGTCTTTGTAAACAAATTCAGTTTGTGGAATTTGACATCAAGTCTTGAGTACTTCATCTTCTTTGTTGGAAGAAGTTTTTGAGAAATTTTCACAATTTTTGTAAGTTTTTTCATTTTTTGATAAATTTCGATTTCATGCGTGTATTCGAGTATATATATTGAGTATATAATTTTCTTGGTTGGAACAAGTTTTTGAAAAATTTTCACAGTTAACTAAATTTATGGTTTTTTGATAAATTTTGATTTCGTACAAGTATTCGAGTATATATCTTGAGTACATCATTTTCTTGATTGGAACATGTTTTTGAACAATTTTCACAGGTAAAGATGTTTTTTAGCATTTTGATAAATATTGATTTTGTGCGAATATTCTAGTATATGTTTTCTTAAACAAATTCAATTTGTGGAATCTAGCATCAAGTCTTTAGTTCATCATATTCTAGGTTGGAAGAAGTTTTTGGGAAATTTTCACAAATTATGTATGTATTGTGATTTTTTTTCATAAATTTCTATTTCGTGCGAATATTCGAGTTTATGTCTTGAGTGCATCATTTTCTTGGCTGGAACAAGTTTTCGAGCAATTTTCACAGTTTGTCAACTTGTAATAACCTACATAACTAAACTCTTAATCAGTGTATGTTTTACTTAATTCTTACTCACATATGTATAATGAACTGATACGTAATGGATTAAGTAACGAGGACCCCACACTATTCGAGTATATGTCTTCGTAAACAAATTCATTTTTTGTGGAATTTAACGTCAAGCCTTGAGTACATCATTTTCTTGGTTGGAAGAAGTTTTTGAGAAATTTTCACAAATTATGTTTGTTTTGTGACTTTTTATAAATTTTGATTCGTTCGAATATTCAAGTATAAGTCTTGAGTAACTCGTTTTCTTGGTTGGAACAAGTTTTTGAGCAATTTTCATAGGTAAGGATGTTTTTTTATTTTTTTGATAAATTTCGATTTTGTGCGAATATTTTAGTATATGTTTCTTAAACAAATTCAATTTGTGGAATCTAGCATCAAGTCCTGAGTACATCATTTTCTTGGTTGGAAGAAGTTTTTGGGAAATTTTCACAAATTATGTATGTATTGTGATTTTTTTCATAAATTTTGATTTCGTGCGAATATTCGAGTTTGTGTGTTGAGTACATCATTTTCTTGGTTGGAACAAGTTTTTGAGCAATTTTCACAGGTAAGGATGATTTTTTTTTTGTTTTTTTCATAAATTTCGATTTTGTGCGAATATTCTAGTATATGTTTTCTTAAACAAATTCAATTTGTGTAATCTAGCATCAAGTCTTGAGTAAATCATTTCTTGGTTGGAAGAAGTTTTTGAGAAATTTTCACAAATTATGTATGTTTTGTGATTTTTTTTATAAATTTTGATTTCGTGTGAATATTCGAGTATATGTCTTGAGTACATCAGTTTCTTGGTTGCAAAAAGTTTTTAGCCAATTTTCACAGTTAATGATGTTTTTTTTAAATTTTTGTGATAAATTTCGATTTTGTGCGAATATTCTAATATATGTCTTCGTAAACAAATTCAATTTATGGAATCGAACATCAAGTCTTGAGTACAAAATTTTCTTGGTTGGATGAAGTTTTTGATTAATTTTCACAATTTACGTAAGATTTTTGCTTTTTTGATAAATTTTGATTTCGTGCGAGTATTCAAGTATATGTCTTGAGTACATCATTTTCGTGGTTGAAACAAGTCTCTGAGCAATTTTCAATGTTAAGGACATTTTTTTATTTTTGGATAAATTTCTATTTTGTGCGAATATTCGAGTATATGTTTTCGTAAACAAATTCAATTTGCGGAATTTAACATCAAGTCTTGCGTACATCATTTTCGTGCGAATATTCGAGTTTATGTCTTGAGTACATAATTTTCTTGGTTGGAACATGTTTTTGATCAATTTTCAAACTTAATGATGTTTTTTTTTTATTTTTTTGATAATTTTTATTTTGTGAGAATATTAGGGTATATGTATTCGTGAACAAATTCAATTTGTGGAATTTAACATCAAGTCTTGAGTACATCATTTTCTTGGTTGGAAGAAGTTTTGAGAAATTTTCACAAATCATGTATGTTTTGTGATTTTTTTTAAATTTTGATTTCGTTTTTGAATAAATGTCTTGAGTACGTCATTTTCTTCGTTGGAACAAGTTTTTGACCAATTTTCACAGGTAATGATGTTTTTTTATATTTTGATAAATTTCGATTTTGTGCGAATATTCGAGTATATGTTTTCGTAAACAAATTCATTTGTGGAATCTAACATCAAGTCTTGATTACATCATTATCTTGGTTGGAAAAAGAAATTTTAACAATTTATGTAAGTTTTTTGATTTTTGGATAAATTTTGATTTCGTAAGAGTATTCGAGTATATATCTTGATTATATCATTTTCTTGGTTGGAACAAGTTTTTGAGCAATTTTCAGTGTAAAGGACGGTTTTTATTTTCGGATAAATTTCGATTTTGTGCGAATATTCGAGTATATGTCTTCGTAAACAAATTCAAATTATGGAATTTAACATCAAGTCTTGAATATATAAATTTTGATTTTTTGCGAATATTCGAGTATATATGTTTTGAGAATATTCGAGTAAACAAATTCAATTTATGGAATCTACCATCCAATCTTGAGTACATCATTTTCTTTGCTGGAAAAAGTTTTTGAGAAATTTTCACAAATTATGTATGTTTTTGTGATGTTTTTTAAAAATTTCGATTTCGTGCAAATATTCGAGTCTATGTCTTGAATACATCATTTTCTTGGTTGGAACAAGTTTTTTAACAATTTCACAGTTAAGGAAGTTTTTTTTTTATTTTTTTGATAAATTTCAATTTTGTGCGACTATTCTAGTATGTCTTCGTAAACAAATTCAATTTGTGGAATCTAACCTGAAGTCTTGAGTACATAATTTTCTTGGTTGGAAGAAGTTTTTGAGAAATTTTTACAATTTACGTAAGTTTTTTGATTTTTTGATAAATTTCGATTTCGTGTGAGTATTCAAGTATATGTCTTGAGTACATCATTTTCCTGGTTGGAACAAGTCTTTAAGCAATTTTCTATGTTAAGGACGTTTTTTTTTTAATTTTTGGATAAATTTTCATTTTGTGATAATATTCGAGTATATGTCTTCGTAAACAAATTCAATTTGTGGAATTTAACATCAAGTCTTGAGTACATTTTCTTTGGTTGGAAGAAGTTTTTGAGAAAGTTTCACAAATTACATATGTTTTGTGATCTTTTATAACTTTCGAATTCGTTCGAATATTCTAGTATATGTCTTGAGTACATCATTTTCTTGGTTAGAAGAAGTTTTTTAGAAATCTTCACAAATTACGTATGTTTTATGATTTTTGGTAAATTTCGATTTTTGTGCGAATATTCGAGTATATGTCTTGCGTACATCATTTTGTTTTTTGGAACAAAATTTTTAGCAATATTAACAGTCAAGGAGGTTTTTTTTTATTTTTTGATAAATTTTGATTTTGTGTGAATATTCTAGTATATATTTTCGTAAACAAATTTAATTTGTGGAATCTAGCATCAAGTCTTGAGTACATCATTTTCTTGGTTGGAAGAAGTTTTTGGGAAATTTTCACAAATTATGTATGTTTTGTGATTTTTTTTCTTAAATTTCTATTTCGTGTGAATATTCGAGTTTATGTCTTGAGTACATCATTTTCTTGGTTGGAACAAGTTTTTGAGCAATTTTCAATGTTTTTTTATTTTTTTGATAAATTTCGATTTTGTGCGAATATTCTAGTATATGTTTTCGTAAACATATTTAATTTGTGGAATCTAGCATCAAGTCTTGAGTATATCATTTTCTTTGTTGGAAGAAGTATTTGAGAAATGTTCACAAATTATGTATGTTTTGTGATTTTTTTTAAATTTCGATTTCTTGTGAATATTTGAGTATATGTCTTGAGTACATCATTTTCTTGGATGGAAAAGGTTTTTAGCCAATTTTCACAGTTAAGGATGTTTTTTTTAATTTTTGTGATATATTTCGCTTTTGTACGAATATTCGAGTATATGTCTTCGTAAACAAATTCAATTTGTGGAATCTAACATCAAGTCTTGAGTACATAATTTTCTTGGTTGGAAGAAGTTTTTGACAAATTTCACAATTTACGTAAGTTTTTTGATTTTTTGATAAATTTCGATTTCGTGTGAGTATTCAAGTATATGTCTCGAGTACATCATTTTCCTGGTTGGAACAAGTATTTAAGCAATTTTCAATGTTAATGACGTTTTTTTTATTTTTGGATAAATTTCCATTTTGTGCGAATGTTCGAGCATATGTCTTCGTAAACAAATTCAGTTTGTGGAATTTAACATAAAGTCTTGAGTACATCATTTTCTTTGTTCGAAGAAGTTTTTGAGAAAGTTTCACAAATTACGTATGTTTTGTGATTTTTTTATAAATTTCGATTTCGTTCGAATATTCGAGTATATGTCTTGAGTACATCATTTTCTTGGTTGAAAGAAATTTTTAAGAAATCTTTACAAATTATGTATGTTTTGTGATTTTTTTCATGCGAATATTCGAGTTTATGTCTTGAGTACAACATTTTCTTGGTTTTGAACATGTTTTGAACAATTTTCACAGGTAATGATGTTTTTTTTATTTTTTTGATAAATTTCGATCTTGTGCGAATATTCTAGTATATGTTTTCGTAAACAAATTCAATTTGTGGAATCTAGCATCAAGTCCTGAGTACATCATATTTCTGGGTTGGAAGAAGATTTTGAGAAATGTTCACAAATTATGTATGTTTTGTGATTTTTTTTTTATAAATTTTGATTTCTTGTGAATATTTGAATATATGTTTTGAGTACATCATTTTCATGGTTGGAAAAAGTTTTTAGCCAATTTTCACAGTTAAGGATGTTTTTTTTTAATTTTTGTGATAAATATCGCTTTTCTACGAATATTCGAGTATATGTCTTCGTAAACAAATTCAATTTGTGGAATCTAACATCAAGTCTTGAGTACATAATTTTCTTGGTTGGAAGAAGTTTTTGAGAAATTTCACAATTTACGTAAGTTTTTTGATTTTTTGATAAATTTTGATTTCGTGTGAGTATTCAATTATATGTCTTGAGTACATCATTTTCCTGGTTGGAACAAGTCTTTAAGCAATTTTCAATGTTAATGATGTTTTTTTTTTATTTTTTGATAAATTTCCATTTTGTGCGAATATTCGAGTATATGCCTTCGTAAACAAATTCAATTTGCGGAATTTAACATCAAGTGTTGAGTACATCATTTTCTTTGTTGGAAGAAGTTTTTGAGAAAGTTTTAGAAATTACGTATGTTTTGTGATTTTTTTATAAATTTCGATTTCGTTCGAATATTAGAGTATATGTCTTGAGTACATCATTTTCTTGGTTGGAAGAAGTTTCTTAGAAATCTTTACAAAATACGTATGTTTTATGATTTTTGATAAATTTTGATTTTCGTGCGAATATTCGAGTATATGTCTTGCGTATATCATTTTGTTTTTTGGAACAAGTTTTTTAGCAATATTCACAATTAAGGACGTTTTTTTTTATTTTTTGATAAATTTTGATTTTGTGCGAATATTCTAGTATATGTTTTCGTAAACAAAGTGGAATCTAGCATCAAGTCTTGAGTACATCTTTTTCTTGGTTGGAAGAAGTTTTTGGGAAATTTTCACAAATTACGTATGTTTTGTGATTTTTTTTCCTTTCGATTTCGTGCGAATATTCGTGTTTACGTCTTGACTACATCATTTTCTTGGTTGGAAAAAGTTTTTAGCCAATTTTCACAGTTAATGATGTTTTTTTTTATTTTTGTGATAAATTTCGCTTTTGTACGAATATTCGAGTATATGTCTTCGTAAAAAAATCAATATGTGGAATCTAAAATCAAGTCTTGAGTACATAATTTTCTTGGTTTGAAGAAGTTTTTGACAAATTTCACAATTTACGTAAGTTTTTTGATTTTTTGTTAAATTTCGATTTCGTGTGAGTATTAAAGTATATGTCTTGAGTACATCATTTTCCTGGTTGGAACAAGTCTTTAAGCAATTTTCAATGTTAGTGACGTTTTTTTTATTTTTGGATAAATTTCCATTTTGTGCGAATGTTAGAGTATATGTCTTCGTAAACAAATTCAATTTGCGGAATTTAACCTCAAGTGTTGAGTACATCATTTTCTTTGTTGGAAGAAGTTTTTGAGAAAGTTTCATAAATTACGTATGTTTTGTGATTTTTTATAAATTTCGATTTCGTTCGAATATTCGAGTATATAGTCTTGAGTACATCATTTTCTTGGTTGGAAGAAGTTTTATAGAAATCTTTACAAATTACGTATGTTTTATGATTTTTGGTAAATTTTGATTTTCGTGCGAATATTCGAGTATATGTCTTGCGTATATCATTTTGTTTTTTGGAACAAGTTTTTTAGCAATATACACAGTTAAGGACTTTTTTTTTAATTTTTTGATAAATTTCGATTTTGTGCGAATATTCTAGTATATGTTTTCTTAAACAAATTCAATTTTGGAATCAAGCATCAAGTCTTGAGTACATCATTTTCTTGGTTGGAAGAAGTTTTTGGGAAATTTTCCCAAATTATGTATGTTTTGTGATTTTTTTTTCCTTTCGATTTCGTGCGAATATTCGAGTTTACGTCTTGAGTACATCATTTCTTGGTTGGAAAAGTTTTTGAGCAATTTTCACAGGTAATGATGTTTTTTTATTTTTTTATAAATTTCGATTTTGTGCGAATATTCTAGTATATGTTTTCGTAAACAAATTCAATTTGTGGAATCTAGCATCAAGTCTTGAGTACATCATTTTCTTGGTTGGAAGAAGTTTTTGAGAAATGTTCACAAATTATGTATGTTTTGTGATTTTTTTTATAAATTTCGATTTCGTGTGAATATTCGAGTATATGTCTTGAGTATATAATTTCTTGGTTGGAAAAAGTTTTTAGCCAATTTTCATAGTTAAGGATATATTTTTTTTAATTTTTGTGATAAATTTCGATTTTATGCGAATATTCTAGTATATGTCTTCGTAAACAAATTCATTTTGTGGAATCTAACATCAAATCTTGAGTACATAATTTTCTTGGTTGGAAGAAGTTTTTGTGAAATTTTAACAATTTACGTAAGTTTTTTTGATTTTTTGATAAATTTCAATTTCATGGGAGTATTCAAGTATATGTATTGAGTACATCATTTTCTTGGTTGGAACAAGTCTTTGAGCAATTTTCAATGTTAAGGATACTTTTTTTTATTTTTGGATAAATTTCCATTTTGTGCGAATATTTGATAAATTTGGATTTTGTGCGACTATTCGAGTATATGTCTTCGTAAACAAATTCATTTTGTGGAATTTAACGTCAAGTTTTGAGTACATCATTTTCTTGGTTGGAAGAAGTTTTTGAGAAATTTTCACAAATTATGTCTGTTTTGTGATTTTTTATTGATTTTGATTCATTCGAATATGCGAGTATAAGTCTTGAGTACCTCGTTTTCTTGATTGGAACAAGTTTTTGAGAGATTTTCACAGGTAAGGATGTTTTTTTTTATTTTTTTGATAAATTTTGATTTTGTGCGAATATTCTAGTATATGTTTTCTTAAACAAATTCAATTTGTGGAATCTAGCATCAAGTCTTGATTACATCATTTTCTTGGTTGGAAAAAGTTTTTTAGAAGTCTTCACAAATTACGTATGTTTTATGTTTTTTGGTAAATTTAATTTCGTGCGAATATTTGAGTATATATCTTGAGTATATACTTTTCTTGGTTGGTACAAGTTTTTGAGCAATTATCACCGTAAATGACGTTTTTTTATTTTTGGATAAATTTTGATTTTGTGCGAATATTCGACTATATGTCTTCGTAAACAAATTCAGTTTGTGGAATTTGACATCTAGTCTTGAGTACTTCATCTTCTTTGGTGGAAGAAGTTTTTGAGAAATTTTCACAATTTTGTAAGTTTTTTCATTTTTTGATAAATTTCGATTTCATGCGTTTATTCGAGTATATATCTCTTGAGTATGTCATTTTCTTGGTTGGAAGAAGTTTTTGAAAAATTTTCACAGTTAACTAATTTTATGGTTTTTTGATAAATTTCGATTTCGTACAAGTATTCGAGTATATATCTTGAGTACATCATTTTCTTGGTTGAAACAAGTTTTTGAGCAATTTTCACAGGTAAGGATGTTTTTTTATTTTTTGATAAATTTTGATTTTGTGCGAATATTTTAGTATATGTTTTCTTAAACAAATTCAATTTGTGGAATCTAGCATCAAGTATTGAGTACATCATATTCTTGGTCGGAAGAAGTTTTTGGGAAATTTTCACAAATTATGTATGTATTGTGATTTTTTTTCATAAATTTCGAATTGGTGCGAATATTCGAGTTTATGTCTTGAGTACATCATTTTTTTGGTTGGAACAAGTTTTTGAGCAATTTTCACAAGTAAGGATGTTTTTTTATTTTTTTTGATAAATTTCGATTTTGTGCGAATATTCTAGTATATGTTTGCGTAAACAAATTCAATTTGTGGAATCTAGCATCAAGTCTTGAGTAAATCATTTTCTTGGTTGGAAGAAGTTTTTGAGAAATTTTCACAAATTATGTATGTTTTGTGATATTTTTTACAAATTTTATTTCGTGTGAATATTCGATTATATGTCTTAAGTACATCATTTTCTTTGGTTGCAAAAAGTTTTTAGGCAATTTTCACAGTTAATGATGTTTTTTTTAAATTTTTGTGATAAATTTCGATTTTGTGCGAATATTCTAGTATATGTCTTCGTAAACAAATTCAATTTGTGGAATCTAACATCAAGTCTTGAGTACATAATTTTCTTGGTTGGAAGAAGTTTTTGAGAAATTTTCACAATTTACGTAGGTTTTTTGATTTTTTGATAAATTACTATTTCGTGCGAGTATTCAAGTATATGTCTTGAGTACATCATTTTCCTGGTTGGAACAAGTCTTTAAGCAATTTTCAATGTTAGTGACGTTTTTTTATTTTTGGATAAATTTCCATTTTGTGCGAATGTTCGAGTGTATGTCTTCGTAAACAAATTCAATTTGCGGAATTTAACCTCAAGTGTTGAGTACATCATTTTCTTTGTTGGAAGAAGTTATTGAGAAAGTTTCACAAATTACGTATGTTTTGTGATTTTTTATAAATTTCGATTTCGTTCGAATATTCGAATATATGTCTTGAGTGCATCATTTTCTTGGTTGGAAGAAGTTTTTTTAGAAATCTTTACAAATTACGTATGTTTTATGATTTTTGGTAAATTTTTTGATTTTCGTGCAAATATTCGAGTATATTTCTTGTGATAAGACCCTTGTGACGTCATTAACAACGATATGGAATGGATCGTGCTAAGGACCACAAAAATCTCGATTTACACGTTGTAACCATGATATGACCCTTGTGACGCCATTAACAACGATATAGAATGAATCGTGCTAAGGACCATAAAAATCACGATTTACACGTTGTAACCCAAGAAAGTTTTAAAATCAAATTGAAAATTACAAGGCTCGAATGATATAAATTTTGTTACCTTAAACCTCGACCCGTTGCTTAACGAAGCAAGAACCTCGGTATGATGATAAGCACCTCGACCCAATATCTATAAAGAGATATGAACCTCGGTATCTGATAATAAGCACCTCGACCCAATATCTATAAAGAGATATGAACCTCGGTATCTGATTGTGAACGCCACAAGGAATGAAAACCTTGATAAGTTCAGAAATTTGATATTTGAAGATCAAATTTTCGAGTGAAAATTTCAAGAGGTATGAAAATTTGATTTTTGGAATCAAAAATGATTAATTACCCTCAAAAGACTACTATGGGTGCTTATATATAACCTTAGCACCTTTAATTTGACCTAATGGGCTCAAAACAAGCTAGCATGCCACTTTTATGAAGCCCATCAACTTACAACTCGAAAATGCATGAAATAAAATAAGTACTAAGCCCATTAAGGCATAAAATACTATTACAATTTGGAACAAATTATAAGAGAAAAGTTTTAAGCAGCCCGAGTACAAAAACTTGAAATAATTCAATTGATTCACTCTTCTTCTTGAACTTGGAGTAGATTCAGCATTGTAGGATCATTTGTCATAAATTGTCTTGACTTAGAGTGTTCCTTTGTTATGGTGTGCAGTACGAAGCTTAGCAATGAGTTGGCCAACTTTTTAGCTCGTGCTCTTGTAATTGGTCCACTTGGAATTAGATGAATCATATGTACCTCTCCTTGATTAACTCCTTCTTCATCATACACTCGTAGATCTTCATCATCCCCCCATTCATCAAAAGGATTTGTCCTCAAATCAGCACCTGCATCAAATGGAGAAAGATCAGCAACATTAAAAGTAGTGCTTACATTGTACTCACATGGAAGATCTAGTTTGTATGTGTTGTCATTGATCTTAGCAAGGATCTGAAAAGGACCATCCCCTCGTGGTAGTAACTTAGATCTCCTCTTCACTGGAAAACGTTCCTTTCTCAAGTGTAACCACACCCAATCGCCTGGTTCAAATACCACCTTCTTACGCCCTTTGTTTGCATGATTCATATATTGCTGAGTTCGTTTCTCGATATGATGACGAACTTGTTCATGTAATTTCTTAACAAACTCGGCTTTCCCTTTTCCATCAAGATTAGTTTGTTCACTTTCTGGCAGTGGTATCAAATCCATAGGTGTGAGAGGGTTAAAGCCATACACGACCTCGAATGGGGAATATTGAGTAGCAGAATGAACACTCCTGTTATAAGCAAACTCTACATGTGGTATGCACTCCTCCCAATTCTTCAAATTCCTTTGTATTATGGAGCGCAGTAATGTCGACAATGTTCGATTAACCACCTCTGTTTGCCCATCTGTCTGGGGGTGACAAGTGGTGGAGAAAAGAAGCTTAGTACCAAGTTTACCCCATAAAGGTCTTCCAGAAGTAACTCAGAAACTTCACATCTCTATCAGAAACAATTGTGCGGGGAACACCATGCAATCGTACAATCTCACGAAAATACAAATCAGCAACGTTAGATGCATCATCAGTTTTGTGACATGGTATAAAGCGAGCCATTTTAGAGAACCTGTCAACAACATCAAAAACAGAATCGTGCCCCCTCCTAGACCTAGGTAGCCCCAAAACAAAATCCATTGACACATCTACCCATGGTTCAACAGGAATAGGCAAGGGTGTGTACAAGCCGTGAGGTAAAGCTCTAGACTTAGCCTTCCTACAGGTGATACATCACTCACACATTCTTTCAACATCTCTCCTCATGTGTGGCCAAAAAAAATGCTCACTCAGTATGTCTAAGGTTTTTTTGACTCCGAAATGTCCCATAAGCCCTCCCCCATGTGACTCCCTTACCAATAACTCTCTCAATGAACTTTTTGGCATACACAACCTATTCTCACGAAACAAAAATCCCTCATGCCTATAGAACTTGCCAAATGCTACTTTCTCACATGCTCCAAAAACATTGCCAAAATCAGAATCGTTAGCATATAAATCTTTAATGAATTCGAAACCAAGCAACTTAGCATTCAAAGTAGAGATCAAGGTATACCTTCGTGATAGAGCATCAGCTACAACCTTCTCATTTCCTTGTTTATACTGTATCACATATGGGAATGTTTCCAAAAACTCAACCCACTTCGCATGGCGTTTGTTTAGTTTCCCTTGCCCCTTCAAGTACTTCAGTGACTCATGATCAGTGTGGATGACAAATTCCTTCGGCCAAAGATAATGTTGCCATGTCTCCAACGCCCTTACCAATGCGTAGAATTCCTTGTCATATGTTGGATAGTTCAAGGCTGCCCCATTAAGCTTCTCACTGAAATATGCAATAGGCTTCTTTTCCTGCATTAAAACAGCTCCAATACCAACACCAGATGCATCACATTCAATTTCAAAAGTCTTGGAGAAATCAGGCAAAACAAGTAATGGTGCAGAACTCAACATTTGTTTAATCAATTCAAAAGCTTTTCCTTGTTCTTCGCCCCACTTAAACCCAACAGTTTTCTTAATACCTTCAGTTAATGGTGCTGCAAGTGTGCTAAAGTTTTTGACAAACCTCCTATAAAAGCTTGCCAAGCCATGAAAACTCCTAACTTCAGACACAGACTTAGGTGTAGGCCAATCCCTAATTGCTTTGACCTTCTCCTCATCCACCTCAACCCCTCTAGCTGACACTACGTAACCTAAGAAAGTGACTTGGTCGGTGCAAAAAGTGCATTTCTTTAGGTTCGCATACAATTTTTCTTTCCTCAAAACTTCTAATACCTGAGTGACATGCGTTTCATGAATTTCCAAACTAGTGCTGTAAATAAGAATGTCATCAAAATACACCACAACAAATCTACCAATGAATGCACGTAAAACATGATTCATAAGGCATATAAATGTACTAGGTGCGTTAGTTAACCCGAAAGGCATCACTAACCACTCATACAGACCAAGTTTAGTTTTAAAAGCCGTTTTCCACTCATCTCCCTCACGCATGCGTATCTGATGGTAACCACTTTTCAAATCAATCTTAGAAAACACACATGCACCATGCAATTCATCAAGCATATCATCTAAATGAGGAATAGGGTGGCGATACTTTACAGTGATTTTGTTGATCGCCCTACAATCAATACACATCCTCCACGTCCCATCTTTTTTTGGTACAAGAAGTACGGATACAGCACAAGGACTCAGACTTTCTCGAATGTACCCTTTTTCCATGAGTTCCTGAATTTGCCGCTGCAATTCCTTTGTCTCCTCAGGGTTGCTCCTATAAGCTGGTCGGTTAGGAATTGAAGCTCCTGGAAGGAAGTCAATTTGGTGCTCAATTCCCCTAATTGGTACCAATCCAGTAGGTATCTCCTCTTGAAATATATCATCATATACCTGCAAATAGCACGAAAAGAACTAGACAAAGTATTGTTAGATTCGTCAACAGCTAAATAAGCCTCTTTGTACATAAGCACAAACAAAGGTCTCCTTGCTAGAGAAGCCTCGCGAATCTCACATTCTTTTGCAAACAGATTCACTCCTTTTTTTTCTTTTCGCTCAACTCTCTCTCTTTTTTTCTCACTGAGCTCATCTTCTTTTTTTTTTCACTCTTTTTCACACACTCCTCTTTTTTTTCACTCACATTTTTTTTATCATGCTCTTTTTTTTTCTTCTCAATCTCATTTTCCACCCTCAATTGATCATGCTACACCTGTTTTGGTGTCAATGGGACTAAGGTAACAGTTCGCCCATCCTTTACAAAAGAATAACGATTCTTGAAGCCATCATGTGTGACCTTTCTATCATACTGCCAAGGTCTCCCTAATAGTAGGTGTCCCGCCTGCATTGGTACCACATCGCAAAGAGCCTCATCTCTGTATTTCCCAATCGAAAATGATATCAACACCTGTTTTGTAACCTTTGCTTCACCACAATCATTCAACCACTGCAACTTATATGGCCTAGGATGTTTCATTGTAGGCAACCCCAACTTCTCAATAAGCAATGTACTAGCAACATTCGTACAACTACCCCCATCAATGATCAAACTGCAAAGTTTCTCGTTTATGTGGCAACGAGTATGGAAAATATTTTCACGCTGCACTTCCTCATCCTCCTTCACTTGCATAGTCAATGCTCTACGAGCCACAAGTAACTCTCCTTCCACAGCATACTTGTGATATCCCCGAAATGATTATGTGATTTTAAACATTAATTATGTTATGAAGATTATGGTATTAATTCATTGGGTTGAATTAATAATATTGGGGAAATGCATTTCATGGTGCATGTGTTATATGTTGGGAATTTGGGTTATGGCATGATTATTTGGGGTGGGTGTTATTTGTTTTGGTGAAGCATGTTTAATTGGAAATTGAAGTATTTTATTGATTAAATACTATAAAATATCATGTGAGGATATTTTAATACATCGTGCTAAATACCGGGACCAAAACATAACACATCACACCACCCAACACCCAACCACCCCCTAAACCCATACCCATTTCAGCAACTGCAGGCTGCCCATACCCCCACTTGCCCTCTCATTTCACTCCACCCTCCCATCTCAGAATCTATGCTTTTTTTCACCAACAAATCGTCCAGCAGCTGCTAAACACATAGGAAGGAAGAAATTTCAAATTTCTTTGCAAGAAAGCTTGCAAAAATCGGAGCAAAAGAGGAGCTAGATATGATTCGAGTGACTGATTGGTAAACTCAGTACCTTTATCACTGCGAATTCTATCTATCCCACACAATTTCTCATTTTGGAGTCTTTTCAGTAGTTTAATCAGCTTTGGAGTACCTGATCTTTGCCACTTAGGAACATGACCCAAGTAAAACGAGTGTAATCATCTATTAACACTAGAATATACTTCATTCCCCCTAGACTTGTTACTAGGTATAGGACCAAATAGATCCATATGCAGTAACTCTAGGCACCGAGAAGAAGATTTACTCTCTTTGTTCTTAAAGGATGATCTGATTTGCTTACCAAGCTGGCATGCTGCACAGATCTTGTCTTTTGAGAACTCTATTTGAGGCAGTCCAACGACTAGATCCAGTTTACGCAGACTGGCAATAGTTTTAAAGTTTAAGTGACTCAAACGTTTGTGCCAAAGCCAATTTTTTGAAGTATTCATGGCAGCAAAACAAGTAGAGGAGGTAGGCTGGTTAAGATTCCAATCAATTTTATAAGTTTTCTCATGCCTTCTTCCTACAAGTAATACACTGCCATCAGTAGATTTGATTGTGCATGAGTGCTGGTTGAATTCTACAGAGTGACCATTGTCACAGAGTTGACTGATGCTAATTAGGTTATAACATAAATTTTCTACCAACAGAATATTTTTAATAATAATGTTACCGTAGATAATCTTACCCTTACCCACGGTTCTACCTTTCGCGTTGTCTCCAAAAGTTATTCTTGGTCCGGTGGTGTCCACCAATTCAGACAATAAGCACGCATTTCCTGTCATATGTCTAGAACATCCGCTGTCCAGAAACCACTCTGAGCTCCGAACTTGATGAATTCTAGATTTCTGCAATTAAAGCGATAACATGATTGGTACCCAATCCTACTTGGGTCCAGGCAGGATTAGTCCTTTTGGGACCCACACTTTTATAACCCTGAATTGTTTGGGTCTGTGTGTGTCCTGAAATATGTGTGCATTGACTGAAGAAGGTGTTTTTGGGTGATACATGTGATATTGAGTGTATGCGTGTTGTTTAGGATGTTGGTTTCTGTTAGGAAGCATGTATCTCTTTTGGACAGGCATACAATTATGATACCAGTTAGGTTTTACCTCTCGAGTGGCCTGACCAGTGGGTTTATATTTATTTCTAAACTTTTTCCCCTGTCTAGCTTTCTCTTTTGGCTCCACATAACCGATACCTTTATGTGATGCCCGTTCCTTGAAGAGTACTGGCTCAACAGATTTCTTAACCAACTCACTTGGTTCATATACTGTGCTTGATTTAACAAAATTCATTGTTTGAATCTTGTTTCTTTCTAGACACACTTGAGATTTGATGCCGGATAAATTACTATCATTGTTAGAGTAGCCTATACCGGTAAGATCACCGGCAAGCCTTATCGACTCAAGCATTTCATCTTTTCTGGCAGTAGATGCATTCCATGTGCGAACCAGCTTACTGAGTTTTTGGTGTGCACATGTTGCTTCATCCCTTTCTTTCTCGAGCTGACTTACTTTATCCCTCAAGCTTTTCAACTCAGTCGATTGTTTACAATCACATTCGTTGTTCTGCTGTTTTGTTGGGACTTGTTGTTCAGTCTTGTAGTTCTCGAAGGATTCCTACAACATCTGATACTCGTTTATCATGTCCTGTAATGCATTCGTGAGCTCAATATGTGTAAATTCAGAAAGGTTAGGATCATTTACCTCACAGTCATTGTTGGCCATTAAACAATGAACTTCTTCATCTTCACTGTCACTGGAAGACTCTTCTGATTCTGATTCTGAGTCGGCCCATTTGTTCTTGTTTTCTTCTGCCACCAGTACTTTTTGTTCTCTGTCCCTTCTAGATGATCTTCTGTTCTCTTTTGACTTTCGATAATCCTTGGATCCTTTCTTTTGATCATCCTTCTTCGGTTTAGGACAGTCATCAATAAAATGTCCTGGCTTAAGATAGTTAAAGCATACACGATCATCTTCATCTGATCTATTTTTGAAGGTCTCTCTTCTTGGGTAAGACTGATAGGTCTTTTGGCTCTTCTTCATAAACTTTCCAATTTTTTTGACAAATAGCACCATTGCATCGTTGCATATTTTTTCAGGGGTCAGCTCTGTTGTGATAGGTAGAGCTTCAGATGCAGTAAGAGATTTGGTTGGTTGACTGGTGCTGGGTTCATCTTCAATCCGCATACCTAGTTCAAACTCATAAGATTTTACGTCAGCAAATAAGTCGTGTAGGTCTATCTTGTTTAGATCTTTGGATTCTCTCATAGCAATCGTTTTAACATCCCATTCTCTTGGGAGACCTCTCATGACCTTTAGAGTGATTTCCTGTTGGATAGATCTTTACCAAGGCTATTGAGTTCATTTATGATTCCGGTTACTCTCTCATCGTATTCGCTGAGAGTTTCTCCGGACATCATTTTGATGTTTTCAAACTTCTGTAGGGCAACAATGAGTTTGTTTTCCTTGGTTTGATCATTTTCTTCGCACAGCTGAGCAATCTTTTCCCAGATGTCCTTTGCAGTGGGACATATTTTGATCTTATTGAACATATTTTTGTCCAGAGTTTTGAACAGTATGTCTTTTGCCATATTGTCCAGATATGCCTTTTTCTTTTCTTCATTTGTCCAGAAGGATCTATCCTTCTCGACCATCTGAGGTTCACCACCAGAGATTGCAGTTGCTGTATTGACTTTCAAGATCTTCATTGGTCCATCAGTGATGACAAACCACATGTCATCGTCTTGGGCACTTAGATGTGCTTGCATACGAATTCTCCAATCATCATATTCATCCTTCTTGAACATTGGAATCTTGCTGAATGATGCCATCAGTTTTTGGTAATTTCTCAAAATTGAGAAGACCTATGCTCTGATACCACTTGTTAGGATCGGGGTAGTGTTTAGAAGGGGGGGGGGGGGGGGGGGGGGGTTGAATAAACACTAGATTCAATTTCGATTTTTCTCGGGTTAACTGCAGACTGTTAAGTATTACAATAGCTTCTCAATATAAGGCAAGTCAGCAGACACTGATTTTAGGGCGGAAGACGTCTGCTGGACTTGTGAGGAATAAAACTGAGTATAAATAGGCAATAAGTAAATGACACAAATATTATTTCTGGAAGTTCGAAGCACAACGCTTCTACGTCTCCCCTTCTTCCTTTGCAGGAAGGATTCACTAGAAGACTTGGTTTACACTTTACAGTATACAACCTTCTTAGGCACTCACACAACTTGGCCTAAACTCCTAGCAATCACAACTTCTTAATTTGATTACAAAAGATTCTATGACACTCTCACAAAATAAACTTTTAGCTTCGAGTGTTCTTGAGCAGCAGACTTCAGTTGGAAATAATCTATCACAGATTAAGTTGTACTGCTTGTCTGCTCTTTGCTGAACTTTTAGAATATCAGTAAGTTGATTTTCTGTTTGCTATGAGGTGTTTTTCTTTGTTTGAATAAATCGCTCAGCTGACCTCTTCATTCTTTGCTTGGACGTATTTATAGGCTCAGTGGTCCAACGACAGCTTTTCTGTATTGGGAAGAGATCAGCTTTCCAAATTCAGATTGTCTTCTTTCCTATTTTGTTAAGCAACGGCTCTTTTATTCTGACGACAATGGTGGCGGAGATATAGCAGGGTGCACCGCTCTGTTGTACCTTTGTCAGAGAATGTTGTACTTATTTTGTCTCGTTGCTTAGTGCTCTTACTGGATGGTTAGACTTCTGCTGGCCTTCTTTGTTCAACTTGTCGTTCATCCTTTTGTAACCAGTAGATGTCTTCCAGTTGATGTCCATCCGATTGATGTCTGTCTGGTTGATGTTCATCCGGTTGATGTTCATCACCCGATAGGTCTTTGATACCCGGTAGGTGTCTCTGTATCAAGTTGATGTCCATCACCCGGTAGGTCTTTGATACCTGATAGGTGTCTCTGTATCCAGTTGATGTCCATCACCCGGTAGGTCTTTGATACCCGGTAGGTGTTCAACACCCAGTAGATGTCCATCCAGTTGATCACCACCAAAACTTAGAAATGTTTTCCTAACACTCCCCTACTTATAAGATTTCGTCCTCGAAATCAGCATGCACTTACCAAAATGAAACAAAACATAAATCACATACCAGAAAATAGTTCCAGATAGTGCTGCATCATATGTTGCTCCGTCTCCCACGTGGCCTCCTCGACTCCCCTGCGATCCCACTGAACTTTGATCATAGGTATCACTTTGTTCCGAAGCCTGCGGTCTGCTCGATCCAGAATTCTAACAGGCAGCTCCACATAAGATACATCAGACTCTAACTGAACCTCAGAAGGCTTTAAAACATGTGACGGATTGTGATGACCAGGGATTATAGGTGCTAATCCCGGAGTGTTAATAACCCGTAAAGTTGTTTTACGTGGCAATTTGGAGTTTAATCGCGGTGTTGGGCCTTCTGGGCTCATTTATTTGGGTAGTTGGGATTGTTGGATCCCGAGGTTGAGATTGTATTCTCATTACGGTGTAAACCCTAAGAGTTGGGTTGTTGGAGTGCCTCGGAATCTCGGGTGCTTTGTGTAGGCACCGGTAGGGGGTTTTGGAGTTAGAGAGAGAATTTTTGAAAGCAGATGATTTTTAATGAATCATGATGTATTTGTGGGGCTATTAGTATTTCGGGGTATTTTTGCTATAAATACCAGTTGAACCCGAGATTTTAATTATCGGAACCATTTTCCCCACATTTCCCGTCACTTTCTCTCTCCCTGCGTCGCGAGTTTCCCGATCCCCTTTTGACCCACGCAGCTTCAAACGCCGCGCCCGCCGCCGTCCGGCCGCCGTTCGGCGCGTGCGACCCGCCGTTGGATTCGTCTCTCCGAGGCGCAGCTATTCATACCATCAATTCGAAGTTTCGTCGAGAATCGCGTTCGGATTTGCCAGAAAAGCGTAGGGTTCGGATCTGGAATTCTGTCCGATTTTTGGGGCTCGATTTTGGTACGTTTTTGGGGCTGTTCTTTGGGTGTTTTTGGGACGTTTTTGTGCTGCTTTTGGGTCGAATATTTCACACTTTGTGATTCATAAATTTGTTGCCAATTGGTTCGAATTTTGGTGTTCCTTGTTTCGAAAATCTTGTTGATTTTTGGTTAGATTCTTATGCTTCACATGGTTTAGCTTTTGAGTCTCTTTGGTGATGCATTGTGGTTCGAATTCTTGCTGTTGGCTCACGGGTTAGGGTTCGAAAATTGGGGTTTTGGCATGTGGGGCGATTATTCATGTTGTTGATTTATTAATTCATGTTTTAGATGAATTAAGGTGCTTGATTGGGTTCGATTTGTGTTGTGAGGGTTCGAAAATATGTGGGGAATTCTTGAGCAATTTTCGATATTGTTTCATTCGATTTCCCTCCCTGTATATGCCCTGCCCCGGGTCTTGTAAATGGTAAATTGTCGTGGGTTGACAATAATTTTCTATATAAGGGTTATGGGTGTGCTTGAGCATGGGTTGCATGTTCGTAATTAATTGTGAATTAATTTATCGTGTTAGCACATCGTTCCTCGGGGCATGGAACTCGAGCAAGGTTTGGCTCGGACTTCGGAGATTTAAGGTACGTATTGACGTACGAGCATAGCCCTTTAATATAATTGCAATTGTTGAGTGCTTGGTACACTGTATTGCAATGAATGTGTGTGGATTGCATGGTTTATTGTGGAAATGCATGACACATAATATTAGTAATAAACGGAGATTGAAATGCATGGTTTATTGTACTTTCTTCAAATGCTTACATATGCATTGAGAATTGCATGGTGCCGCTTTTGAGCGAGCAGTGACTTGGATGTTGTCGCCTTTGAGCGAACATCGATTATGACGCCGCTGCCATCGAGCATGCGTGGAATTGGAATGCCACTATTGTAGAGTGAGCAATGAAATGGAGATATGAAACCATAAGTGAGGAACACGGATTATTTATAATCATTGTTTTAATGATTTGATGTTATTATTTATGACATTGGTATATGGCTCATAGAATTGTTAATCAATGTAATGATTAACTGGCATTTGGGAATCTGATGGTTTCAGTGTTTTGAGAACAGGGACAGTACAGGAAACCCCGGATGAGGATGATGCCATCCAGGGAGTATATTTTGTATTTCATAGCATTACATTGTTGTAAATTATGAATTATATTGTTATGGTTACTGGATTGGGATATTGGTATGCTCACCCCGTGTGGGGACTGTCTCTGTTGGGGCAGGTGAACAGGTACATCGATGGCTTTGGAGTTGAGCTCGAGTTGTTGATTGGATGTACTCCCAGGATCGTGGTACCAGGGCTTGATGGAGCACGGTATCGTATAGAGTACATATATACACCTGAGGATTATATACATATTCATGATGCTCGCATGTGAGCACGATTATACTTGTATATGGGTTGTATATAAAGGCATGAGCCTTTCTCTCTTTCATTCTATGTTGCATGCAATTAAGGGTAGAATTGCTAATGATATGAGAGTCGATGGTGTATTATGTGGGGGTTGAAACCCACTTTTGTCGTCTTGTGTGTGGTGTCTTCCCTGGCTGGGAATTTACTTGGTATTGCTGCATTCTGATGAGTATTATGTTTTCCCTGGCCGGGAATTATGTTATGTGTTGTGCTTTTATTTCGGGATAGCTCAATTTACGGGGAGACTCTGCCCAAATTTTTATAAAAGTCCACAATGTAAAAAGTGGCAAAATGGGGTTGGTAATGGGCAACTCTACGAGTCTATATGTTAGTAGAGATGATCTTATAACGTTGAATATTAAAGGAATTTTGTAAGCATCATCTGAGTTTCCCGATTGATTTGTATAGAAGCATGTGCCACACATAGTGGTTAATACACTAATCAAGGGTTAAGGGCTAGGGGTCATTACATTAGTGGTATCAGAGCAGTGGTTAGCTCTTTGGGGCTGTTGAGGGCCTAGAACATGCTGATAGGGATGAGTAGCACATATTTATGCATGATAGTAGCTAGTGTTGTGTGACACAACTATTTTGCTTATGTGCATTTGTAACATGTGATCATAGTGAAACGATTATATGTCATGACATCTATAGAATCATAATATAACCTGTTGATTATGATTGTGAGTTGTGACACAGGGACAACCAAGTGGAGCATATTGAAATGCATTGGGATACAGGAAGTACTTTGTACTCATAATTTATGCATTACTCATTATAATCATATTGTGGGGAATATGGATTATCGTATGCTCATGGTTTGGATTGTTCCTGTAGGGACACTATGATGTGGAAAGGCTAAGGCCATGGTTGAAAGACACGAAACGGTAACCTACGTTTTATATACATCATGAATTATGCATTGTGGTTGCATGTGTACATGTAGTGATGATTTTAATGCTTTGCCGCCAAATGTTGAAGCGAGGGGTGGGAGTACCGCATGTCGCATTTGAGCGAGGTGCATTAAAATACACTCATGATGATGTATGTTGGTATATGGATTATGCTTTGTGATGCAGGTATGGATGGAATACTTGGTGAATATCCCATGAGTCATTGTTATGGATGAGTGATGATTTTAAATGCTTGCCGCTAATTATTGTTTTGTGCCGCTAAAATGTGAAGCGAGGGGTGGGAGCGCCGCATGTCACATTGAAGCGTGGTTAGCATATGAGGCGAGGAAAGAATATTTGCCGCTAAAATGTGAGGCGAGGGGTGGGAGTACCGCATGTCCATTTAAGCGAGGTTATTCTATGCCGCCTATATGTGAAGCGAGGGGTGGGAGTACCGCATGTTTTATTTGAGCGAGGAGCATTAAAATACACTACCGTGACAATGACTAGGGATCGGCTATATTGATTGGCGATGGTTCTTGCCGCCATGTATTGATAGCGATGGTTCATTCCGCTATATTGACTGGCGATGGTTCATGCCGCCATGTATATTGATAGCGATGGTTCATTCCGCTATATTGACTGGCGATGGTTCATGCCGCCATGTATATTGATAGCGACGGTTCATTCCGCTATATTGACTGGCGATGGTTCATGCCGCCATGTATATTGATAGCGACGGTTCATTCCGCTATATTGATTGGCGATGGTTCTTGCCGCCATGTATATTGATAGCGACGGTTCATTCCGCTATATTGATTGGCGATGGTTCATGCCGCCATGTATATTGATAGCGACGGTTCATTCCGCTATATTGATTGGCGATGGTTCTTGCCGCCATGTATATTGATAGCGACGGTTCATTCCGCTATATTGATTGGCGATGGTTCATGCCGCCATGTATATTGATAGCGACGGTTCATTCCGCTATATTGATTGGCGATGGTTCCTGCCGCCGGATATATTGCTAGCGATGTCTCATTCCGCTAATATATTGGTGATGGTTCATGCCGCCGGGTATTCTATTGACGATGATTCGTGCCACCGGATATTACATAGCGATGGGGTATACCGCTATGTGCGTAGCGCTGGATTATGTCGCCTGCGAGCGATGGATGCTACTGGTGTACCACTGGTGGACGACGGATACAGGTATTCCGCTATCTTAATAGCGATGAGGTATGGGATATTACTTGTGTTAGCATTATTGTAGATACTATGTGTTGCTATATATATGCCATGTGTTTGACGATGAGATTATGGATGTCGTGTATTGACATGTACCGTCGTATGTTTGACGATGTTAGTTGGATGTCATATGTTGACATATGCCGTCACGGGATGACGATGACATAGTTGATATTCTATGTGGACGTGTGGCGTCGTTTTGATGATTAATACATTTATGTTATGTATTTGGTTATATGGTTTGAGTGCCTTGGTGGGCACATGGTAGTGTCTGAGTCACTAGTTGACGAGACCATTATGCCGAACAAGTTGCTCGAGGAACTATTGGGTGCGCCGTATAGGAATTATACCGCAGCACATATTCGAAGTATATTTGTCGAGTAATGATACCCTTGGGTATGCTCGTTGGTTTGGCTAGGGCCAAGTGTTTGGTAGTAAGAGTAGTCATTGAGGAAACTACTCGCTTGTGTTGTGACGTAGGGTAGACATGGTTACACCCACCCTGAGGGTGTGGGATAAGTCTTATCGGATTACGACTGCATCATAAGTGAGCAAGGACACCGGGTTGTCCATTGTGCTTGGTATTTTAGAGATATGTTGGGCGATGACCCATTACTCTAACGGTTTGTACGGTATGGCACCGAGATGGAACATATGGTTTGTTGGTGGGCTTGATATGAGCCTATGGAGACAGCGCTTTGCTAGCCAGATATCGTGGTAATGATATAGTGTGATTGTTGGAGCCATGATACTGCTCGTTGGAATCAAGTTTGGCAAATCGTAAGGTGATACGATGTGGATTGTGGCGGACTCTAGTAGTCACCATGTCATTTGAGGTTGAGGTTGTGCATGCCTCACTGAAACGTGTATACGTTTATGTTTAATTTTGGTGAGACTTGTCTGGGACAGTTCATGATGTTGGAGTACCAACGAGAGAGTCATCAGGTCGTTATTGACTCGATCTGAGGGAACCCGTGTATTTGGGATGAAATGGGTGTTATTGTATCCAGTTTTTCCGAACAGTGGTTCGAGACTTGTGAATCTCGAGTTCGATGGCATTTCCCTTGTGGGGAAGGAGGTAGTATTATACCTATTTGGAAATCTTTGAAAGATTCGGTGAGTTGGTACGTGTGGTGTTGATCTTGGGAATCACACCGTATTGTGATCGTCGATTATCGTTCTTCACTGGATAGGGAATGACTCAGAATTGACGGTTGTGTTTGGGGCTTAGGGGTATGTTGTAGATACCCGAGCCGAGTGCATTGTATGCATGCGATGTCAGTACTTAGGCAGGTATACTGGTGAGTATACAGATGCCAGTTATTGATTTTCTTTCTGTCAAGCATAGAGTTATGCTATTTTTGGATGGTTAAATCTCTGGTGAGAGATATGGAACACCTTGAGATTGAGAATCTCCATGGCACGATAATTATGAGGAACAATCGTGAAGTTAGTTGACTCCCTTGAAGAGGGATTATCTTGTGTGGGTTAAGGTATTTCCTTATTGGTGTTTTCCTCCGAGTTATGCGATAGCCTTCCTAAGTTTGGATTGTTAAATCCTAGGATTATCAAGGGATGGCAGGAATTCGGATTTATTGGGTGTCGCTGTCGACACAAGCGTTGAGGATGCAATGGGTTTATTGCATGTCCTTTCAGAATTTGAACTCTGTGGAGTCTCGATGGTTTATTTATGATCAGGATGTGATCCTTGGAATATCCGGAGGTGGACATCTTGTGAGATGTCTTTTGTGTGAATCTGTGGCCGTGAGTTGCCCAAATTGAGTTGCAATGATGCGACTGCTCATTCGATGGAGGAGGTTTGAAAGTGGAGACCAGGTTTGGTATGTGTACATCGTGGTATACTAGTGTTTTCCTCGTAATGATGTGTGTTAGACATCGTGAGTCATGATAGAGATGTCTTTGAATGATATCTACGATAGAATCGGGAGCGATTCAAATCCTTGCAGTTTCAGTTGACTAACTGCTTTTGGATTGTTAGCGTTGAGTTGTGCTGACGCTCTTTGACGTTATGATGGATTTGGAAGTCTATTCCACTCAAGAGTTTGACACGAGGTCAACGTTCTCACGGTTGAGGTGTCATTCAGGATGCGTTCTTACTAGTTGTATTAGAACTAAGGATGACTGTCTGATCTACAGTCGTAAGTATTGGTTGTTTTGCAGTCATGAGAGACTGACTTTTGGGATGAACCGCATCAAGGTACGTTTTGCCTCTTGGGTGATAAGTTGGTGTTGGTTTTGGTATGTCGCTCTGTTTCAGAGTTTGATGTGAGATAAGTATCCTCGCGGTTTTTAAGACGATTCTGATATGGTCAGGAATCGAGGATATGGCTTCATGTTGTTGTGTAGCCCGGGTGTTACGTGATACACCGGTGCTAATTTCGAGGACGAAATTCTTTTAGTGGGGGATATTGTGATGACCAGGGATTATAGGTGCTAATCCCGGAGTGTTAATAACCCGTAAAGTTGTTTTACGTGGCAATTTGGAGTTTAATCGCGGTATTGGGCCTGGGCTCATTTATTTGGGTAGTTGGGATTGTTGGATCCCGAGGTTGAGATTGTATTCTCATTACGGTGTAAACCCTAAGAGTTGGGTTGTTGGAGTGCCTCGGAATCTCGGGTGCTTTGTGTAGGCACCGGTAGGGGGTTTTGGAGTTAGAGAGAGAATTTTTGAAAGCAGATGATTTTTAATGAATCATGATGTATTTGTGGGGCTATTAGTATTTCGGGGTATTTTTGCTATAAATACCAGTTGAACCCGAGATTTTAATTATCGGAACCATTTTCCCCACATTTCCCGTCACTTTCTCTCTCCCTGCGTCGCGAGTTTCCCGATCCCCTTTTGACCCACGCAGCTTCAAACGCCGCGCCCGCCGCCGTCCGGCCGCCGTTCGGCGCGTGCGACCCGCCGTTGGATTCGTCTCTCCGAGGCGCAGCTATTCATACCATCAATTCGAAGTTTCGTCGAGAATCGCGTTCGGATTTGCCAGAAAAGCGTAGGGTTCGGATCTGGAATTCTGTCCGATTTTTGGGGCTCGATTTTGGTACGTTTTTGGGGCTGTTCTTTGGGTGTTTTGGGGACGTTTTTGTGCTGCTTTTGGGTCGAATATTTCACACTTTGTGATTCATAAATTTGTTGCCAATTGGTTCGAATTTTTGTGTTCCTTGTTTCGAAAATCTTGTTGATTTTTGGTTAGATTCTTATGCTTCACATGGTTTAGCTTTTGAGTCTCTTTGGTGATGCATTGTGGTTCGAATTCTTGCTGTTGGCTCACAGGTTAGGGTTCGAAAATTGGGGTTTTGGCATGTGGGGCGATTATTCATGTTGTTGATTTATTAATTCATGTTTTAGATGAATTAAGGTGCTTGATTGGGTTCGATTTGTGTTGTGAGGGTTCGAAAATATGTGGGGAATTCTTGAGCAATTTTCGATATTGTTTCATTCGATTTCCCTCCCTGTATATGCCCTGCCCCGGGTCTTGTAAATGGTAAATTGTCGTGGGTTGACAATAATTTTCTATATAAGGGTTATGGGTGTGCTTGAGCATGGGTTGCATGTTCGTAATTAATTGTGAATTAATTTATCGTGTTAGCACATCGTTCCTCGGGGCATGGAACTCGAGCAAGGTTTGGCTCGGACTTCGGAGATTTAAGGTACGTATTGACGTACGAGCATAGCCCTTTAATATAATTGCAATTGTTGAGTGCTTGGTACACTGTATTGCAATGAATGTGTGTGGATTGCATGGTTTATTGTGGAAATGCATGACACATGATATTAGTAATAAACGGAGATTGAAATGCATGGTTTATTGTACTTTCTTCAAATGCTTACATATGCATTGAGAATTGCATGGTGCCGCTTTTGAGCGAGCAGTGACTTGGATGTTGTCGCCTGTGAGCGAACATCGATTATGACGCCGCTGCCATCGAGCATGCGTGGAATTGGAATGCCACTATTGTAGAGTGAGCAATGAAATGGAGATATGAAACCATAAGTGAGGAACACGGATTATTTATAATCATTGTTTTAATGATTTGATGTTATTATTTATGACATTGGTATATGGCTCATAGAATTGTTAATCAATGTAATGATTAACTGGCATTTGGGAATCTGATGGTTTCAGTGTTTTGAGAACAGGGACAGTACAGGAAACCTCGGATGAGGATGATGCCATCCAGGGAGTATATTTTTTATTTCATAGCATTTACATTGTTGTAAATTATGAATTATATTGTTATGGTTACTGGATTGGGATATTGGTATGCTCACCCCGTGTGGGGACTGTCTCTGTTGGGGCAGGTGAACAGGTACATTGATGGCTTTGGAGTTGAGCTCGAGTTGTTGATTGGATGTACTCCCAGGATCGTGGTACAAGGGCTTGATGGAGCACGGTATCGTATAGAGTACATATATACACCTGAGGATTATATACATATTCATGATGCTCGCATGTGAGCACGATTATACTTGTATATGGGTTGTATATAAAGGCATGAGCCTTTCTCACTTTCATTCTATGTTGCATGCAATTAAGGGTAGAATTGCTAATGATATGAGAGTCGATGGTGTATTATGTGGGGGTTGAAACCCACTTTTGTCGTCTTGTGTGTGGTGTCTTCCCTGGCTGGGAATTTACTTGGTATTGCTGCATTCTGATGAGTATTATGTTTTCCCTGGCCGGGAATTATGTTATGTGTTGTGCTTTTATTTCGGGATAGCTCAATTTACGGGGAGACTCTGCCCAAATTTTTATAAAAGTCCACAATGTAAAAAGTGGCAAAATGGGGTTGGTAATGGGCAACTCTATGAGTCTATATGATAGTAGAGATGATCTTATAACGTTGAATATTAAAGGAATTTTGTAAGCATCATCTGAGTTTCCCGATTGATTTGTATAGAAGCATGTGCCACACATAGTGGTTAATACACTAATCAAGGGTTAAGGGCTAGGGGTCCTTACACGGATCCGGCTCATACTTCCGTAACATAGACACGTGGAACACATCATGGATACCAGACAAAGAAGGTGGCAAGGCCAGTCGGTAAGCTAAGGTGCCAAAGCGCTGCAAAATCTCATACGTCCCAACATATCTCGGAGATAGTTTCCCGCGCATCCCAAATCGTACAACACCTCTGAAAGGTGAGATCTTCAAAAAGACCTTATCTCCCAACTGAAACTCTAACGGTCGCCTCCGTTTATTTGTGAGACCCCGTTAGCTAACAACGTTATAAGGTGCAATTGAGAGAACTAATCATGCATACATCAGAGTAATTGACCGTGTTGATGCCCTGATCTTAAGAGTTACAGTACCAAAAATTAAAAAAAAAAGGAATTAGTTACATTCCTATCAAAAGAGTGTGAAACTATAGTTTTACTCTACTCTATGTAGAAACTATACAAAAGTAATTTCTGTTCTTCTAATCTTGTAGCACTCCTTACAGCTCAGCGTATCAACCCCGACCCTGGTTCTCCATGTCAAAAGCACCTACAAAGACAACCCACAACACATGAGCACATGGTAATTCATATTCAACATAATAAGAATGTAAAGCGTAAATGCATAAACCATAGATATAAAATACTTCCTGAATTTCAATGCATTTAAAACGCTCATTTTGGTTGTCCCTGTACCATAACTCATAATTAAATCAATAACTGATATTACGATTTTAAACAAATGTCATGACATAAATTCACTTCTTAAATCTTGAAATCAATCCTTAGTCAGTTCATCATCAGTGTATTTTAATGCCCTTCGCTTCATAACTTTAGAACAAGCGGACCTCCCCCCCGCTTCATCATATAAGCGGCATTTCTAACCTCGCTTCATATGGCAAACCTCGCTTCAATGTGCAAGCGTACCTCCACCCCCTCGCTTCGCATTTTAGCGCATAGTAGCGGCAAGCATTAAAATCATCACTGTGATAACCGTGACTCGTGGAATACACGCCAAATGTTCCACAACATACATATGCAACTACAATGCATAATCAACATGTATCACACTCACAATGCATAAACTGATACATACTTGCATCTATCGTGTGTCAAATTAATAAACATATAATACATGTTACCGTTGGGTGCCCGTACGTCGCTTACATACCTTTCCAAAATATGGTATGTCGCAGGACTCTATCCCCTGCGTTGTGTTGCTATCTGTGAAGGCTCTACACAAGTGTACAACAGAATATTCGAAGCCAATAATAGCCCAATACCAAAAATCCTACAATAATTAACCAAAACACATAATTTGGCTTCTTGCGATCGATCGCCAGTAAGCCCCGATCGATCGCGAGATGCTACTGCCTCAACATTCAACATTCTGTCTTCCGCGATCGATCGCTGAAGTTGTGCCGATCGATCGCGGCATCGCCGATCGATCGTGCCAAACTTGCGATCGATCGCCGAATGTTTCTGCCTCGTACTCTGGTTCTCGCGATCGATCGGGAAAATGCGCCCATCGATTGCCAATACCTGCAATCGCTAACAAATGCCATTTTTGAGCACCTTCCTAAAGCTACCATAAAATACACCATAAATCATCATTCTCCAACAAGTTATCATGCAAAGTACCCCAATATACTACCATGTAGCTACCCAAAACAAGCATCACAACAAAAGGCTACTAAACATGCCATTTCTATCCAACAATTTATCTAAACTCAACCAAAATTTAACCAAATTAGGATATGGTTCCTCACCCCTCTTTGCTCCAACTTTAGCAAGGTTACATGCCTTGAAATGGCAGGTCTCCTCTTCCTCCTTGCTTGCTGGATGTTGGACGAAAATATGGGGAAAGATTCGGGGAGAAGGAGTGATGGAGGTTTAGTTAAAAGGTAGGCAAGTGGGGGTATGAGGCAGCTGCAGATAGGTTTGGGTTGGGGGGGGGGGGGGGGTGGTGGTGGTGGTTGGATTGTGGGTTATGTGATGTGTTATGTTTTGGTCCCGGTATTTAGCATGATGTATTAAATATCATCACATGATATTTTATAGTATTTAATCAATAAAATACTTCAAATTCCAATTAAACATGCTATACCACAATGACCAACACACACCCCAAATAATCATGCCATAACCCAAATTCTCTTTAAGGACCCCATATACTTAACCCTTGATTAGTGTATTAATCATTATGTGTGGCACATGCTTTCAATAAAAATCGATCGGGAAACTCAGATGATACTTTACCATTGAATGGCAAATACAAAATTTTCTTTAATACTCAATGTTATAAGATCATCATCCTAACAACAATTTGACTCATAAAGTTCGCCCATTACCATCCCCTTTACACCACTTTTTACATTGTGGACTTTTATAAAAATTTGGGCAGAGTCTCCCCATAAATTGAGCTATCCCGAAACAAAAGCACATCACATAATATAATTCCCGGCCAGGGAATACACAATACTCAACAGAATACAGAACACGAAGTAAATTCCCAGCCAGGGAAGACACCACACAATAAGACAACTAAAGTGGGTTTCAACACCCACATAATACACAAATGACTCTCATATCATTAGCAGTTCTACCCTTAATTTCATGCATATAGAATGAAAGAGAGGAAGGCTCATGCCTTTATATACAACCCATATACAAGTATAACCGTGCTCACATGCGAGCATCATGAATGTGTATATAATCCTCAGGTGTATATAAGTATACTATACGATACCGTGCTCCATCAAGCCCTGGTACCACGATCCTGGGAGTACCTCCAATCAACAGCTCGAGCTCAGCTCCAAAACCATTGATGTACCTGTTCACCTGTCTCAACAGAGACAGCCCCAACACGGGGTGAGCATACCAATTCCACAATTTCATAATCATAATGACATAATACATAATTTACAAAAATGTAAATATTGTGGAACATATGTGACACTTCCTGGATGGTATCATCCTCATCCTAGCGTACCCCTGTAATATCCCTGTTCTCAAAACAGATAAATCATCAAATCCTGAATATGCAGTTAATCATCACATTGGTTAACCCTAGCCAGTTTCAGATTTACAACATCTCATTTCATTTTCTTTATCAAAGAATTATCGTAATTCTAGATATCATGTAGAGATTTCCTTAACTTCCATTACCAATTAATCAACTCCTTGATTAACTTACGTCTCTGTTCCTATTCATAATAATAGGGAATGGAATATAGATATCTTGGATATCTAGTCAAATGCCACATCTCATCATTTGCTCGCTTCATAGCGGCAACATGTATTTCCTCACGTTAAACACATAACAAATCAAGTTTCATTTCCCTTATCCTATAGGTTGTCACCTATATATATAATATCATGCATCACACTTGCAAAGATATAAATTAAAGACATGCTCGTAAGCTAAACGTACCTTAAATCCTCGAAGTCCAAGCCAACCTTGCTTGGGTTCCATGCCCCGAGGAGTGACGTGCTAACACGATAAATAATTCACAATTATTTACGAACATGTAACCCATGCTCAAGCACATCCATAACCCTCAAAAATATTGTCAACACACGACAATTAACCATTTAAAAGACCCGGGGCAGGGCACATGCAGGGATGGAAAACGAATGAGACATTATCGAAAATTGTTCAAGAACACCCTTCAATTTTTGAACTCTTAACATTACAATTCGAACCCAAACTAAGCACCATAATACATCTAAAACATGTAATAATCGATCAATAACAAGAATCATCACCCCCCTGCCAAAACCCCAAAATTCGAACCTAAACCCTACGAAATTAGGGAAATATTTTGAACCAACATCACCAAAAATGGCAGGGAAAACATGAGAATGACGAAAAAGGGGTAAGGAAGGTTACCCATACGAAGATCGGAAGGAAATCGGTTGAAAATCGAAGAACCCTAGAATTTGGGTCTGTGCGCTTTTCTGCAAAATCCCAACGTAAAACGCGACGAAACTTCGAATTGTTGGTGTGGGAAGCTGCGCCTCAAAGAGACGAAGCCAACGGCGGTCCAGACGCGCCGGATGGTGGCCGGACGGCGGCGGGCGCACGGCTGGAAGCGGCTGGGTTGAGGGAAATCGGGAATGGGGCAGACGGGAGAGAGAGTGACGGGCTTGGTGGGGAAAATGGTTCCAATAATTAAAATCTCGGGTTCAATTGGTATTTATAGCAAAAATACCCCGAAATACTAATAGCCCCACAAATACATCATGATTCATTAAAAATCATCTGTTTTCAAAAGTTCTCTCTCTAACTCCAAAACCCCCTACCGGTGCCCACACAAAGCACCCCAGATCCCGAGTCACACTAAAAACCCAACTCTTAGGTTTTTTCACCCAAATGAGAATACTAGGTTTTTTCACCCAAATGAGAATACAATCTCAACCTTCGGGATCCAACGATCCCAACTATCCAAATAGACGAGTCCGAAAGGCCCAACACTACGATTAAACTCCAAATCGCCACGTAAAACAACTTTAGGGGTCATTAACACTCCGGGATTAACATCTATAATCCCAGGTCATCACAATATCCCCCACTAAAAGAATTTCGTCCTCGAAATTTGCACCGGTGTAATACGTAACACCTAGGCTATACAACAACATGAAGCCATAACCTCGATCCTTGACCATATTATAATCGTATTAATAAACGCGAGGGTACCTACCTCGCACCAAACTCTGGAATGAAATAAATCTTCCAGTCCACCAAAAACGAAAGAGCGTCGGCACAACATAACGCTAACAATCCAAAAGCAGTTAGTCAACTGAAACTGCAAGGATTCGAATCGCTCCCGATTCCATCGTAGATATCATTCAATGACGTCTCTATCATGACTCACGATGTCTAACATACATCGTTACGAGGGAAACACTAGTATACCACGGTGTACACATACCAAACCTGGTTTCCACTTTCAAACCTCCTCCATCGAAGGAGCAGTCGCATCATTGCAACTTAATTTGGGCAACTCACGGCCACAGATTCACACAAAAGACATCTCACAAGATGTCCACCTCCGGATGTTCCAAGAATCTCATCCTGATCATAAATAAACAAACGAGACTCCACAGAGTTTCAAATTCTGAAAGGACATGCAATAAACCCATTGCATCCTCAACGCTTGTGTCGTCAGCGACACCCAACAAATCCGAATTCCTGCCATCCCTTGATAATCCTAGGATTTAACAATCCAAACTTGGGAAGGCTATCGAAAACTCGAAAGAAAACACCAACAAGGAAATACCTTAACCCACACAAGATAATCCCTCCTCAAAGGGAGTCAACTAACTTCACGATTATTCCTCATAATTATCGTGCCATGGAGATTCCCAATCTCAAGGTGTTCCATATCTCTCATCAGAGATTTAGCCATCCAAAATAGCATAACTCTATGCTTGACAAAAGGAAATCAATAACTGGCATCCGTATACTCACCGGTATACCTGCCTAAGCACGGACATCACATGCATACTCAATGCATTCGGCTCGGGTATCTACAACATACCCCTAAGCCCCAAATACAACCGTCAATTCTGAGTCATTCCCATCCAGAGGAGAATGATAATCGACGATCAACAACACGGCGTGATTCCCAAAATCAACACCACATGCACCAACTTATCGAATCTTTCAAAGATTCCCAAATAAGTATAATACTACCTCCTTCCCCACAAGGGGAGTGCCATCGAACTCGAGTTCCACTAGTCTCGAACCACCGTTCGGAAAAAGCTGGATACAATAACACCCATTGCATCCCTAATACACGGATTCACCAGATCGAGTCAACGACTTGATGACTCTCTTGTTGGTACTCCAACATTATGAGCTGTCCCAGACAAGTCTCACCAAGATTAAACATAAACGTATACACGTTTCAGTGAGGTATACACAACCTCAACTTCAAATGACGCGGTGACTACTAGAGTCCACCACAATCCACATCGTATCACCTTACGATTTGTCAAACTTGATTCCAACGAGCAGTATAACGGCTCTAGCAAGCCCATCATGGTGCTGCACACACGCGGCAGACAACTAGTCTCTGCCTCTTTAGGTTTACCTCAAACCTACCAACAAGACGGACGTTTCTGTACGGCATACCATACCGTGGGAAGGAAAAAAAAATCAATGTCTGTACCCAACGTTCCTCTAATGCCGATACACTCTGGACACTCCAGTGTCCCTATGTACTTACCTGATCCTAATCCTTTAGGACCCATTCTACACCCTCAAGGGTGGTGTGACCATGTCTACCACATGTCATATCGACAGAAAGCGAGTAATTTCCTCCATGATTACTCCTGTCGTCAAATTACATGGCCAAAAAGCCATTCCAACGAGCATACCCCAAGGGTATCACCACTCGTAATATGCGTAAGTAATCCTTAGAGCATACAACGCAGCGGAATAAAATTTTGGATTACTAAACCGCGGATCTATACTAAGGTTATCATATCGGATAAAGGATATACGAAGGTCTCACCCTTGTAGCGTGTTTGAGCAGATTCCACGAAGCAGCACCACATCCAACGCCTTCTTCGAGTCACTAGCAAAACTTATCAAGTTTTGCCTCAACGGTATCCACACGATCAAATCGGGTGAAGGGATAGTTTAAGAACAAGTTGCTAGACAAGTTCCTAAACCGGAACAAGAAGCACACTCGATTCTAAATCGAAAGGATGGCACGAAACACCAAGAGCACCCTTCGGTTATCAAGAAAACCGAGAGCACTTAGGCGGCCGTGTGCTTATTGTATTTTAGGTTGAATGATATGAATTGTGTTAATCACATTAATCACCATGCAATCCCATTTTATATCATTTAATTAAAGGCTTTCATAAAGCCTCATGGGCTTAAGCCCATGATTTAATTTAATCATTATGATAATTAATTAAGACTCATCTTAATTATTTAATTCATCCCATGAATTTAATTTCCCTTCTCGATTTAATCTTTTGTGCGACCCGATAGGATCTTGTAATGTTGGCAGTGACATAAAATCTCATTTTATGTCGCAAGCAAGGAGCGGTGTCTAGCAACACATCGAGGCTACCCAAATTACAAGAATGTCAATGACTCGACATAACCTTTAGAACTTGTGATAATATTAACCATGTAACTTAATCCCTTTCTCCTTTGTGTTTAGATTGAACACGAGTCATGGAATAGTCATACTCGTATATCCAATCTTTATTTCTTGATCCCCAAGTAGAACTAGAATAAACGAATAAGCTTGATATCTCATATCGACTCATTCGAGCATGGCCATGCTTTTTAGTTCTCACTTGATCAAGGGCCAAACACATCTCCTGTTATATAGGAGGGAAAAATCCTATCTCGATCAGTCAACATCCCTCTACATAATTCGTAGTGTATCCAATAGTCGCCTTTATAGTTTACCATGTTACGGGTAACGTTTGACAATATCAAGATACATAACTCCTTATGTTGGGATCTCTGATGATCACAAGTCGTAAGGATTACATACATTATTATCACTATGGGAATTGCATATGACGATCATATAACTATCCATGTTGCATTCTCATGGTGGGTCTGTCCAGTACATCGTTCTCTAACATGTACCCATGTGTTGATTTGATATCTCATATCAATGAACAATTCATCAATCAACACATACTAGTCTCTACGTATTATCATTATCCCTATTCATGATAATACTTGACTAGGGACATCTTTAAGAATAATACAATATTATTCTAAGGACATTAACATATATATTAATTCACATTGCACAGTTAAAAGAATAATATATATAATAATGAATTGCCATTCATAAAATCATAAACATTGTATGTTAAAACAATCATCTAATGATTTGTCTTAGGGCATATTCCAACAAATCTCCCACTTGCACTAAGACCACTCAGACATATACCTAATGCCTAGAGATCTAGTATGACGATCATGCTTCTGCTGTGACAGTGGCTTCGTCAATGGGTCAGATACATTATCATCTGTTGGTACTTTGCATATTTTAACATCTCCCCTTTCAACGATTTCTCGAATGAAATGGAAACGCCTAAGTATGTGCTTGGATCTTTGGTGAGATCTTGGTTCCTTAGCCAATGCGATCGCTCCATTGTTGTCACAATAGAGTTCTATCGGATCTTTAATGCTAGGCACCACTCCAAGTTCAGAAATGAACTTCCTCATCCAAACAGCTTCCTTTGCTGCATCCGAGGCAGCAATAGACTCAGCTTCCGTTGTAGAATCGGCTACTGTTTCTTGCTTTGAACTCTTGCAGCTCACAGCACCTCAATTTAGGCAATACACATATCCAGATTGCGATCGAAAATCATCTTTGTCAGTTTGGAAGCTTGCATCAGTGTAACCCATTACATTGAGCTCTTCCTCACCTCCATAAATCAAGAATGTATCCTTAGTCCTTCTCAAGTACTTCAGGATGTTCTTGACAGCAATCCAGTGACCTTCACCTGGATCAACTTGATATCTGCTCGTCATGCTCAAAGCATACGATACATCGGGATGAGTACATATCATGGCATACATGATAGATCCAATAGCTGACGCATATGGAATCTTACTCATGCGTTGTCTCTCATTTGGTGATGAAGGACACTGTTCCTTCGAGAGATATATACCATGTGTCATAGGCACGAATCCTTTCTTTGATTCTTGCATGCTAAACCTTTTAAGCACTTTGTCTATGTATGTACTTTGACTCAGGCCAAGAAGCCTTCTCGATCTATCTCTATAGATCTTGATTCCTAATACATAGGTGGCTTCTCCCAAGTCTTTCATCGAAAAGCAGTTCCCTAGCCAAATCTTTACAGATTGTAAGGCAGGGATATCATTTTCAATGAGAAGTATGTCATCTACATACAACACTAGGAAAATGATTACGCTCCTACTGACCTTCTTGTAGACACAAGGTTCATCCTCGTTTTTGATAAAACCAAACTCTTTGATTGCATCATCAAAACGAAGATTCCAACTCCGAGAAGCTTGCTTCAATCCATAAATGGATCGTTGTAGCTTGCATATCTTTCCAGCATCCTTTGGCTCGACAAAACCCTCGGGCTGTGTCATGTACACATCCTCGAGCAGATTTCCATTAAGGAAAGCTGTTTTGACATCCATCTGCCATATTTCATAATCATTAAATGCAGCTATTGCAAGTAAGATCCTTATGGATTTAACCATGGCCACTGGTGAAAAGGTTTCATCATAGTCAATACCATGAATTTGTTTGAATCCTTTTGCTACCAGCCGACCTTTATAGGTTTGTACATTACCATCCATATCGGTCTTTTTCTTGAAAATCCATTTGCACCCTATGGGTCGTACCCCTTCAGGTGGATCAACCAAAGTCCATACTTGGTTTGCATACATGGATTTCATCTCAGATTTCATGGCCTCTTGCCATTTCTCAGAATCAGTGCCCATGATAGCTTGTTGATAAGATGACGGCTCATCCTCATCAATAAGTAGTAAGTCACCTTGTTGAGTCACAAGAAATCCATATCTCTGTGGCTCCCGGTGTTCTCTTACAGACCTACGCTGGGCTTGTGTCTCTTGAGCAGATACTTCTTCCACAACAGTTTGTGGTGCCTGCCCTGTTTCCATCTCAATCTCAGGTTCAGTGTTTTCTTGTGGTTGAACTTCACTAAGTTCAATTTTTCTCCCACTGGTTTTTCTAGAAATAAATTCTCTTTCAAGAAATACACCAGTCCGAGCAACAACTACTTTGTTCTCGGTGGGATAATAGAAATAGTATCCTTTCGTTTCCTTAGGATACCCCACAAATAAACACTTATCAGATTTGGGTCCAAGTTTGTTAGTGGCGTGACGTCTAACGAAAGCCTCACAACTCCAAATCTTCATAAAGACATAACGCTTCCCAGTCCATATCTCATATGGTGTCTTTTCCACTGATTTAGATGGAACACGGTTCAGTAAGAAAATCGCTGTTTCTAGAGCGTGTCCCCAAAACGATATCGGAAGATCTGCATGACTCATCATTGATCTAACCATGTCTAACAAGGTTCGATTTCTCCTCTCGGATACACCATTCCATTGTGGAGTATACGGAGGAGTGAGTTGTGGGACTATCCCACACTCCTTTAGATTGTCATGAAACTCTTGGCTTAGGTATTCACCTCCTCGATCTGATCAAAGGATTTTGATACTTTTGCCAAGTTGGTTTTGTACTTCATTCTTGAAATCTTTGAACTTTTCAAAGGTTTCATGCTTATGCTTCATTAGGTACACATACCCATATCTACTGAGGTCATCAGTAAATGTAACGAAGTATTGAAAACCACCTCTAGCTTGTGTACTTATTGGTCCACATACATCACTATGTATTAGTCCCAATAAAACATTTGCCCTTTCAACATGTCCCTTGAAAGGGGCTTTAGTCATCTTGCCCATTAAACAAGATTCGCATGTTTCATATGATTCAAAATCAAATGAATCTAATACTCCATCCTTATGAAGTTTAGATATGCGGTTTTCGTTTATGTGGCCCAAGCGACAATGCCAGAGATAAGTCGGATTACAATCATTATTTTTAATCCTTTTAGTATTTATGTTATAGACAGGTATATCAAGATTTAATAAATAAAGACCATTAACCATTTGTGCACTAGCATAAAACATATCATTTAAATAAATGGAACAACAGTTGTCCTTTATAATAAATGAGAATCCATACTTGTCCAAACAAGAAATAGAAATAATGTTTTTGGTAATTGAAGGCACAAAATAACAATCTTTTAAAATCAACGATAAACCAGAAGGCAAAGATAAATGAATCCCCTATAGCTAATGCAGCAACTCTCCATTTCCAACTCGGAGATCAACTTCGCATTTCGCCAATAATCTACTCTTTTTGAGGTCCTTCACATTTACACAAATGTGAGATCCACATCCAGTATCTAATACCCATGATGAAGAAGTACATAAATTGACTTCTATAACAAAAATACCTGAAGTGGAAGTCACACTTCCTTTCTTTAGATCCTCCAGATATCTTTGTAGTTTCTTTTCCAATGGCCGGTCTCACCGCAATGGAAACAGTTCCCTTCCTTCGCTATCCCTCCCTTTGGTTTCAGTGCATAAGACTTTGGCTTAGATTTAACAAAGACCTTCTTTGCTTTCTTATTGCCTTTAGCTTTGGCCTTTCCTTTGCCCTTATTCACAATAAGAACATTTGTGGCCTTAGTCTTCTTTGTATTTGCTTCATATGTTCTCAACATACCAAGCAATTGTGGTAGAGTCTTTTCCATGTCAGTCATATTGTAATTTACTACGAATTGACTGAAGCTCTCAGGCAACGATTGCAAGATCACATCGGTGGCCTCTTGGTCCAGTGGAAAACCCAGCTTCTCCAGATTCTCAATGTACCCAATCATCTTGAGCACATGAGTTCCAACTAGGCTTCCCTCTACCATCCTGCACTGGAACAACGCTTTAGAGACGTCATACCTCTCTTGTCTAGCTTGCTGTTGGTACAATTGATTTAAGTGTTCGATCATATCAAACGCCTCCATTTCCTCATGTTGCTTCTGAAGCTCAGAGTTCATGGTGGCAAGCATAAGGCACCCAACATCAAGTGCGTCACTTTGATGCTTCTTGTAAGCATCTTTATCAGCTCTTGTAGCTGTTAGGGGAGGTTCCTCAGTGGGCAAGGGTTCCTCTAGGACATATTGTTTCTTTTCTTGTTTTAGGACTATCCTCAAGTTCCTATGCCAGTCTAGGAAATTTGTCCCATTTAATTTGTCCTTCTCAAGGACCGATCGCAGTGATAAAGTGCTTGTTACGTTGTTAGTTGCCATGGATATCTACAATATAAATATGTAAAATAAGTTTATGATTTAATCATTTAACATGGTCTTATATTAAATGATACTCCCACTATTTTGTTTAAAAAAATATCAACCCTCGAAACCTTTAGTGGGCCAAGATCCATATTTCGCCTAATCTTGAGTTAGCTTTGGCTAATCGCCTAAGACTCGGTTATTTAGGTAGACCACACTTTGTCAATTACATCATATGTAATTCTTGGATAGTTGGACGAACAACACTTTGTTCAATTCATCAAATGAATTATAATCCAACCCATGCCTCTAAGTTCCCAATCCTATTGAGATAACTTAGTTAAGTCGTACCCAATTTTAAGTATAACGGATATCACATTTATCCTTTCGCGCCTTAGTAAGATTGCCACGGTGCTTTGCTTTGGCAAACCCACACATGTACAATCGAAGTTTTTGACGAGTACTTTTAATTTTGGAAGGCATCTAAAACTTAATATTTTAGAGGGATTTATTGATCTCATGATTAGTTTGATAATTTAAAATATGTCCACTACATATATTTGTATACATATTTACATATATGTGTAATACAATTATCAATCTAAAACATAAGATAAATCATGCATCAACATACATAATTAAACGTGACATGGTTATAGCCCCTACTAACGATTTTCTCAAGCCAATGAGAAAATCCTAAGAGTCAACCTAAGGTAACTTCACAAGCACCTTCCTTTGGCTCCAATTTGTGAATGGCCTCCTCATCCCGATACGATGCTCCATCTTCATTGATCACCATCAACAATTAAACTATACTATTTACAAGATATAGAATTCCTCGATTCACATTCGAGGGGAACATAGGGGAGGGATAACATTTAGAATAAAATAGAGAAGGCACGACACGCAGGTCATATTATAAATTACAAACATTCACAAATCCTATCTAATAGGTCAAAGGGCTACAACCACGCACCATGCTCAAACAACACATAAAGCATGTATTAACAATTAATTAATTAAATTCTAAACATTTTAAATTAATTCTAATTAAAACTGTAAAATAGAATTTTGAAAAATTATCGTACGCTCGGGACATCACATGCCACGAACTAATTTCGACTTAGCTACGAACCACCATGGTTTCGAACCAACCTTGCCCCACGCTGGACCATGGCATGGGCCTAGGGTTCGAAAACCCTAGCCCATGGCCGAGCCTTGTGCTAGCGGCGGCGGCGCTAGGGTTCCAAACCCTAGCCGCCGTGCACAACTTTTGTTCTTCATCGAGCCAACTTGTTCGAAACGCCGGAATTCTTGAGCCACGAATCATGGTCAGCTCATGCACGGTGGTGGCTCAACCATCTCGAGCCAAAGGTTTGAAAAACCCTAGCTCTCATGTGGTGAAGCCACTTATCCATGCATGTTTGAACCATTATCGAGCCAAAGAGTTCAAAATCTTAGCAAAGGGGGCGACGATGGCCGAGCCCATGTACGGCTACTAGGGTTCGAAACCCTAGCCATCATGAGCTAGCCGTCACGAGCCATTGGGTTCTAAACCCTAATCAAATTTCGACACTTCCATGCACAATTATTAGCCATAACGGCTAAACCATCTCGAGCCAAGGGTTCGAAAACCCTAGGCCTCATGTGTGATGACCAGAGATTAGGGATGTTAATCCCGGAGTGTTAATAACCCGTAAAGTTGTTTTACGTGGCGATTTGGAGTTTAATCGCGGTGTTGGGCCTTCTGGGCTCGTCTATTGAGTAGTTGGGATCGTTGGATCCCGAGTTTGAGATCGTATTCTCATTTCGGTGAAAACCTGTGAGTTGGGTTTTAGTGTGACTCAGAATCTCGGGTGCTTTGTGTGGGCACCGGTAGGGGGTTTTTTGAGTTAGAGAGAGAATTTTGAAAACAGATGATTTTTAATGAATCATGATGTATTTGTGGGGGCTATTAGTATTTCGGGGTATTTTTGCTATAAATACCAGTTGAACCCGAGATTTTAATTATTGGAAACCCATTTTCCCCACCATTCCCGTCGCTTCTCTCTCCCGCGCCAACACCCTTTCCCGATCCCCTTTGACCCACGCGACTTCAGGCCGTTCGCCCGCCGCCGTCCGGCCGCCGTTCGGCGTGTGCCACCCACCGTTGGATTCGTCTCTCCGAGGCGCAGCGATTCATACCATCAATTTGAAGTTTGGTCCCGATTTGAGCTCGAATTTCTGCAGAAAGCGTAGGGTTCGAAACTGGAGTTCATCCGATTTTTGGGGCTCGATTTTGGTATGATTTTGGTACGATTATTCTGGTGTTTTTGGGGCGTTTTTGAGCTGATATTGAGTCAATAATTTCAGACTTTTATGGTTCGAAATATTGTTGCATTTGGTTCGAATTTCAGCGCTATTTTCGTGAGTTAGGGTTCGAAATTGGGGTTTATGTTCGAATTTTGGGGATTTTTTGGCAAGGGTGATGATTCTTGTTAGTAATCGATTAATTCATGTTTTAGATGATTTGTGGTGTTTAGTTTGGGTTCGATTTGTGTTGTGAAGGTTCGAAAATTTGTGGGGTGTTCTTGAGCGATTTTCGATAATGGTTAATTGTCGTGTGTTGACAATATTTTGAGGGTTATGGGTGTGCTTGAGCATGGGTTGCATGTTCGTAATTAATTGTGAATTAATTTATCGTGTTAGCACATCGTTCCTCGGGGCGTGGAACTCGAGCAATGTTGGCTCGGACTTCAGAAATTTAAGGTACGTGCGACGTACGAGCATTACTTTATGTGAGAGCATTTGTGAAATGCATAATGTATTTGATTTCATCGATGGTTGTGCGCATGGTTATATTTATGTGTTGATATATATGGGGTACTGGGTCTATATGACTATTGTACGGCATTTGAGATGCCTGAGAATGATCGTGGGATCATGTATTCATTATAAGACATGTGAGATGTCTAGGCATAATGGAAAATTGGTAAAATAAATGCTAGGCATTTGAGCTATCTGTGATCGATAGCGAAATTGAGAAATCAGTATTAGATATTGAGATATCTATATTTGCATGTATAATGAACTTGGAACCATTGATTATTGATATTTGAGAATCAGGCATGCGATGAGTAAATCAATGTGTGGATTTACTGATTTTTGAGATTTGATGAGTTTGATGATTGTGAGAACAGGGACAGTACACGGAATCCCGGATGAGGACGTTGCCATCCAGGGAGTATCATTTAAAATTCATTAGTATTTACTTTTGTTGTAAATTATGAATTTCATTACTGTGATTATGGGATTTTGTGTATTGGTATGCTCACCCCGTTGGGGGCTGTCTCTGTTGGGGCAGGTGAACAGGTACATCGATGGCTTTGGAGTTGAGCTCGAGCTGTTGATTGGATGTACTCCCAGGATCGTGGTACCAGGGCTTGATGGAGCACGGTATCGTATAGAGTACTTATATACACCCGAGGGTTATATACATATTTATGATGCTCGCATGTGAGCACGGTTATGCTTGTATATGGGTTGTATATAAAGGCATGAGCCTTTCTCTCTTTCATTCTATGTTGCATGCAATTAAGGGTAGAATTGCTAATGATATGAGAGTCGATGGTGTATTATGTGGGGGTTGAAACCCACTTTTGTCGTCTTGTGTGTGGTGTCTTCCCTGGCTGGGAATTTACTTGGTATTGCTGCATTCTGATGGGTATTATGTTTTCCCTGGCCGGGAATTATGTTATGTGTTGCGCTTTTATTTCGGGATAGCTCAATTTACGGGGAGACTGTGCCCAAATTTTTATAAAAGTTCACAATGTAAAAAGTGGCAAAATGGGGATGGTAATGGGCAACTCTATGAGTCTATATATTAGTAGAGATGATCTTATAACGTTGAACATTAAAGGAATTTTGTAAGCATCATCTGAGTTTCCCGATTGATTTGTATAGAAGCATGTGCCACACATAGTGGTTAATACACTAATCAAGGGTTAAGGGCTAGGGGTCCTTACATTAGTGGTATCAGAGCAGTGGTTAGCTCTTTGGGGCTGTTGAGGGCCTGGAACATGCTGATAGGGATGAGTAGCACATATTTAGGCATGATAGTAGCTAGTGTTGTGTGACACAACTATTTTGCTCATGTGCATTTGTAACATGTGATCATAGTGAAACGATTATATGTCATGACATCTATAGAATCATAATATAACCTGTTGATTATGATTGTGAGTTGTGACACAGGGACAACCAAGTGGAGCATATTGAAATGCATTGGGATACAGGAAGTACTTTGTACTCATAATTTATGCATTACTCATTATAATCATATTGTGGGGAATATGGATTATCGTATGCTCATGGTTTGGGATTGTTCCTGTAGGGACACTATGACGTGGAAAGGCTAAGGCCATGGTTGAAAGACACGAAACGGTAACCTGCGTTTTATATACATCCTGGAATTATGCATTGTGGTTGCATGTATACATGTAGTGATGATTTTAATGCTTTGCCGCCAAATGTTGAAGCGAGGGGTGGGAGTACCGCATGTCGCATTTGAGCGAGGTGCATTAAAATACACTCATGATGATGTATGTTGGTATATGGATTATGCTTTGTGATGCAGGTATTGATGAAATACTTGGTGAATATCCCATGAGTCATTGTTATGGATGAGTGATGATTTTAAATGCTTGCCGCTATTTATTGTTTTGTGCCGCTAAAATGTGAAGCGAGGGGTGGGAGCGCCGCATGTCACATTGAAGCGTGGTTAGCATATGAGGCGAGGAAAGAATATTTTCCGCTAAAATGTGAGGCAAGGGGTGGGAGTACCCGCATTTCCATTTAAGCGAGGTTATCCTATGCCGCCTATATGTGAAGCGAGGGGTGGGAGTACCGCATGTTTTTACTTGAGCGAGGGGCATTAAAATACACTACCGTGACAATGACTAGGGATCGCTATATTGATTGGCGATGGTTCATGCCGCCATGTATATTGATAGCGATGGTTCATTCCGCTATATTGATTGGCGATGGTTCTTGCCGCCATGTATATTGATAGCGACGGTTCATTCCGCTATATTGACTGGCGATGGTTCATGCCGCCATGTATATTGATAGCGACGGTTCATTCCGCTATATTGACTGGCGATGGTTCATGCCGCCATGTATATTAATAGCGATGGTTCATTCCGCTATATTGATTGGCGATGGTTCTTGCCGCCATGTGTATTGATAGCGATGGTTCATTCCGCTATATTGATTGGCGATGGTTCTTGCCGCCATGTGTATTGATAGCGATGCCTCTTTCCGCTATTATGTGGACGATGATTCATGCTCAGGTGTATGGCGAGGTTTCATGCCACTTATTATATGACGAGGTATCATGCCGTCGATTCTATAGCGATGGATTGTGCCGCTATGTACTCAGCACAGGATTTTGCCGCCTTCGAGCGATGGGTGCTGATTTCGTACTATTATTGAGTGACGGAGACAGGTATGCCGCTATATTGTTAGCGATGAGGTATGAGTTATTGCTATTCTATTAGCATTATTGTAGCTGGCATGCGACGATATACATGTTTTATTATGACTATTTTATTAGCATGATGATGGATGACATACGCTGAGGTACATGGACCGTCACGAGTTGACTGGGTTGTTTAGATGTCATTGTTGATGTGTATCGTCACTAGTTGGCAATTCCTTAGATGCCATGAGTTGGCATGTGTCGTCATGGGATGACGATGACGATGGTGTAGGAGATGTCTTCTTAGACATGCATCATCGTTACGATGAACAATGCGTTGAGTATACGTATTCAGTGGTATGCCTTGAGTGCCAGTACCGAGCACAAGGTGGTGTGTGCGTCACCGATTGACATGACCCTTATACCGAGCGGGTTGCTCGAGGAATGGATGGATGCGCTGTACATGTGATTGTACCGCTGCTTATGTTTGGGGTGATCATATTACGAGTGGTGATACCCTTTAGGTATACTCGTTGGAATGGTTTTTGGCCATGTTTTTGGACGACATGAGTAATCATGGGGGAAATTACTCGCTTTCTGTCGATATGACATGTGGTGGACATGGTCACACCACCCTTGAGGGTGTAGGATGGGTCATAAGGGAGTAGGATCAGGTTATGTTAGGTACATAGGGACATTGGAGTGTCTAGGGTGTATCGGCATTAGAGGAACGTTGGGTACAGACCCACTATTGATTTTTCCTTCCCACGGTATGGTGTGCCGTGCGGAAACGTCCGTCTTGTTGGTAGGTTTGAGGTAAACCTAAAGAGGCAGAGACTAGGTTGTCTGCCGCGTGTGTGCAGCACCATGATGGGCTTGCTAGAGCTGTTATACTGCTCGTTGGAACCAAGTTTGGCAAATCGTAAGGTGATACGATGTAGATTGTGGTGGACTCTAGTAGTCACCATGTCATTTGAGGTTGAGGTTGTGCATGCCTCACTGAAACGTGTATACGTTTATGGTTAATCTTGGTGAGACTTGTCTGGGATAGCTCATGATGTTGGTATACCAACGAGAGAGTCATCAGGTCGTTATTGACTCGATTTGAGGGGAATCCGTGTATTTGGGATACAATGGGTGTTATTGTATCCAGCTTTCCGAACGGTGGTTCGAGACTAGTGGATCTCGAGTTCGATGGCACTTCCCTTGTGAGGAAGGAGGTAGTATTATACCTATTTGGGAATCTTTGAAAGATTCGGTGAGTTGGTACGTGTGGTGTTGATTTTGGGAATCACACCGTGTTGTTGATCGTCGATTATCATTCTCCACTGAGTAAGGAATGACTCAGAATTGACGGTTGTGTTTGGGGCTTAGGGGTAGGTTGTAGATACCCGACCCAAGTGCATTGAGTATGCATGAGGTGTTCGTGCTTAGGCAGGTATACCGATGAGTATACAGATGCCAGTTATTGATTTATTTTTGTCAAGCATAGAGTTATGCTATTTTTGGATGGTTAAATCTCTGATGAGAGATATGGAACACCTTGAGATTGGGAATCTCCATGGCACGATAATTATGAGGCATAATCGTGAGGTTAGTTGACTACTTTGAGGAGGGATTATCTTGTGTGGGTTAAGGTACTTCCCTGTTGGTGTTTTCCTTCGAGTTATGCGATAGCCTTCCCAAGTTTGGATTGTTAAATCCTATGTTTATCAAGGGATGGCAGGAATTCGGATTGGTTGCGTGTCGCTGTCGACACAAGCGTTGAGGATGCAATGGGTTTATTGCATGTCCTTTCAGAATTTGAAATTCTGTGGAGTCTCGGTTGTTTATTTATGATCAGGATGTGATTCTTGGAACATCCGGAGGTGGACATCTTGTGAGATGTGTTCGGACGTGGATCGGTGGCCGTGAGTTGCCCAATCCGAGTTGCAGAGGGTGCAACTGCTCCTTGGATGGAGGTGGTCTGTGTAGCAGGAACCAGGTTTGGTATGTGTACACAGTGGTATGCTAATGTTTCCCCCGTAACGATGTATGTTAGACATCGTGAGTCATGATAGAGATGTCTTTGAATGACATCTACGATGGAATCGGAAGCAATTCGAATCCTTACAGTTTCAGTTGACTAACTGCTTTTGGACTGTTAGCGTTGAGTTGTACTGACGCTCTTCGACGTTATAATGGATTTGGAAGTCTATTCCACTCCAGAGTTTGACACGAGGTCAACGTTCTCACGGTTGAGGTGTCATTCAGGATGCGTTCTTACTAAGTGGTATTAGAACTAAGGATGACTGTCTGATCTACAGCCGTAAGTATCGGTTGTTTTGCGGTCATGAGAGACTGACCTTTGGGATGAACCGCATCGAGGTATGTTTTGCCTCTTGGGTGGTATGTTGGTTTTGGTATGTCGCTCTGTTTCAGAGTTTGATGTGAGGTAAGTATCCTCGCGTTTTTTTTAAGACGATTCTGATATGGTCAAGAATCGAGGTTATGGCTTCATGTTGTTGGGTAGCCTGGGTGTTACGTATTACACCGGTGCTAATTTCGAGGACGAAATTCTTTTAGTGGGGGATATTGTGATGACCAGAGATTAGGGATGTTAATCCCGGAGTGTTAATAACCTGTAAAGTTGTTTTACGTGGCGATTTGGAGTTTAATCGCGGTGTTGGGCCTTCTGGGCTCGTCTATTTGAGTAGTTGGGATCGTTGGATCCCGAGGTTGAGATCGTATTCTCATTTCGGTGAAAACCTGTGAGTTGGGTTTTTAGTGTGACTCAGAATCTCGGGTGCTTTGTGTGGGCACCGGTAGGGGGTTTTTGAGTTAGAGAGAGAATTTTTGAAAACAGATGATTTTTAATGAATCATGATGTATTTGTGGGGCTATTAGTATTTCGGGGTATTTTTGCTATAAATACCAGTTGAACCCGAGATTTTAATTATTGGAACCATTTTCCCCACCATTCCCGTCGCTTTCTCTCTCCCGCGCCAACACCCTTTCCCGATCCCCTTTGACCCACGCGACTTCAGGCCGTTCGCCCGCCGCCGTCCGGCCGCCGTCCGGCCGCCGTTCGGCGCGTGCCACCCACCGTTGGATTCGTCTCTCCGAGGCGCAGCGATTCATACCATCAATTTGAAGTTTGGTCGCGATTGGAGCTCGGATTTCTGCAGAAAGCGTAGGGTTCGAAACTGGAGTTCATCCGATTTTTGGGGCTCGATTTTGGTATGATTTTGGTACGATTATTCTGGTGTTTTTGGGGCGTTTTTGAGCTGATATTGAGTCGATAATTTCAGACTTTTATGGTTCGAAAATATTTGTTGCATTTGGTTCGAATTTCAGCGCTATTTTCGTGAGTTAGGGTTCGAAATTGGGGTTTATGTTCGAATTTTGGGGATTTTTGGCAAGGGTGATGATTCTTGTTAGTAATCGATTAATTCATGTTTTAGATGATTTGTGGTGTTTAGTTTGGGTTCGATTTGTGTTGTGAAGGTTCGAAAATTTGTGGGGTGTTCTTGAGCGATTTTCGATAATGGTTAATTGTCGTGTGTTGACAATATTTTGAGGGTTATGGGTGTGCTTGAGCATGGGTTGTATGTTCGTAATTAATTGTGAATTAATTTATCGTGTTAGCACATCGTTCCTCGGGGCATGGAACTCGAGCAATGTTTGGCTCGGACTTCGGAAATTTAAGGTACGTGCGACGTACGAGCATTACTTTATGTGAGAGCATTTGTGAAATGCATAATGTATTTTGATTTCATCGATGGTTGTGCGCATGGTTATATTTATGTGTTGATATATATGGGGTACTGGGTCTATATGACTATTGTACGGCATTTGAGATGCCTGAGAATGATCGTGGGATCATGTATTCATTATAAGACATGTGAGATGTCTAGGCATAATGGAAAATTGGTAAAATAAATGCTAGGCATTTGAGCTATCTGTGATCGATAGCGAAATTGAGAAATCAGTATTAGATATTGAGATATCTATATTTGCATGTATAATGAACTTGGAACCATTGATTATTGATATTTGAGAATCAGGCATGCGATGAGTAAATCAATGTGTGGATTTACTGATTTTTGAGATTTGATGAGTTTGATGATTGTGAGAACAGGGACAGTACACGGAATCCCGGATGAGGACGTTGCCATCCAGGGAGTATCATTTAAAATTCATTAGTATTTACTTTTGTTGTAAATTATGAATTTCATTACTGTGATTATGGGATTTTGTGTATTGGTATGCTCACCCCGTTGGGGGCTGTCTCTGTTGGGGCAGGTGAACAGGTACATCGATGGCTTTGGAGTTGAGCTCGAGCTGTTGATTGGATGTACTCCCAGGATCGTGGTACCAGGGCTTGATGGAGCACGGTATCGTATAGAGTACTTATATACACCCGAGGGTTATATACATATTTATGATGCTCGCATGTGAGCACGGTTATGCTTGTATATGGGTTGTATATAAAGGCATGAGCCTTTCTCTCTTTCATTCTATGTTGCATGCAATTAAGGGTAGAATTGCTAATGATATGAGAGTCGATGGTGTATTATGTGGGGGTTGAAACCCACTTTTGTCGTCTTGTGTGTGGTGTCTTCCCTGGCTGGGAATTTACTTGGTATTGCTGCATTCTGATGGGTATTATGTTTTCCCTGGCCGGGAATTATGTTATGTGTTGCGCTTTTATTTCGGGATAGCTCAATTTACGGGGAGACTGTGCCCAAATTTTTATAAAAGTTCACAATGTAAAAAGTGGCAAAATGGGGATGGTAATGGGCAACTCTATGAGTCTATATATTAGTAGAGATGATCTTATAACGTTGAACATTAAAGGAATTTTGTAAGCATCATCTGAGTTTCCCGATTGATTTGTATAGAAGCATGTGCCACACATAGTGGTTAATACACTAATCAAGGGTTAAGGGCTAGGGGTCCTTACATTAGTGGTATCAGAGCAGTGGTTAGCTCTTTGGGGCTGTTGAGGGCCTGGAACATGCTGATAGGGATGAGTAGCACATATTTAGGCATGATAGTAGCTAGTGTTGTGTGACACAACTATTTTGCTCATGTGCATTTGTAACATGTGATCATAGTGAAACGATTATATGTCATGACATCTATAGAATCATAATATAACCTGTTGATTATGATTGTGAGTTGTGACACAGGGACAACCAAGTGGAGCATATTGAAATGCATTGGGATACAGGAAGTACTTTGTACTCATAATTTATGCATTACTCATTATAATCATATTGTGGGGAATATGGATTATCGTATGCTCATGGTTTGGGATTGTTCCTGTAGGGACACTATGACGTGGAAAGGCTAAGGCCATGGTTGAAAGACACAAAACGGTAACCTGCGTTTTATATACATCCTGGAATTATGCATTGTGGTTGCATGTATACATGTAGTGATGATTTTAATGCTTTGCCGCCAAATGTTGAAGCGAGGGGTGGGAGTACCGCATGTCGCATTTGAGCGAGGTGCATTAAAATACACTCATGATGATGTATGTTGGTATATGGATTATGCTTTGTGATGCAGGTATTGATGAAATACTTGGTGAATATCCCATGAGTCATTGTTATGGATGAGTGATGATTTTAAATGCTTGCCGCTATTTATTGTTTTGTGCCGCTAAAATGTGAAGCGAGGGGTGGGAGCGCCGCATGTCACATTGAAGCGTGGTTAGCATATGAGGCGAGGAAAGAATATTTTCCGCTAAAATGTGAGGCGAGGGGTGGGAGTACCGCATTTCCATTTAAGCGAGGTTATCCTATGCCGCCTATATGTGAAGCGAGGGGTGGGAGTACCGCATGTTTTTACTTGAGCGAGGGGCATTAAAATACACTACCGTGACAATGACTAGGGATCGCTATATTGATTGGCGATGGTTCATGCCGCCATGTATATTGATAGCGATGGTTCATTCCGCTATATTGATTGGCGATGGTTCTTGCCGCCATGTATATTGATAGCGACGGTTCATTCCGCTATATTGACTGGCGATGGTTCATGCCGCCATGTATATTGATAGCGACGGTTCATTCCGCTATATTGACTGGCGATGGTTCATGCCGCCATGTATATTAATAGCGATGGTTCATTCCGCTATATTGATTGGCGATGGTTCTTGCCGCCATGTGTATTGATAGCGATGGTTCATTCCGCTATATTGATTGGCGATGGTTCTTGCCGCCATGTGTATTGATAGCGATGCCTCTTTCCGCTATTATGTGGACGATGATTCATGCTCAGGTGTATGGCGAGGTTTCATGCCACTTATTATATGACGAGGTATCATGCCGTCGATTCTATAGCGATGGATTGTGCCGCTATGTACTCAGCACAGGATTTTGCCGCCTTCGAGCGATGGGTGCTGATTTCGTACTATTATTGAGTGACGGAGACAGGTATGCCGCTATATTGTTAGCGATGAGGTATGAGTTATTGCTATTCTATTAGCATTATTGTAGCTGGCATGCGACGATATACATGTTTTATTATGACTATTTTATTAGCATGATGATGGATGACATACGCTGAGGTACATGGACCGTCACGAGTTGACTGGGTTGTTTAGATGTCATTGTTGATGTGTATCGTCACTAGTTGGCAATTCCTTAGATGCCATGAGTTGGCATGTGTCGTCATGGGATGACGATGACGATGGTGTAGGAGATGTCTTCTTAGACATGCATCATCGTTACGATGAACAATGCGTTGAGTATACGTATTCAGTGGTATGCCTTGAGTGCCAGTACCGAGCACAAGGTGGTGTGTGCGTCACCGATTGACATGACCCTTATACCGAGCGGGTTGCTCGAGGAATGGATGGATGCGCTGTACATGTGATTGTACCGCTGCTTATGTTTGGGGTGATCATATTACGAGTGGTGATACCCTTTAGGTATACTCGTTGGAATGGTTTTTGGCCATGTTTTTGGACGACATGAGTAATCATGGGGGAAATTACTCGCTTTCTGTCGATATGACATGTGGTGGACATGGTCACACCACCCTTGAGGGTGTAGGATGGGTCATAAGGGAGTAGGATCAGGTTATGTTAGGTACATAGGGACATTGGAGTGTCTAGGGTGTATCGGCATTAGAGGAACGTTGGGTACAGACCCACTATTGATTTTTCCTTCCCACGGTATGGTGTGCCGTGCGGAAACGTCCGTCTTGTTGGTAGGTTTGAGGTAAACCTAAAGAGGCAGAGACTAGGTTGTCTGCCGCGTGTGTGCAGCACCATGATGGGCTTGCTAGAGCTGTTATACTGCTCGTTGGAACCAAGTTTGGCAAATCGTAAGGTGATACGATGTAGATTGTGGTGGACTCTAGTAGTCACCATGTCATTTGAGGTTGAGGTTGTGCATGCCTCACTGAAACGTGTATACGTTTATGGTTAATCTTGGTGAGACTTGTCTGGGATAGCTCATGATGTTGGTATACCAACGAGAGAGTCATCAGGTCGTTATTGACTCGATTTGAGGGGAATCCGTGTATTTGGGATACAATGGGTGTTATTGTATCCAGCTTTCCGAACGGTGGTTCGAGACTAGTGGATCTCGAGTTCGATGGCACTTCCCTTGTGAGGAAGGAGGTAGTATTATACCTATTTGGGAATCTTTGAAAGATTCGGTGAGTTGGTACGTGTGGTGTTGATTTTGGGAATCACACCGTGTTGTTGATCGTCGATTATCATTCTCCACTGAGTAAGGAATGACTCAGAATTGACGGTTGTGTTTGGGGCTTAGGGGTAGGTTGTAGATACCCGACCCAAGTGCATTGAGTATGCATGAGGTGTTCGTGCTTAGGCAGGTATACCGATGAGTATACGGATGCCAGTTATTGATTTATTTTTGTCAAGCATAGAGTTATGCTATTTTTGGATGGTTAAATCTCTGATGAGAGATATGGAACACCTTGAGATTGGGAATCTCCATGGCACGATAATTATGAGGCATAATCGTGAGGTTAGTTGACTCCTTTGAGGAGGGATTATCTTGTGTGGGTTAAGGTACTTCCCTGTTGGTGTTTTCCTTCGAGTTATGCGATAGCCTTCCCAAGTTTGGATTGTTAAATCCTATGTTTATCAAGGGATGGCAGGAATTCGGATTGGTTGCGTGTCGCTGTCGACACAAGCGTTGAGGATGCAATGGGTTTATTGCATGTCCTTTCAGAATTTGAAATTCTGTGGAGTCTCGGTTGTTTATTTATGATCAGGATGTGATTCTTGGAACATCCGGAGGTGGACATCTTGTGAGATGTGTTCGGACGTGGATCGGTGGCCGTGAGTTGCCCAATCCGAGTTGCAGAGGGTGCAACTGCTCCTTGGATGGAGGTGGTCTGTGTAGCAGGAACCAGGTTTGGTATGTGTACACAGTGGTATGCTAATGTTTCCCCCGTAACGATGTATGTTAGACATCGTGAGTCATGATAGAGATGTCTTTGAATGACATCTACGATGGAATCGGAAGCAATTCGAATCCTTACAGTTTCAGTTGACTAACTGCTTTTGGACTGTTAGCGTTGAGTTGTACTGACGCTCTTCGACGTTATAATGGATTTGGAAGTCTATTCCACTCCAGAGTTTGACACGAGGTCAACGTTCTCACGGTTGAGGTGTCATTCAGGATGCGTTCTTACTAAGTGGTATTAGAACTAAGGATGACTGTCTGATCTACAGCCGTAAGTATCGGTTGTTTTGCGGTCATGAGAGACTGACCTTTGGGATGAACCGCATCGAGGTATGTTTTGCCTCTTGGGTGGTATGTTGGTTTTGGTATGTCGCTCTGTTTCAGAGTTTGATGTGAGGTAAGTATCCTCGCGTTTTTTTTAAGACGATTCTGATATGGTCAAGAATCGAGGTTATGGCTTCATGTTGTTGGGTAGCCTGGGTGTTACGTATTACACCGGTGCTAATTTCGAGGACGAAATTCTTTTAGTGGGGGATATTGTGATGACCAGAGATTAGGGATGTTAATCCCGGATTGTTAATAACCTGTAAAGTTGTTTTACGTGGCGATTTGGAGTTTAATCGCGGTGTTGGGCCTTCTGGGCTCGTCTATTTGAGTAGTTGGGATCGTTGGATCCCGAGGTTGAGATCGTATTCTCATTTCGGTGAAAACCTGTGAGTTGGGTTTTTAGTGTGACTCAGAATCTCGGGTGCTTTGTGTGGGCACCGGTAGGGGGTTTTTGAGTTAGAGAGAGAATTTTTGAAAACAGATGATTTTTAATGAATCATGATGTATTTGTGGGGCTATTAGTATTTCGGGGTATTTTTGCTATAAATACCAGTTGAACCCGAGATTTTAATTATTGGAACCATTTTCCCCACCATTCCCGTCGCTTTCTCTCTCCCACGCCAACACCCTTTCCCGATCCCCTTTGACCCACGCGACTTCAGGCCGTTCGCCCGCCGCCGTCCGGCCGCCGTTCGGCGCGTGCCACCCACCGTTGGATTCGTCTCTCCGAGGCGCAGCGATTCATACCATCAATTTGAAGTTTGGTCGCGATTGGAGCTCGGATTTCTGCAGAAAGCGTAGGGTTCGAAACTGGAGTTCATCCGATTTTTGGGGCTCGATTTTGGTATGATTTTGGTACGATTATTCTGGTGTTTTTGGGGCGTTTTTGAGCTGATATTGAGTCGATAATTTCAGACTTTTATGGTTCGAAAATATTTGTTGCATTTGGTTCGAATTTCAGCGCTATTTTCGTGAGTTAGGGTTCGAAATTGGGGTTTATGTTCGAATTTTGGGGATTTTTGGCAAGGGTGATGATTCTTGTTAGTAATCGATTAATTCATGTTTTAGATGATTTGTGGTGTTTAGTTTGGGTTCGATTTGTGTTGTGAAGGTTCGAAAATTTGTGGGGTGTTCTTGAGCGATTTTCGATAATGGTTAATTGTCGTGTGTTGACAATATTTTGAGGGTTATGGGTGTGCTTGAGCATGGGTTGCATGTTCGTAATTAATTGTGAATTAATTTATCGTGTTAGCACATCGTTCCTCGGGGCATGGAACTCGAGCAATGTTTGGCTCGGACTTCGGAAATTTAAGGTACGTGCGACGTACGAGCATTACTTTATGTGAGAGCATTTGTGAAATGCATAATGTATTTTGATTTCATCGATGGTTGTGCGCATGGTTATATTTATGTGTTGATATATATGGGGTACTGGGTCTATATGACTATTGTACGGCATTTGAGATGCCTGAGAATGATCGTGGGATCATGTATTCATTATAAGACATGTGAGATGTCTAGGCATAATGGAAAATTGGTAAAATAAATGCTAGGCATTTGAGCTATCTGTGATCGATAGCGAAATTGAGAAATCAGTATTAGATATTGAGATATCTATATTTGCATGTATAATGAACTTGGAACCATTGATTATTGATATTTGAGAATCAGGCATGCGATGAGTAAATCAATGTGTGGATTTACTGATTTTTGAGATTTGATGAGTTTGATGATTGTGAGAACAGGGACAGTACACGGAATCCCGGATGAGGACGTTGCCATCCAGGGAGTATCATTTAAAATTCATTAGTATTTACTTTTGTTGTAAATTATGAATTTCATTACTGTGATTATGGGATTTTGTGTATTGGTATGCTCACCCCGTTGGGGGCTGTCTCTGTTGGGGCAGGTGAACAGGTACATCGATGGCTTTGGAGTTGAGCTCGAGCTGTTGATTGGATGTACTCCCAGGATCGTGGTACCAGGGCTTGATGGAGCACGGTATCGTATAGAGTACTTATATACACCCGAGGGTTATATACATATTTATGATGCTCGCATGTGAGCACGGTTATGCTTGTATATGGGTTGTATATAAAGGCATGAGCCTTTCTCTCTTTCATTCTATGTTGCATGCAATTAAGGGTAGAATTGCTAATGATATGAGAGTCGATGGTGTATTATGTGGGGGTTGAAACCCACTTTTGTCGTCTTGTGTGTGGTGTCTTCCCTGGCTGGGAATTTACTTGGTATTGCTGCATTCTGATGGGTATTATGTTTTCCCTGGCCGGGAATTATGTTATGTGTTGCGCTTTTATTTCGGGATAGCTCAATTTACGGGGAGACTGTGCCCAAATTTTTATAAAAGTTCACAATGTAAAAAGTGGCAAAATGGGGATGGTAATGGGCAACTCTATGAGTCTATATATTAGTAGAGATGATCTTATAACGTTGAACATTAAAGGAATTTTGTAAGCATCATCTGAGTTTCCCGATTGATTTGTATAGAAGCATGTGCCACACATAGTGGTTAATACACTAATCAAGGGTTAAGGGCTAGGGGTCCTTACATTAGTGGTATCAGAGCAGTGGTTAGCTCTTTGGGGCTGTTGAGGGCCTGGAACATGCTGATAGGGATGAGTAGCACATATTTAGGCATGATAGTAGCTAGTGTTGTGTGACACAACTATTTTGCTCATGTGCATTTGTAACATGTGATCATAGTGAAACGATTATATGTCATGACATCTATAGAATCATAATATAACCTGTTGATTATGATTGTGAGTTGTGACACAGGGACAACCAAGTGGAGCATATTGAAATGCATTGGGATACAGGAAGTACTTTGTACTCATAATTTATGCATTACTCATTATAATCATATTGTGGGGAATATGGATTATCGTATGCTCATGGTTTGGGATTGTTCCTGTAGGGACACTATGACGTGGAAAGGCTAAGGCCATGGTTGAAAGACACAAAACGGTAACCTGCGTTTTATATACATCCTGGAATTATGCATTGTGGTTGCATGTATACATGTAGTGATGATTTTAATGCTTTGCCGCCAAATGTTGAAGCGAGGGGTGGGAGTACCGCATGTCGCATTTGAGCGAGGTGCATTAAAATACACTCATGATGATGTATGTTGGTATATGGATTATGCTTTGTGATGCAGGTATTGATGAAATACTTGGTGAATATCCCATGAGTCATTGTTATGGATGAGTGATGATTTTAAATGCTTGCCGCTATTTATTGTTTTGTGCCGCTAAAATGTGAAGCGAGGGGTGGGAGCGCCGCATGTCACATTGAAGCGTGGTTAGCATATGAGGCGAGGAAAGAATATTTTCCGCTAAAATGTGAGGCGAGGGGTGGGAGTACCGCATTTCCATTTAAGCGAGGTTATCCTATGCCGCCTATATGTGAAGCGAGGGGTGGGAGTACCGCATGTTTTTACTTGAGCGAGGGGCATTAAAATACACTACCGTGACAATGACTAGGGATCGCTATATTGATTGGCGATGGTTCATGCCGCCATGTATATTGATAGCGATGGTTCATTCCGCTATATTGATTGGCGATGGTTCTTGCCGCCATGTATATTGATAGCGACGGTTCATTCCGCTATATTGACTGGCGATGGTTCATGCCGCCATGTATATTGATAGCGACGGTTCATTCCGCTATATTGACTGGCGATGGTTCATGCCGCCATGTATATTAATAGCGATGGTTCATTCCGCTATATTGATTGGCGATGGTTCTTGCCGCCATGTGTATTGATAGCGATGGTTCATTCCGCTATATTGATTGGCGATGGTTCTTGCCGCCATGTGTATTGATAGCGATGCCTCTTTCCGCTATTATGTGGACGATGATTCATGCTCAGGTGTATGGCGAGGTTTCATGCCACTTATTATATGACGAGGTATCATGCCGTCGATTCTATAGCGATGGATTGTGCCGCTATGTACTCAGCACAGGATTTTGCCGCCTTCGAGCGATGGGTGCTGATTTCGTACTATTATTGAGTGACGGAGACAGGTATGCCGCTATATTGTTAGCGATGAGGTATGAGTTATTGCTATTCTATTAGCATTATTGTAGCTGGCATGCGACGATATACATGTTTTATTATGACTATTTTATTAGCATGATGATGGATGACATACGCTGAGGTACATGGACCGTCACGAGTTGACTGGGTTGTTTAGATGTCATTGTTGATGTGTATCGTCACTAGTTGGCAATTCCTTAGATGCCATGAGTTGGCATGTGTCGTCATGGGATGACGATGACGATGGTGTAGGAGATGTCTTCTTAGACATGCATCATCGTTACGATGAACAATGCGTTGAGTATACGTATTCAGTGGTATGCCTTGAGTGCCAGTACCGAGCACAAGGTGGTGTGTGCGTCACCGATTGACATGACCCTTATACCGAGCGGGTTGCTCGAGGAATGGATGGATGCGCTGTACATGTGATTGTACCGCTGCTTATGTTTGGGGTGATCATATTACGAGTGGTGATACCCTTTAGGTATACTCGTTGGAATGGTTTTTGGCCATGTTTTTGGACGACATGAGTAATCATGGGGGAAATTACTCGCTTTCTGTCGATATGACATGTGGTGGACATGGTCACACCACCCTTGAGGGTGTAGGATGGGTCATAAGGGAGTAGGATCAGGTTATGTTAGGTACATAGGGACATTGGAGTGTCCTAGGGTGTATCGGCATTAGAGGAACGTTGGGTACAGACCCACTATTGATTTTTCCTTCCCACGGTATGGTGTGCCGTGCGGAAACGTCCGTCTTGTTGGTAGGTTTGAGGTAAACCTAAAGAGGCAGAGACTAGGTTGTCTGCCGCGTGTGTGCAGCACCATGATGGGCTTGCTAGAGCTGTTATACTGCTCGTTGGAACCAAGTTTGGCAAATCGTAAGGTGATACGATGTAGATTGTGGTGGACTCTAGTAGTCACCATGTCATTTGAGGTTGAGGTTGTGCATGCCTCACTGAAACGTGTATACGTTTATGGTTAATCTTGGTGAGACTTGTCTGGGATAGCTCATGATGTTGGTATACCAACGAGAGAGTCATCAGGTCGTTATTGACTCGATTTGAGGGGAATCCGTGTATTTGGGATACAATGGGTGTTATTGTATCCAGCTTTCCGAACGGTGGTTCGAGACTAGTGGATCTCGAGTTCGATGGCACTTCCCTTGTGAGGAAGGAGGTAGTATTATACCTATTTGGGAATCTTTGAAAGATTCGGTGAGTTGGTACGTGTGGTGTTGATTTTGGGAATCACACCGTGTTGTTGATCGTCGATTATCATTCTCCACTGAGTAAGGAATGACTCAGAATTGACGGTTGTGTTTGGGGCTTAGGGGTAGGTTGTAGATACCCGAGCCCAAGTGCATTGAGTATGCATGAGGTGTTCGTGCTTAGGCAGGTATACCGATGAGTATACGGATGCCAGTTATTGATTTATTTTTGTCAAGCATAGAGTTATGCTATTTTTGGATGGTTAAATCTCTGATGAGAGATATGGAACACCTTGAGATTGGGAATCTCCATGGCACGATAATTATGAGGCATAATCGTGAGGTTAGTTGACTCCTTTGAGGAGGGATTATCTTGTGTGGGTTAAGGTACTTCCCTGTTGGTGTTTTCCTTCGAGTTATGCGATAGCCTTCCCAAGTTTGGATTGTTAAATCCTATGTTTATCAAGGGATGGCAGGAATTCGGATTGGTTGCGTGTCGCTGTCGACACAAGCGTTGAGGATGCAATGGGTTTATTGCATGTCCTTTCAGAATTTGAAATTCTGTGGAGTCTCGGTTGTTTATTTATGATCAGGATGTGATTCTTGGAACATCCGGAGGTGGACATCTTGTGAGATGTGTCATTCAGGATGCGTTCTTACTAAGTGGTATTAGAACTAAGGATGACTGTCTGATCTACAGCCGTAAGTATCGGTTGTTTTGCGGTCATGAGAGACTGACCTTTGGGATGAACCGCATCGAGGTATGTTTTGCCTCTTGGGTGGTATGTTGGTTTTGGTATGTCGCTCTGTTTCAGAGTTTGATGTGAGGTAAGTATCCTCGCGTTTTTTTTAAGACGATTCTGATATGGTCAAGAATCGAGGTTATGGCTTCATGTTGTTGGGTAGCCTGGGTGTTACGTATTACACCGGTGCTAATTTCGAGGACGAAATTCTTTTAGTGGGGGATATTGTGATGACCAGAGATTAGGGATGTTAATCCCGGAGTGTTAATAACCTGTAAAGTTGTTTTACGTGGCGATTTGGAGTTTAATCGCGGTGTTGGGCCTTCTGGGCTCGTCTATTTGAGTAGTTGGGATCGTTGGATCCCGAGGTTGAGATCGTATTCTCATTTCGGTGAAAACCTGTGAGTTGGGTTTTTAGTGTGACTCAGAATCTCGGGTGCTTTGTGTGGGCACCGGTAGGGGGTTTTTGAGTTAGAGAGAGAATTTTTGAAAACAGATGATTTTTAATGAATCATGATGTATTTGTGGGGCTATTAGTATTTCGGGGTATTTTTGCTATAAATACCAGTTGAACCCGAGATTTTAATTATTGGAACCATTTTCCCCACCATTCCCGTCGCTTTCTCTCTCCCACGCCAACACCCTTTCCCGATCCCCTTTGACCCACGCGACTTCAGGCCGTTCGCCCGCCGCCGTCCGGCCGCCGTTCGGCGCGTGCCACCCACCGTTGGATTCGTCTCTCCGAGGCGCAGCGATTCATACCATCAATTTGAAGTTTGGTCGCGATTGGAGCTCGGATTTCTGCAGAAAGCGTAGGGTTCGAAACTGGAGTTCATCCGATTTTTGGGGCTCGATTTTGGTATGATTTTGGTACGATTATTCTGGTGTTTTTGGGGCGTTTTTGAGCTGATATTGAGTCGATAATTTCAGACTTTTATGGTTCGAAAATATTTGTTGCATTTGGTTCGAATTTCAGCGCTATTTTCGTGAGTTAGGGTTCGAAATTGGGGTTTATGTTCGAATTTTGGGGATTTTTGGCAAGGGTGATGATTCTTGTTAGTAATCGATTAATTCATGTTTTAGATGATTTGTGGTGTTTAGTTTGGGTTCGATTTGTGTTGTGAAGGTTCGAAAATTTGTGGGGTGTTCTTGAGCGATTTTCGATAATGGTTAATTGTCGTGTGTTGACAATATTTTGAGGGTTATGGGTGTGCTTGAGCATGGGTTGCATGTTCGTAATTAATTGTGAATTAATTTATCGTGTTAGCACATCGTTCCTCGGGGCATGGAACTCGAGCAATGTTTGGCTCGGACTTCGGAAATTTAAGGTACGTGCGACGTACGAGCATTACTTTATGTGAGAGCATTTGTGAAATGCATAATGTATTTTGATTTCATCGATGGTTGTGCGCATGGTTATATTTATGTGTTGATATATATGGGGTACTGGGTCTATATGACTATTGTACGGCATTTGAGATGCCTGAGAATGATCGTGGGATCATGTATTCATTATAAGACATGTGAGATGTCTAGGCATAATGGAAAATTGGTAAAATAAATGCTAGGCATTTGAGCTATCTGTGATCGATAGCGAAATTGAGAAATCAGTATTAGATATTGAGATATCTATATTTGCATGTATAATGAACTTGGAACCATTGATTATTGATATTTGAGAATCAGGCATGCGATGAGTAAATCAATGTGTGGATTTACTGATTTTTGAGATTTGATGAGTTTGATGATTGTGAGAACAGGGACAGTACACGGAATCCCGGATGAGGACGTTGCCATCCAGGGAGTATCATTTAAAATTCATTAGTATTTACTTTTGTTGTAAATTATGAATTTCATTACTGTGATTATGGGATTTTGTGTATTGGTATGCTCACCCCGTTGGGGGCTGTCTCTGTTGGGGCAGGTGAACAGGTACATCGATGGCTTTGGAGTTGAGCTCGAGCTGTTGATTGGATGTACTCCCAGGATCGTGGTACCAGGGCTTGATGGAGCACGGTATCGTATAGAGTACTTATATACACCCGAGGGTTATATACATATTTATGATGCTCGCATGTGAGCACGGTTATGCTTGTATATGGGTTGTATATAAAGGCATGAGCCTTTCTCTCTTTCATTCTATGTTGCATGCAATTAAGGGTAGAATTGCTAATGATATGAGAGTCGATGGTGTATTATGTGGGGGTTGAAACCCACTTTTGTCGTCTTGTGTGTGGTGTCTTCCCTGGCTGGGAATTTACTTGGTATTGCTGCATTCTGATGGGTATTATGTTTTCCCTGGCCGGGAATTATGTTATGTGTTGCGCTTTTATTTCGGGATAGCTCAATTTACGGGGAGACTCTGCCCAAATTTTTATAAAAGTTCACAATGTAAAAAGTGGCAAAATGGGGATGGTAATGGGCAACTCTATGAGTCTATATATTAGTAGAGATGATCTTATAACGTTGAACATTAAAGGAATTTTGTAAGCATCATCTGAGTTTCCCGATTGATTTGTATAGAAGCATGTGCCACACATAGTGGTTAATACACTAATCAAGGGTTAAGGGCTAGGGGTCCTTACATCATGTGGCTAGCCGTATGTCATTTGTGATGGAGATGTTCGAACACATGTGTTATATGGTTCAAATTTCGCCAATTTATATCAAATATAATTTTACGATGATTTTCACAAATTCGATATTAACATATCATATATGTTCATACAATTTTAAATAGCATGCAATATTAATCTAAATATGATTAAACTATTTAACCACATAAATCCGATATGAGCCTAGTACACGGCTCTGATACCACTGTTAGTAATCCTTAGAGCATACAACGCAGCGAAATAAAATTTTGGATTACTAAACCGCGGATCTATACTAAGGTTATCATATCGGATAAAGGATATACGAAGGTCTCACCCTTGTAGCGTGTTTGAGCAGATTCCACGAAGCAGCACCACGTCCAACGCCTTCTTCGAGTCACTAGCAAAACTTATCAAGTTTTGCCTCAACGGTATCCACACGATCAAATCGGGTGAAGGGATAGTTTAAGAACAAGTTGCTAGACAAGTTCTTAAACCGGAACAAGAAGCACACTCGATTCTAAATCGAAAGGATGGCACGAAACACAAAGAGCACCCTTCGGTTATCAAGAAAACCGAGAGCACTTAGGCGGCCGTGTGCTTATTGTATTTTAGGTTGAATGATATGAATTGTGTTAATCACATTAATCACCATGCAATCCCATTTTATATCATTTAATTAAAGGCTTTCATAAAGCCTCATGGGCTTAAGCCCATGATTTAATTTAATCATTATGATAATTAATTAAGACTCCTCTTAATTATTTAATTCATCCCATGAATTTAATTTCCCTTCTCGATTTAATCTTTTGTGCGACCCGATAGGATCTTGTAATGTTGGCAGTGACATAAAATCTCATTTTATGTCGCAAGCAAGGAGCGGTGTCTAGCAACACATCGAGGCTACCCAAATTACAAGAATGTCAATGACTCGACATAACCTTTAGAACTTGTGATAATATTAACCATGTAACTTAATCCCTTTCTCCTTTGTGTTTAGATTGAACACGAGTCATGGAATAGTCATACTCGTATATCCAATCTTTATTTCTTGATCCCCAAGTAGAACTAGAATAAACGAATAAGCTCGATATCTCATATCGACTCATTCGAGCATGGCCATGCTTTTTAGTTCTCACTTGATCAAGGGCCAAACACATCTCCTGTTATATAGGAGGGACAAATCCTATCTCGATCAGTCAACATCCCTCTACATAATTCGTAGTGTATCCAATAGTCGCCTTTATAGTTTAACCTGTTACGGGTAACGTTTTACAATATCAAGATACATAACTCCTTATGTTGGGATCTCTGATGATCACAAGTCGTAAGGATTACATACATTATTATCACTATGAGAATTGCATATGACGATCATATAACTATCCATGTTGCATTCTCATGGTGGGTCTGTCCAGTACATCGTTCTCTAACATGTACCCATGTGTTGATTTGATATCTCATATCAATGAACAATTCATCAATCAACACATACTAGTCTCTACGTATTATCATTATCCCTATTCATGATAATACTTGACTAGGGACATCTTTAAGAATAATACAATATTATTCTAAGGACATTAACATATATATTAATTCACATTGCACAGTTAAAAGAATAATATATATAATAATGAATTGCCATTCATAAAATCATAAACATTGTATGTTAAAACAATCATCTAATGGTCTGTCTTAGGGCATATTCCAACAATATGATCACCTCAAACATATGCTGCGGTACAATCACATGTACAGCGCGTCCATTCATTCCTCGAGCAACCCGCTCGGTATAAGGGTCACGTCGACCGGTGACGCAGACACCACCTTGTGCTCGGCACTGGCACCCAAGGCATACAACTGAATACGCATACTCAACGCATTGTTCATCGTAACGATGATGCATGTCTAATAAGACATCTCCTACACCATCGTCATCGTCATCCCGTGACGACACATGCCCACTCATGGCATCTAAGGCATCGTCAATTAGTGACGATACATGTCAACAATGACATCTATACAACCTAGTCAACTCGTGACGGTCCATGTACATCAACGTATGCCATCCGCCATTATGCTAATAAAATAGCAATATCTCATACCTCATCGCTAACAAAATAGCGGCATACCTGTCTCCGTCGCTCGATAATAGTGCGAAATCAGCACTCATCGCTCGAAGGCGGCATAATCCTGTGCTGAGTACATAATGGCACAATCCATCGCTATAGAATTGACGACATGATACCTCGTCATATAATAAGTGGCATGAAACCTCGCTATACACCTGAGTATGAATCATCGTCCACATAATAGCGGAACGAGGCATCGCTATCAACATATCTGGCGGCACGAATCATCGCCAATCCTCATAGAAGAATGAATCATCATCATTGACACACCATCGCTAATCATCATAGAAAATGTACATAAATAAAGAAATGCATGAATCTAAATGAAGTACACTTCCTGGTTAAACACATTAACCCACTTTTATTGTCATTGTTTCAAATATTCATGCACGTAATCATTAGATCTTAACGTAATTGATTAACATCATAGCATCATATGGTATCTTACCGCATCGTAAACATCATAACGTCTTATGGCATCTTACCACATAATAATATCGTATGACCTCTTACCATATGGGCATCTTACCCCGTGGCATCTTACCACATAATAATATCGCATGGCCTCTTACCATGTGGGGCATCTTACCCCGTGGCATCTTACCACATAATAATATCGCATGGCCTCTTACCATGTGGGGCATCTTACCCCGTGGCATCTTACCACAAATAACATCGTATCATTATATAAACATCATATAAACATCATCATTATAAACTTATTCATCATAATCATCATCATAAACATCATATCATCTTTACTCATCATAAACATCATTATCATAAACTTATTCATCATAATCATCATCATAAACATCATATCATCTTTACTCATCATAAACATCATCATCATAAAATTATTCATCATCATCATCATAAACATCATATCATCTTTACTCATCATAAACATCATCATCATAAACTTATTCATCATAATCATCATCATAAACATCATATCATCTTTACTCATCATAAACATCATCATCATAAACTTATTCATCATAATCATCATCATAAACATCATATCATCTTTACTCATCATAAACATCATCATCATAAACTTATTCATCATAATCATCATCATAAACATCATATCATCTTTACTCATCATAAACATCATCATCATAACCTTATTCATCATAACCATCATCATAAACATCATATCATCTTTACTCATCATAAACATCATCATCATAAACTTACTTATCATAATCATCATCATAACATCATACATACTTGTGCAATCATTGCATAATCATAGTATAGAAGTATGGTTTACCGTCCGATGCCCGTACGTTTCTTACGTACCTTCCTTGCTTGAACATTACATAAACAAACACATTAGTATATTCAATAATAATTGAGACCATACCGAAGTATTCCACTGTCGGTTGTCTAGCCTGTCTGTCCTCAGACAATACATCATATCTTTCTTTTCCCTGATTTTCTTACCAAAATCAGATTCCTTGGCACGTAACATATAGAGTGCTAGACATCACTATTAATGCCATCATATCGTGTTCCACACTGATTCCTGCAACCACAATGGTTAGCAATACCACTTTTCATATCATAAAAGCACATAAACAATTAGTCATGTCGTACAACATTAATGCCATCGTGCATAAATATGTGCTATCAATAACTTCCTAGGCCCTTAACAGCCCCAATGAGCAACCACTGCTCTGATACCACTAATGTAAAGACCCCATATACTTAACCCTTGATTAGTGTATTAATCATTATGTGTGGCACATGCTTTCAATAAAAATCGATCGGGAAACTCAGATGATACTTTACCATTGAATGGCAAATACAAAATTTTCTTTAATACTCAATGTTATAAGATCATCATCCTAACAACAATTTGACTCATAAAGTTCGCCCATTACCATCCCCTTTACACCACTTTTTACATTGTGGACTTTTATAAAAATTTGGGCAGAGTCTCCCCATAAATTGAGCTATCCCGAAACAAAAGCACATCACATAATATAATTCCCGGCCAGGGAATACACAATACTCAACAGAATACAGAACACGAAGTAAATTCCCAACCAGGGAAGACACCACACAATAAGACAACTAAAGTGGGTTTCAACACCCACATAATACACAAATGACTCTCATATCATTAGCAATTCTACCCTTAATTGCATGCATATAGAATGAAAGAGAGGAAGGCTCATGCCTTTATATACAACCCATATACAAGTATAACCGTGCTCACATGCGAGCATCATGAATGTGTATATAATCCTCAGGTGTATATAAGTATACTATACGATACCGTGCTCCATCAAGCCCAGGTACCACGGTCCTGGGAGTACCTCCAATCAACAGCTCGAGCTCAGCTCCAAAACCATTGATGTACCTGTTCACCTGTCCCAACAGAGACAGCCCCAACACGGGGTGAGCATACCAATTCCACAATTTCATAATCATAATGACATAATACATAATTTACAAAAATGTAAATATTGTGGAACATATGTGACACTTCCTGGATGGTATCATCCTCATCCTAGCGTACCCCTGTAATATCCCTGTTCTCAAAACAGATAAATCATCAAATCCTGAATATGCAGTTAATCATCACATTGGTTAACCCTAGCCAGTTTCAGATTTACAACATCTCATTTCATTTTCTTTATCAAAGAATTATCGTAATTCTAGATATCATGTAGAGATTTCCTTAACTTCCATTACCAATTAATCAACTCCTTGATTAACTTACGTCTCTGTTCCTATTCATAATAATAGGGAATGGAATATAGATATCTTGGATATCTAGTCAAATGCCACATCTCATCATTTGCTCGCTTCATCGCGGCAACATGTATTTCCTCACGTTAAACACATAACAAATCAAGTTTCATTTCTCTTATCCTATAGGTTGTCACCTATATATATAATATCATGCATCACACTTGCAAAGATATAAATTAAAGACATGCTCGTACGCTAAACGTACCTTAAATCCTCGAAGTCCAAGCCAACCTTGCTTGGGTTCCATGCCCCGAGGAGTGATGTGCTAACACGATAAATAATTCACAATTATTTACGAACATGTAACCCATGCTCAAGCACATCCATAACCCTCAAAAATATTGTCAACACACGACAATTAACCATTTAAAAGACCCGGGGCAGGGCACATGCAGGGATGGAAAACGAATGAGACATTATCAAAATTGTTCAAGAACACCCTTCATTTCGAACCCTTAACATTACAATTCGAACCCAAACTAAGCACCATAATACATCTAAAACATGTAATAATCGATCAATAACAAGAATCATCACCCCCCTGCCAAAACCCCAAAATTTGAACCTAAACCCTACAAATTAGGGAAATATTTCGAACCAACATCACCAAAAATGGCAGGGAAAAACATGAGAATGACGAAAAATGGGTAAGGAAGGTTACCCATACGAAGATCGGAAGGAAATCGGTTGAAAATCGAAGAACCCTAGAATTTGGGTCTGTGCGCTTTTCTGCAAAATCCCAACGTAAAACGCGACGAAACTTCGAATTGTTGGTGTGGGAAGCTGCGCCTCGGAGAGACGAAGCCAACGGCGGTCCGGACGCGCTGGATGGTGGACGGACGGCGGCGGGCGCACGGCTGGAAGCGGCGGGGTCGAGGGAAATCGGGAATGGGGCAGACGGGAGAGAGAGTGATGGGCTTGCCGGGGAAAATGGTTCCAATAATTAAAATCTCGGGTTCAATTGGTATTTATAGCAAAAATACCCCGAAATACTAATAGCCCCACAAATACATCATGATTCATTAAAAATCATCTGTTTTCAAAAATTCTCTCTCTAACTCCAAAACCCCCTACCGGTGCCCACACAAAGCACCCCAGATCCCGAGTCACACTAAAAACCCAACTCTTAGGTTTTTTCACCCAAATGAGAATACAATCTCAACCTCGGGATCCAACGATCCCAACTACCTAAATAGACGAGTCCGAAAGGCCCAACACTACGATTAAACTCCAAATCGCCACGTAAAACAACTTTAGGGGTCATTAACACTCCGGGATTAACATCTATAATCCCAGGTCATCACATTCTCAACATATATCACATGCACCCCGAAATGCATTAATAGACCATGACCACCACATGACTATGCGTTTTCCAATATAAGTAGATCAACTCCATAATTTAACACCATAATCCTCATATAACATAATAAGTGTTCAAATGCACATAATCATTTCGGGGATATCACAATACTCCCCTACTTATAAGATTTCGTCCTCGAAATCAGCCTGCACTTACCAAAACGAAACAAAACATAAATCACATACCAGAAAACAGTTCCGGATAGTGCTGCACCATGTGTCGCTCCATCTCCCACGTGGCCTCTTCGACACCCCTTCGATCCCACTGAACTTTGACCATAGGTATCACCTTGTTCCGAAGTCTGCGATCTGCTCGATCCAAAAGTCTAACAGGGCCGCTCCACATAAGATACTGATAGGCTTAGAATTTAAGTGTTTTTAGCTGCAATGTCTTCCCATTTTTCATACTTTTTCCTGGATGATATTATGCTTTTTGGTGTTTATTTGTTTATTTCAGGAAAATAGGGTGGAGATGGAAGAAATGAGCTAAAATGAAGAAAACGGGCGAAAGCGAGGCGTAAAAGATGAGAAAATGAAAAAGATGGATTTTTCGAATCTCGATCGATCGAGATTTATTCTCGATCGATCGAGCCAGGCAGAAAGTTGAGCATTAAAGAATTTCAAGTCTCGATCGATCGGAACAATTTCTCGATCGATCGAGCGAGGCAGTAACTTCAGAGCTAATTTTATCAAAGTCTCGATCGATCGGAAGGAAATCTCGATCGATCGAGCGAGGCAGTAAGTTTCAAAGGCTGACATGAACAGTGCACCGATCGATCGAGAAAACCTTCCGATCGATCGATACGCAAAATCTGCAGATTTTATTTTCCATGTTTATCGTGATCTGTGGGGGGTTGAAAAAAAGAAAATCATTCCATTCAAGGGGGATCATATCAGACGCCCATCTCTCACAAAAGAGGAACCCTAGCCGCCGCCTAGCCGCCGCCAAGAAGGAGATTCAATCTCCGTTCTTCGTCCAAAGTCGAGCCAATCCATTCCGGAGTGCAAGGAAGGAGCAAGAGAAGAAATCACGGTGCAACGCACGGATTCATCCACCGTTTATCGTATTTCTAAACTTTGAATTCTTTGATTTTCAATTCCATTTGATGTTTTTGAGGTCGAGAGACAATTAAACTCTTATGTATTTGATTTGAATTAAATCTAGTTTATTTTATCGAGTTTTAGTTTCGTTGTGTTTGATTATTGATTCAATTGTGTTTGAGTGCATTGATTACTATTGTTCATAAATTAATTGCTTGTGTAGATCAAAGTCTAGCTAACTTTGATTGAATATGAGAGTTATAACCGAGATCGAGAGATAACGTTGTAACACGCTCCATTAATTTATGATGTATGTTACGATTGAGATCGAGAGATGATATCGCATACATGAGAACTTGGAATCGAGAGATTTAGAGTTATAAGGTTTTGACGATTTATGCAATGTTGAATTAGTAAATAGATGCACGAGAGTGATTTATTCTAATTTAATGTTAGTTTCTTTACAGCTCGAGAGAGTGTATCGAATAATAGCGAAAACCTTTCACCTTTAGAATCAATTGGTTGATAATTTGATAATTCAGTTGAATCATTAAAGATAACAAAGTTGAACGACGAGCTTGGTAAATTTCTCGAGTGACTTACCTTCGCATATCCGGAACCATTCATTTTATTGTTTCTTGTTTATTTTTCAGTCTTTAGTCTAATTTGGCTTTAGTTAATCACCTTTGATTAATCGTAGGCTAAATATAATTTTATTAATCTTATTTGGTACTTATACGTTAGTCCCTGTGGATTCGACAACCCGTACTTAATTTTCACTATACTAAAACTTGACAACCGTGCACTTGCGGTAGAATCGCTTCACATTATTCTTTGAAATATCTTTTGTTTAAAAATAAAGCGGTCAGATACATCGGACTCTATCTGAACCTCAGAAGGTTGCAACACATGAGAAGGATCTGGCTCGTACTTCCGCAACATAGATACGTGGAATACATCGTGTATACCAGACAGAGAGAGCGGTAAGGCCAGTCGGTAAGCCAGGGTGTCCAACACGCTGTAAGATCTTGTACGGTCCAACATACCTCGGAGACAATTTCCCCCGCATTCCAAATCGCACCACACATCTGAAAGGTGAGATCTTCAAAAAGACCCTGTCGCCCAACTGAAACTCTAACGGCCGACGCCGTTGATTAGCATACGATGCCTGCCTGTCCTGGGATGCTTTCATTTTCTGCCTTATCACCTTTATCGTCTCTTCCATTTCACGGATCAAATCTGGTCCTCCGACTGATTTGCGATCCACGTCGTCCCAACATAACGGTGACCTACAACGTCTACCGTAGAGAGCCTCAAAAGGAGCCATCTGTATGCTTGACTGGTAGCTATTGTTATAAGAAAATTCTACCAAGGCTACTGAATCCTGCCAAGAAGCATCAAACTCCAACACACATGCCCTCAACATGTCCTCGAGCGTCTGGATAGTACGCTCAGTCTGGCCATCCGTTTGGGGATGATATGCTGTGCTCAACCTCAATTCTGTACCCAGAGCTGACTGAAGACCTTCCCAGACGTGAGATGTAAACCGCGGATCTCGATCAGACACAATCGAAACAGGGATCCCATGCAGTCTCACTACATCTCTGACATATAACTGTGCCATCCTCAAGTACGTGAAGGTCATACTGTATGGAATGAAGTGAGCCACTTTAGTCAGTCTGTCCACGACTACCCAGATAGCATCAAAACCCGAAACGGTCCTCGGTAAGTGGGTCATGAAGTCCATGGATACGTGCTCCCACTTCCACTCTGGCACTGCCAAGCTCATGAGCTCACCACCAGGCCTCTGCCTCTCAGCCTTCACTTGCTGACAAATCAAGCATCGCCTAACGAATGAAGTAACTTCTTGTTTCATTCGTTTCCACCAAAACTGGCCACATAAATCAGTGTACATTTTCTTTCCGCCCGGGTGGATACTCATCCTGCTGCAATGGGCTCGCTGTAATATTCCCTGACGCAACTCAGGCGTATTCGGAACCACCCATCGGTCACCTAACCTCAAAGAACCGTCCTCAACTATCCTGAACCTCGATGACTGACCCAGACAAACCACTGATAACCATCTCTGGACCTCTTCGTCTTCTCCCTGAGCCTTCGGATGTGATCATAAATGTCCAGCTCAGCTAATAAAGTTGATACACGTATCGGTGAAGCAGACACGTCATAATCAAAACCCAACTGACAGTTGGAAGCCATCATAGCTGACAAACACATGACATCCTCTGCTGTGATTCTTCACTTTCCGACTCAAAGCGTCGGCTGTCAAATTTGCTCTACCCGGATGGTACTCGATTTCACAATCATAGTCTTTTAGTAGGTCCATCCATCTTCTTTGTCTCATGTTCAGCTCGGCCTGCGTAAACAAGAACTTCAGGCTCTTGTGATCGGTGTAGATGGTAAATGATGTACCATATAAGTAGTGTCGCCATATCTTCAAGGCAAACACTATAGCTGTGAGGGCCTGGTCCTAATCAGAGGTTTAATTAACACACGATTGTTATATTAACGTAAACAACGGAAGATTTAGTTAAAAACTTATAAAAAGTGACCCTCAAAATTTTTCGCATTTTGTTTCTAAAACATTTTCGAATAGTGAAAATATGTATTTCCAATTTTACATCTAACATGATATTCATCGCATAAGCATTACATATCAATTCTCAGTAAAGTAATACTTAAAAATACAGATACTCAGGGCATACCTCGGTAATTTAAAACATAAGTAAAAATACTAAACAACTACTGGGACTCAAATCATAAACCATATACCTGAGCTCGCTCTCAAGGAGCTCTGGTATTTATCGATGCTTCGTCTCGAGCATCCATAGTACGTCCACCTGTACCACCTGTCATGTCCATCCAACAAAGACATGACAGCCCCCGCGAAGGGGGTCAGAACCCCAGTACGAGAAACAGATAAAATCACAGTGTATGACAAATAACATGCGATGTATGCCGTGCATGAATGCAAATGCACATGAAGGGTATCAAATCTCGAATATCCCTGTCTCAAGGGTCCAAAGGAAATCATCAATCACTCATCAGTGCTCGAGCAGGATGTGACACGCTCCGCGCTCCGATCTATCTCTCAGTCGAGCCATCGGCGGTCCATCATCCTTGTGTCTGGGCGACGTCGGCACGCTCGTCGCTCCGGCATCCCACAGCTCACTCTCACTCCTGCCGAGCCAACGGCTGCCCATCATCCCCAGACACGCATCACTCATACCAAGAAACGATATAGGTATCAAGAACGAATCAATAGGCTCAACATGACATGCTCAATGTCCATGCGTGTCAATGCATCATGCAATATCATAATCTCATGAGATGCACCTCAAATCTCATGTCATCATATATCATGCAGTCAATGTACCATGTAATTCACATACTGCAAATCAACTTATCACATAGTCACATAAGGAGCAAGTAATGACAAGTAAATCATACCCGGGAACATCACATGTCTTTGCCAGACATTGTGATAAAACCCGTTTTCTACGTACCTCAAACCGTTAGCTAATTACCAAGTGATCCTCGACTCAATCTCAGGATTAATAAACCTAGCCATAACAGTTCCAAATACAACATAATGTCACATACTAGCCTTAAACATATCAAATAAAACTCAAACTTAGACCCAAAACCAATTCTCTAAATTTCAGCCTGCGCAACCGTAGAGATCGGCTCATAACTTGTTCGATACTTAATAAAATCACATGGGTCCAATTTATTTTCAAAGCTAACTCAAAAATGAACATTTCATCAGTTCAACTCATCTTCAAATTCGTTCATTTAGCCTAGGTAAAATGGCCCAGAACAATCTGCTAGAAAAACAGGACAATTCACCAAATTCCAGCCTGACCCATTTTTGTATACAAATCATCTTAAATTCATATGATGTCCAAATGACTTGAGGCTAGTGGGGAAATCACGAAAACTCAAAGTAATACAGTTCATATTTGAAGTCCAGAAGCTAGTTCACTCATCTTGAGGCACATGCAAAGCAAAGTATGCCAGATTTAAAAATACTCATATTCTGTTTTGACAGAGTGAGCGGTTCTAGGGAAACGTGCATTTCTTACACACGTCAACTCCAAATCATGTAAGGCCAGTTTTTAATGCAAGACAACTCCATATTATACAATACATCTCTTATTAGTGTCAAGCAAAAGAGTTCATCTTGAGGTACATTATGTGAAAAACGTACAAGCCTAGAAAACTCGTATATCCCCTGCTTCCAGATTGTATAGTTGCTGGTAAATTTATCATAATTATTTCATATGAGCTCCAACTTGGGTGAGGCCAATTCCAAATGCAAGCTAACCTTGAATACTACAACATTATTAGAGCCTAAAACTTCATATTCGTAGCCATTTATTCCCAGAAATACGAATAACAAAATGCATGAAGCTCGCATTCAGTAAATTTCCAGATTTGACACATGTTGGTAAAACGACCATAACCTTTTCATCTTAAATCTAAAATAGCTGATTTCGGTGGCCATTTAAAGATAACACAAAATACTACAACTTTTCAGTGGAGCATTATTTTCCAATTCGAAACGTAACTATGCTAAAAAACGCGAAACACCAGACTGTTCATGCACTGTTCTTAGCAGACTATAATTGACAGCAACTTCTTCGTAAATGAACACCATGGTTCGACCCTCAATCATACATGCATGTTGATAAAACTCAAGGATGATGATATACCTTCATTTATCTTCAAGATTTGAAGCTTGATCATCCACAAAACCAGGCCAAGTTCGAAAATCCTACCCCAAATCTGCTGCTACTCGAAAATCTTGCATATACTTTCTCCAAACTTGAAATTTCTTGGTGCATCTTGTTCCTCAAGCTTAGTAGCATTCAAATATATCTTTGCATGTGACATGCACTTGCAAAAATCAAGAGGAATTTGGTAGGAGTTGAGCTGCAATTTTCGAAAATTGTAGAAGAGAGAAGGTGGAGTGTGATTTTTGGTGGGGAAATGAGGAGGGAGAGAAAGTCTAGCACTAAAATAACAAGCCAAATCTAAAATGGAGTGGCGTGAGCTTCTATGCCAAAATGTGTGATTTTTATAATATATTTGATGTTATGGAATCCATGTGTCAATACATCACCCTCTTGCAAGATTAATGGTCCAAAATCATGTATTAAACATGAGTTAAATTAATTAGTGGCATGGGTTCTCCAAGTGCCATGTGATCATGCACATGCTCATGCACTAAACATGTTCCACTAGTTGGTCGACTCATCGTAGTCCAAAATTCCTTATTTCAAATTTGCACTTTTAATTATCCGGGTTTGCTTAATCATCGTTAATCCGGATTAATTAGCATCGGGGCCTTACATTTCTTCCCCTCTTCAAAAGATTTCGTCCTCGAAATCGCAAAACTGAGTATAACTCAATAAATCAAAACATACGAGTTGTCTCAATCTCATTCATAGATACTTAAGGATCATCATGTATCAATGACAACTGCTGTGGTCGTCTCAACGATCTACCACTTAATCAAAGTTCTCTATGATTCCACAAAGTTCAAAATATCGAGACAACATCAAACCTCACTTAACGAATCATATTGATCATCGCAAATGTAATATTTCCATATTTACCTGATTCTCAACTTGAAGTCTAACGATATATTTCTCTTTGGCGTAGCAAATCTGCTCACCTTAAGCCAAATTTCAATCGTTTCCACATAAATTTTATCATTTCTGGCATTTTTTCTCAAAAATCTCAAGTTATGCCAAAAATTCCTTATCAATTTCTATCATCATATCAGCGATCGGCAAATTCTGGCTCTACAAAACTTCAACCGGTGCCATTCCAAAAGTTTTCTGAAACTTAAATCATAGTAAAATTCTACTGGGGAATAATGATTTCTGTCAATTCCCACTAAATTCACCACTACTAATCTAGACATAACTTCCAAGTTCTGGATATTTTCTCAGTGGATCCATCTGTATGGGTATGCTAAGCAATACTCATTGCTAACTTAGTACCCATGACATTCTGAAAATAGTTTTTGAATTCTGATACTATCCTCGGATCTCAATCAGATACATCTGTTACAGAAACTCACTGTAACTAAACCACATTATCCATATCTTAAACACGTCGTCTTCTCATAGACATATAGACTATCATATGAAATCAATATCTTGTATTGAATAGTCAATCAAGTTCGATTCAACTTGTTTCACAATCTCTGTTTGTAAATATTTGAGCTATAAAACCCAAAACTAGAAATTTCCAAAATTCATTGTGGTACTTACAAATCCTGTACTATCCCATTAGGTCTCGTATTTTTATCTTGACCTGCTGGCATGTCAAACAAATTGCCACAAAATTCAAAAATTTCTTCCTTTATACCATCCCGTCAGAAATAGGATCTCAGGAATGATACACCACATCATTCCCAGAATAACACTATGTTCTCTATAGTGTGCTTTCTGCTGTAATACGTCTTTCAAATCAGTAAAATTCGATGATATACACTGATTTTTCATTCGCAACCACCACTAAATGGCATACTAAATTTACTTTGTTGATAAGACAGAACCAATTTCTTAACTCAATATCTGTATGGGTCTGTCCTTCGAGTCTTTCCGATCATCAAAATCAGAGATTATCAAACTGCAAAGCAAACAACGATGCTACCATTGCACCTTGCACTTTTAGGTTCAGTGCATCTGCTACTAGTTTCATTTTCCTTGATTTATATTGACTATCTAAGTCAAATTCTCTAATAAATCTAGTCATCGCTTATATCTCAAGAATATGCAATCATCTTGTCATGATACATTAGAACATATCTTCAAATCTTTGACATACGTATTTGCACAACTACATATCTCCCTGAACCAGTTAACCACATCAACATTGGGGCCGTAGTCCATTTCAGTTTCAGTTATGAAAACTCCTTTCTCATTCATCTGACCAAACGAATATCAAATTTCTTCTTGGTCAATTGGTTCATAAGACAGTCTATCCTAGAATATCCTTCCGTAAAAGCCTGTAGTATCTGTCCAAATTCATAAAACTTTTCATCTTGAGTACAATGATTGGTCTTGGCCAAATTAATACTATCTTTACTTTACTGGAATCAACAGGTATCTGGTGAGATGATATCACCTATCCCAAAACAACACTTGATTCAACCAAAATTTACATTTCAATAACTTGGTACACCATTTGAGCTTCACGAAGCGTTTGAAAAAAAATCAATCACATGTGTTCTGTGTGGTTCCTTCCGTATCTCGTATACACTAGTATACCACTGATGAATATGATTACACTTCCGCACAAAAGTTACGGAAAATTTTCTTCATCAAATTCATAACTCTACCGGTATAGTTGTCAGACCACACGACATTTCCAAAAATTCAAAATGTCTATATCTGGTTTGACCGATTGCCTAGAGAACATTTTCTCTTCTGACTCAAACTAGTGGTAACCAGAGTAAAAATCGTTCTTCTTATACTTCAAGTTTCTTACAATTGATCATTTACTTCTCGATCTTAGACAGTGGGTATTTATTCTTGACAATAGCCCGATTCAACAACCTTTAATCGATACACATCTTCATCATATCATTTTTTTTTCTTCACGAACAATACTGATGTTTCCTCAAGTGACATACTCAGACATTTATACTCGTATCAAGGAGATTCTGCAACTATTCTTCTGTATCTGTCAACTTTGCTGATGACATTCCATACAGTACTTTCGATATCAAATCTATTCCTTGGCATCAACAAATAGTTAAAATCTATTTCCTTCTCCAGTGAAAATTCTTTTATTTCTTCAGGAAAATCTTGGTAGGTTTTCTTACCTCTATAATATCAGTCAGCCTCGACTCTTTTTGATAAGCATCAACTGCTTATTATCAAATATCCCTTGTTTTCCAAGTATTGCAATCTTAGCTTGCTATTCGTGGCGATAAACATTTCATTTGTAGCCACAATATAATCAAAAATTCATTATACTCTGAAATCAACTTACAATATCTCAAAATTTAACAGAGTATCCATGCCCTTGATACAATCAAAACCATATTTCGACAACACCAATAAATTCAAATCCCCAACACTATCATCAAACTGTAATCTGCAGTTCATTATTGCAAGTGTGGATAGTATAATTATCACTGCTGGTGTATTTTCCCAATCATCATTATCAATGCACATTTGATGCAATATATGAAACCAATGATTTTATCTCAAATCAAACTCGTGCCATGTGACCAATACACAACATGTATCTGTGATCACTAGCATCTCTATCATTGCCAAAATCGAAATGGTTATATATCCTGGAGACATCTCAATCCCATTGTCAAGGTATACTCTCCGGTCTACAGGTAATTTACTGCTGCTGAAACTGAGTGGTCGTAAAGAATAACCACCATGATATCTACCTCTAGCTCAGAGTATTTGTTGTCATGGTTGCATATGTTCCTGAGCACGTCATGGACATGCTCTGACTGGCCACAATCGATATTAGTTTCTATTATTCTTTCAAAATGGATCAGTAGATATTTACATCCACAGTGACCTCAAAAGATTTGGTATTCTACAATCTCATAGTACCTCTAGAACTACTAGAGCTGGATAAATTTTAGTGATACTTCTGAAACTTTTCCAGGATTACTTGGATTATCCCAATGATAGTCACTTCATTAATCTTTAATCCAGTTCTAATTACTTCGCACCACATTGGTGTCTTATTCCTTAGTCAATATCTAATCTCTTCACTAGTGAATAACTATCGAGATTAAGTAGATATTTCCATTTCTCAAGTCCACGATAATCAATTATCATTTTCCATATCATCAATACCATTACTCTAGATAGTCTCATCTAGAAGAGTTCATCTTGTAGTTTTTCTTCATAGTTCGGACACAAAAACTGGAACTGAATTACGACAGTCCCTAAATCCAAGTCCTCATTCAAACCAATTCTCGTTGTTTCTCACAACAACTACACTCCATTCTTCAGTTGAAATATTGCTAGTTTCAATATTCTCAAGTTCTAAATTATCATCTTAGCGCACACAGGTTTTGACGTAAACTCATACGTATAACCTTGGTCTTTCAGACTTAAATTCCCGATGTCAATCGACAAAAAGTGTTCTAAATAATTCTAGTGGCATCCACTAATCATAAGGTTTAATCCCAAAGTGATAAATACAATTTTCAATAACGGACACATTATCACTAAATTATAGTGCAATTAACAGTCTATAGTGTCTACAGATTCAATAGTAGCTCTTAAAGTCTATATCACAGCTACCTGTCCAAACACTAACTGTCCAACACAATTTATACATCTCAAGTCATAGATGTTATCATCATTCATTCTACATCATCATCCCATCAGCAACTATCAGTGCTAACATATAAAATCTCAAATTCTCTAGATTATATGCAACTCAGCATATTAGAATCTTCAGAGATATGACATCTCATTATTCCTGCTTACTAATCCAGTACATGCATAAAATCTCATTATCGAACATGTAAACATAGAAGGCAAGAGCATATAAATCAGATAGTCAGACACATGCACAAACAATTCATTAGTGTCTATACTCAGTGTCCTAACTCTATTCCGAGCATATCCCAGATTATGCTCTGATACCAACTGTGAGGGCCTGGTCCTAATCAGAGGTTTAATTAACACACGATTGTTATATTAACGTAAACAGCGGAAGATTTAGTTAAAAACTTATAAAAAGTGACCCTCAATTTCGCATTTTGTTTCTAAAACATTTTCGAATAGTGAAAATATGTATTTCCAATTTTACATCTAACATGATATTCATCGCATAAGCATTACATATCAATTCTCAGTAAAGTAATACTTAAAAATACAGATACTCAGGGCATACCCCGGTAATTTAAAACATAAGTAAAAATACTAAACAACTACTGGGACTCAAATCATAAACCATATACCTGAGCTCGCTCTCAAGGAGCTCTGGTATTTATCGATGCTTCGTCTCGAGCATCCACAGTACGTCCACCTGTACCACCTGTCATGTCCATCCAACAAAGACATGACAGCCCCCGCGAAGGGGGTCAGAACCCCAGTACGAGAAACAGATAAAATCACAGTGTATGACAAATAACATGCGATGTATGCCGTGCATGAATGCAAATGCACATGAAGGGTATCAAATCTCGAATATCCCTGTCTCAAGGGTCCAAAGGAAATCATCAATCACTCATCAGTGCTCGAGCAGGATGTGACACGCTCCGCGCTACGATCTATCTCTCAGTCGAGCCATCGGCGGTCCATCATCCTCGTGTCTGGGCGACGTCGGCACGCTCGTCGCTCCGGCATCCCTCAGCTCACTCTCACTCCTGCCGAGCCAACGACTGCCCATCATCCCCAGACACGCATCACTCATACCAAGAAATGATATAGGTACCAAGAACGTATCAATAGGCTCAACATGACATGCTCAATGTCCATGCGTGTCAATGCATCATGCAATATCATAATCTCATGTGATGCACCTCAAATCTCATGTCATCATATATCATGCAGTCAATGTACCATGTAATTCACATACTGCAAATCAACTTATCACATAGTCACATAAGGAGCAAGTAATGACAAGTAAATCATACCCGGGAACATCACATGTCTTTGCCAGACATTGTGATAAAACCCGTTTTCTACGTACCTCAAACCGTTAGCTAATTACCAAGTGATCCTCGACTCAATCTCAGGATTAATAAACCTAGCCATAACAGTTCCAAATACAACATAATGTCACATACTAGCCTTAAACATATCAAATAAAACTCAAACTTAGACCCAAAACCAATTCTCTAAATTTCAGCCTGCGCAAGCCGTAGAGATCGGCTCATAACTTGATCGATACTTAATAAAATCACATGGGTCCAATTTATTTTCAAACTAACTCAAAAATGAACATTTCATCAGTTCAACTCATCTTCAAATTCGTTCATTTAGCCTAGGTAAAATGGCCAAGAACAATCTGCTAGAAAAACAGGACAATTCACCAAATTCCAGCCTGACCCAGTTTTGTATACAAATCATATTAAATTCATCTGATGTCCAAATGACTTGAGGCTAGTGGGGAAATCACGAAAACGCAAAGTACTACAGTTCATATTTGAAGTCCAGAAGCTAGTTCACTCATCTTGAGGCACATGCAAAGCAAAGTATGCCAGATTTAAAAATACTCATATTCTGTTTTGACAGAGTGAGCGGTTCTAGGGAAACGTGCATTTCTTACACACGTCAACTCCAAATCATGTAAGGCCAGTTTTTAATGCAAGACAACTCCATATTATACAATACATCTCTTATTAGTGTCAAGCAAAAGAGTTCATCTTGAGGTACATTATGTGAAAAACGTACAAGCCTAGAAAACTCGTATATCCCCTGCTTCCAGATTGTATAGTTGCTGGTAAAATTATCATAATTATTTCATATGAGCTCCAACTTGGGTGAGGCCAATTCCAAATGCAAGCTAACCTTGAATACTACAACACTTATTAGAGCCTAAAACTTCATATTCGTAGCCATTTATTCCCAGAAATACGAATAACAAAATGCATGAAGCTCGCATTCAGTAAATTTCCAGATTTGACACATGTTGGTAAAACGACCATAACCTTTTCATCTTAAATCTAAAATAGCTGATTTCGGTGGCCATTTAAAGATAACACAAAATACTACAACTTTTCATTGGAGCATTATTTTCCAATTCGAAACGTAACTATGCTAAAACCGCAAAACACCAGACTATTCATGCACTGTTCTTAGCAGACTATAATTGACAGCAACTTCTTCGTAAATGAACACCATTGCTCGACCCTCAATCATACATGCATGTTGATAAAACTCAAGGATGATGATATACCTTCATTTATCTTCAAGATTTGAAGCTTGATCATCCACAAAACCAGGCCAAGTTCGAAAATCCTACCCCAAATCTGCTGCTACTTCGAAAATCTTGCATATACTTTCTCCAAACTTGAAATTTCTTGGTGCATCTTGTTCCTCAAGCTTAGTAGCATTCAAATATATCTTTGCATGTGACATGCACTTGCAAAAATCAAGAGGAATTTGGTAGGAGTTGAGCTGCAATTTTCGAAAATTGTAGAAGAGAGAAGGTGGAGTGTGATTTTTGGTGGGGAAATGAGGAGGGAGAGAAAGTCTAGCACTAAAATAACAAGCCAAATCTAAAATGGAGTGGCGTGAGCTTCTATGCCAAAATGTGTGATTTTTATAATATATTTGATGTATTATGGAATCCATGTGTCAATACATCACCCTCTTGCAAGATTAATGGTCCAAAATCATGTATTAAACATGAGTTAAATTAATTAGTGGCATGTGTTCTCCAAGTGCCATGTGATCATGCACATGCTCATGCACTAAACATGTTCCACTAGTTGGTCGACTCATCGTAGTCCAAAATTCGTTATTTCAAATTTGCACTTTTAATTATCCGGGTTTGCTTAATCATCGTTAATCCGGATTAATTAGCATCGGGGCCTTACAATAGCCGCTAACTCCAAGTCATGGACTGGATACCTCGTCTCATGCGGTTTCACCTGCCTTGATGCGTAGGCCACTACATGCTTATCCTGCATCAGCACGCATCCTAAACCCTGAAGGGATGCATCAGTATAGAGAACGAACCACTTGTTCTCCCTGGGAATCACCAATACTGGTGCCGAAGTCAATCTGTGCTTCAACTCCTGGAAGCTCTGCTCACAAGTTTCCGACCAAAAGAATGGAACTCCCTTCTGAGTTAGCTGCGTCAATGGCTTGGCAATCTTTGAAAACCCTTCGACGAAGCATCGATAATACCCGGCCAAACCAAGAAAACTTTGGATCTCAGGAACTGTAGTAGGCGCAGACCAATCCATAACTGCCTCTATCTTCCTGGGGTCTACTGATATCCCCTCACTAGAGATAATATGACCCAGAAATGCTACGTTGTTCAGCCAAAACTCACACTTGCTGAGTTTGGCGTACAACTGATGATCTCTGAGGATCTGAAGCACCGTCCACAAATGATTGGCATGCTCCTCCTTACTTCTTGAATAAACCAGAATGTCGTCAATAAATACGATCACGAACTGATCAAGATACTTCTGAAACACTCTATTCATCAGGCTCATAAAGACAATCGGGGCATTCGTCACCCCGAACGGCATCACTAAGAACTCGTAGTGCCCATACCGAGTCCGAAAAGCTGTCTTTTGTATGTCATCAGCTCTAACTCGTATCTGGTGGTAGCCTGACCTCAAGTCAATCTTCGAGTAAAGCTCTGTGCCCTGAAGCTGATCATATAAATCATTAATCCTCGGAAGGGGATACTTGTTCTTAATCGTCTCTTTATTCAACTGACGGTAATCGATGCACAGGCGCATTGAACAATCCTTTTTCTTCATGAACAAGACTGGCGCACCCCAAGGCGATACACTAGGATGAATGTACACCTTGTCGAGGAGTTCCTACAACTGCACTTTCAGCTCCCCTAGCTCTGCCGGTGTCATCCTATAAGGGGCACGGGAAATAGTAGATGTACCTGGCAGTAAATCAATCTCAAACTCAACATCTCTGATCGGTGGAAATCCTGGAATCTCATCCGGAAACACATCGGTGAATTCCGCAACTACTGGTATATCCTCGATCCTCAACTCTTCCTTTTCCTCTGATACGTCCACGGCATAAATAAGATAGCATGTGTGACCTGCGTTCTAACAACCGTGACATCTTAACTGCCGAAATCAACGGAATCCTTGGACGAGAGCCGTCCCCATAGAAGGTCCACTGAAACCCCTGATCAGACAGAAAACGCACCATCCTCTGTCGGCAATCAACCACGACCTGGTATCTGCTCAACACATCAATACCGACAATACATTCAAAATCTGCCATATCCAACAAAATTATATCAGCCCTCAGATCATTGCCCTCAAAATAAATGAGGCAATCAGATAATAGTCGATCCGCAATCACATGCTTTCCCATGGGTGTCAAGACCATAAGAGGCGTGGGCAACAGAGACGAGCACAAATAGTGTTTCTCCACAAAAGCAGAAGATATGAAAGAATAAGAAGCACCTGTATCTACCAAAATAAATGCAGGGTACGTAAGTAAGTAGCACGTACCATCAATCACCTCCTCTGGAGCTGCCTCTGCCTGCTCTTGAGTCAGTGCATATACTTGACCCTGCGGCGGCCCTGCAGCCTGACCTCCCTGCGGTCGGGGTGCAAACTGCTATCTCTGTGGTACCGTCCCGGTGTCAAATCTTGGCCTATTTGGCCCAAAGTCTGCATGACCTCCCCGATTGGGGCAAACCCGAGCCAGGTGGCCCATCTTGCCGCAAATATAACAGCCTCGACAGTCTCGTGTCAAGTGAGATCCTCCATAGTTGTCACATTTGTTTCCTCCTGTTCTACTTCCCTGTGCTGGTCCCCGATTGCCTTGCTTCTGATTCTGAAATTTCTTCCCACCAAATCTAGGAGATGAAGAAGCCCCACGAGGCTTAAACTGGTCTCCTCGTGGCCTCAGGCTGTCAACAACCGGTCTCTGTGGTGGTACGAAAGGGGGTACAACTTCCTTGTACACGCTAACCCCAATCTCTGCCAGCTCTGCTCTAGTCAGGGCATCATCGAATGAGCTGGGGTTGTTAGAGACAACCCGGTCAAATAACTCTGGCCTCAGTCCCTTCAGAAAATGTCTCATCTTGGCATGACCGTTCACAGCGATATGAGGTACATAACTCAACAATGAAGAATACTGCATGGCATAATCTGATACAATCATGCTGCCCTGCTTCAGGTTGGTGAACTCATCTTCTTTTACTTGTCTGGCAGCGATGGAGAAATACCGGTTAAGGAACCGGGTCCTGAACACAGTCCAATCTACTGGCATACCCTGAGCCCTCAGCTCCATAACTGTTGTTTTCCACCACATGGAAGACTTTTTTGCCAGTTGAAACTCTGCCAACCTCAGCCAGGCAGTCCGTGCACAGGGATGATAGCTCAAGAACTGAGTCAGACTAAGTTCCCCTGGTAGCAATATTGTGCACTGGGCTCCATGCCCACAGCAGTTGGCGGTAAAGGATTCGTCTGAACAATACTCGCATTTATACTGCCCACATCTCCTACTTCTTCATTGAGGTTATCCGGATTAATAGCCTCCATGCTGTAACATAAGGGTTAACAACAATACCAAAAGCAGTTCGTAATACAAGCCGTTAGATAACAATATGAGAAATATTCAAAAGCATGTTAGTATGACACTTATACACAAAAATATGCATCACATGTATAAACATGCCCACCAATGAATACCTAACCAACTTGTTTCTAAAGGCTACCCTTCGCTCGTTCCATGGTTCTCTAACCACTGCTCTGATACCACTAAATGTGAGACCCCGTTATCTAACAACGTTATAAGGTGCAATTAAGAGAACTAATCATGCATAAATCAGAGTAATTGACCGAGCTGATGCCCTGAGCTTAAGAGTTACAGTACCAAAAATTTCAAAAAAAAGGAATTAGTTACATTCCTATCAAAAGAGTGTGAAACTATAGTTTTACTCTACTCTATGTAGAAACTATACAAAAGTAATTTCTGTTTTGCTAATCCTATAGCACTCCTTACAGCTCAGTGTATCAACCCCGACCCTGGTTCTCCATGTCAAAAGCACCTACAAAGACAACCCCCAACACATGAGCACATAGTAATTCATATTCAACATAATAAGAATGTAAAGCGTAAATGCATAAACCATAGATATAAAATACTTCCTGAATTCCAATGCATTTAAAACGCCCATTTTGGTTGTCCCTGTACCATAACTCATAATTAAATCAATAACTGATATTACGTTTTTAAACAAATGTCATGACATAACTTCACTTCTTAAATCCTTGAAATCAATCCTTAGTTAGTTCATCATCAGTGTATTTTAATGCCCTTCGCTTCATAACTTTAGAACAAGCGGACCTCCCCCCCCTCGCTTCATCATATAAGCGGCATTTCTAACTTCGCTTCATATGGCAAACCTCGCTTCAATGTGCAAGCGGACCTCCACCCCCTCGCTTCACATTTTAGCGGCATAGTAGCGGCAAGCATTAAAATCATCACTGTGATAACCAGTGACTCGTGGAATATACACCAAATGTTCCACAACATACATATGCAACTACAATGCATAATCAACATGTATCACAGCTCACAATGCATAAACTGATACATACTTGCATCTATCATGTGCCAAATTAATAAACATATAATACATGTTACCGTTGGGTGCCCGTACGTTGCTTATGTACCTTTCCAAAATATGGTATGTCGCAGGACTCTATCCCCTGCGTTGTGTGGCTATCTGTGAAGGCTCTACACAAGTGTACAACACAATATTAGATGCCAATACTAGCCCAATACCAAAAATCCTACAATAATTAACCAAAACACATAATTTGGCTTCTCGCGATCGATCGCCAATAAGCCCCAATCGATCGCGAGATGCTACTGCCTCAACATTCAAAATTCTATCTTCCGCGATCGATCGCTGCAGTTGTGCCGATCGATCGCGGCATCGCCGATCGATCGCGCCAAACTTGCGATCGATCGCTGAATGTTTCTGCCTCGTACTCTGGTTCTCGCGGTCGATCGGGAAAACGCGCCGGTCGATCGCCAATACCCGCAATCGCGAACAAATGCCATTTTCGAGCACCTTCCTAAAGCTACCATAAAATACACCATAAATCATCATTCTCCAACAAGTTATCATGCAAAGTACCCCAATATACTACCATGTAGCTACCCAAAACAAGCATCACAACAAAAGGCTACTAAACATGCCGTTTCTATCCAACAATTTATCTAAACTCAACCAAAATTTAACCAAAATAGGATATGGTTCCTCACCCATCTTTGATCCAACTTTTAGCAAGGTTACAAGCCTTGAAATGGCAGGTCTCCTCCTCCTCCTTGCTTGCTGGATGTTGGACGAAAATATGGGGAAAGATTGGGGGAGAAGGAGTGATGGAGGTTGAGTTAAAAGGTAGGCAAGTGGGGGTATGGGGCAGCTGCAGATAGGTATGGGTTTGGGGGGGGGGGGGGGGGTGGTGGTTGGATGGTGGGTTATGTGATGTGTTATGTTTTGGTCCAGGATATTTAGCATGATGTATTAAAATATCCTCACATGATATTTTATAGTATTTAATCAATAAAATACTTCAAATTCCAATTAAACATGCTATACCACAATGACCAACACACACCAAATAATCATGCCATAACCCAAATTCCCAACATATATCACATGCACCCCGAAATGCATTAATAGACCATGACCACCACATGACTAAGCATTTCCCAATATAAATAGATCAACTCCATAATTTAACACCATAATCCTCATATAACATAATAAATGTTCAGATGCACATAATCATTTCGGGGATATCACATTATTAGAATAAGTTGTCTGTCTATCCTGGGCTGCTTTCATTTTCTGCCTTATCACCTTTATCTTTTCTTCCATTTCCCGAACTAAATCTGGTCCTCCGACCGATTTACGGTCCAACTCATCCCAACATAAGGGTGATCTACATCGTCTGCCATAAAGGGCCTCAAAAGTAGCCATCTGAATACTTGCTTGGTAGCTATTGTTATACGACAATTCTACCAAGGCCACTGAATCCTGCCAAGAAGTATTAAACTCCAATGCACATGCCCTCAACATGTCCTCGAGCGTTTGGATAGTACGCTCGGTCTGGCCATCCATTTGGGGATGGTATGCAGTGCTCAACCTTATCTCAGTTCCCAAAGCTGATTGAAGACCCTCCCAAAAATGAGATGTGAATCGTGGATCTCGATCGGACATAATAGAAATAGGGATCCCGTGTAATCTTACCACATCTCGAACATATAACTGGGCCATCCTCAAATAGGTGAAGGTCATACTATAGGGAATGAAGTGAGCCACTTTGGTCAATCTGTCCACAATCACCCAAATGGCATCAAAACCCGAAACAGTCCTTGGCAAGTGGTCACAAAGTCCATGGATATGTGTTCCCACTTCCATTTCGGTATCTCTAAGCTCTTCAGCTCACCACCAGGTCTCTGCCTCTCAGCCTTAACCTGCTGACAGATTAAACATCTCTTGACAAAAGTGAGGATGTCCCGCTTCATATGTTTCCACCAGAATTGATCACGAAGATCCTTATACATTTTCCTCCCTCCGGGGTGGATACTAAGCCTACTACTATGAGCCCGCTGTAGGATTCCTTGACGTAACTCAGGCGTATTCGGAACCACTGATGTGACTAGAAATAGACACATCTTGAGTGCTTAATTGTCTACGATTTGGTAGGCTTTTGATAGATAATTTGATACGTATGCTACCTAATCGTATATTTGTGTAATTGTAGGTACAATCGAAGAAAACGAGCTAAAAATGATGTGTAAAGACCAAGGAGAGACATGGACATGACAAGGACTCAAAGTTGATCAAGAAAAAGGCAAAAATGTAATTTTGGAGGTGGCAATCGATCGCCCGGAAGAGGAAATCGATCGCCTATGGACAGAAACTTTTGCAACTAAATTTACGGGTCAGCGATCGATCGCGAAGAAGTGGCGATCGATCGCCAAAGTCTACTGGAGCTCGGCGATCGATCGCCACTTTATAGCGATCGATCGCCTCAAGGGTTTTTCCGAAAAAAAAAATAATGCAGCGATCGATCGCCACATTCAAGGCGATCGATCGCCGAAGAGTCCGAAAATTAGGAAATAAGGTCTTTTACCATGTTTAGAAGATTGTAACCTATTTTATCAGCCACCAACCCCCATAACTTGAAATTATTCAGTTCTTAGGCAGATTATTCCAGACTTTAGAATATTTTTAGGTTTTGAGAATAATTTTCTTTCAAGTTTTCTTCAAGAACAACGAAGAACGGAACCGGAATCGACAAGCCGGAATCGTGATTTATATTAGTAATTTCTTTTCCTTTATTTATTTAATGTTTTCCATCGAATTTTTATTGTTTTTAGATTTAATTATGCTAGGCTAAAACTCTTCGATTCTTGGTTGAAGGGATACCTGCTTTTGGATTTAAATCTTTTATGAGAATTTGGTTTGATTGTTGAATTAGATTTCGATTTCAATTTGTTTCTCAAATTTCGAATTCCATGATTGTTGTGTTTGTGTATTAGACCGATCACCTAATATTCAATTGCATAATCGATAGTTTGTTGAGAAACAACTAAGATCAATAATTAACCGGCTGTAGGTGTTATTGAATTCTTAGGAGAAACAGTTGAGTAATCAATTTTAACGGCTGTAGTTTTCATTGATTAGATTTATCGAACTCATTAGTTTTGAAACTATCATTGATTTAATCATTAACGGCTGTAGTGGTGATTAGAGATTTGGTAAGGGTTGAATTGAATGCTGTTTTCTCTTTAACTACGAATAAGATGAGTAGGAATTGAATTTCCAATCGATAGATAATTGAAAGAATTCGAATGTTTTGATTTGATGATTAAAAGATAATTTTCCAAAATTACGGTTACCTGAAAACCAAGAATCGCTTCGCTCTCATAAGTTTAAATCATCTTAGTTAATCTCGTTAATTAGTTTAATTATAGAATTTGCTTAGTAGTAATCATTCATCCTAAAACCCCCTTGTTACTATTCGTTTTTGGCACGAAATAAATTTACCTTCCCTGTGAGATCGATCCCTACTTCCACTACTACATATTTTTGCTATTAACTGAAGAAGGGTTAATTTGGGCGTACACGATAAGCGCACACCAACCACCCAACGGTTACCGAGCCTTAAGGAACCGTCTTCAGCCACCCTAAACTTTGATAAGTGCCCAAGACGTATCAAAGATAACCATCTCCGTATCTCCTCGTCAGATCTCTGAGCTCTCCTGATACTCTCATAAATATCTGGCTCAGCTAATAAGGTCGATACACGTACAGGCGATGCATCCACATCGTAGTCATAGCCCAGATAACAGTAGGAGGTCATCATGGCTGACAACTGTATGACATCCTCAGTAGTACACCTCACTTTCCGGCTCAAGGCGTCTGCTGTCAGGTTAGCTTTCCCAGGATGGTACTCAATCTCACAATCATAGTCTTTGAGTAAGTCCATCCATCCCCTCTGTCTCATGTTCAGCTCTGCATGAGTAAAGTGAAACTTAAGGCTTTTGTGGTCTGTATAAATGGTAAACGAAGTACCATACAAGTAGTGCAGCCAAATCTTTAGAGCAAATACAATAGCCGCCAGTTCCAAATCATGAACTGGATACCTAGTCTCATGCGGCTTTAACTGTCTCGATGCATAAGCTACCACATGCTTATCTTGCATCAGCACGCATCCTAAGCCCTGAAGTGATGCATCAGTATAGAGAATGAATCTCTTATTCTCCGTAGGAATCACCAACACTGGTGCTGATGTCAATCTTGTTGGGATATGCCCTAGGACAAGTCATTAGATGATTGTTTAAGACATACAATGTTTATGGTTTTATGAATGGCAATTCATTATTATATGTTATTCTTTTAACTGTGCATTGTGAATTAATATATGTGTTAATGTCCTTAGAATAATATTGTATTATTCTTAAAGATGTTCCTAGTCAAGTATTATCATGAAAGGGATAATGATAATACGTAGAGACGAGTATGTGTTGATCGATGAATTGTTCATTGATATGAAATATCAAATCAACATATGGGTACATGTTAGAGAACGATGTACTGAACAGACCCACCATGAGAATGCAACATGGATAGTTATATGATCGTCATATGCAATTCTCATAGTGATAATAATGTATGTAATCCTTACGACTTGTGATCATCAGAGATCCCAACATAAGGAGTTATGTATCTTGATATCGTCAAACGTTACCCGTAACAAGGTAAACTATTAAGGTGACTATTGGATACACTACGAATTATGTAGAGGGATGTTGACTGATCGAGATAGGATTTGTCCCTCCTATATAACAGGAGAAGTGTTTGGCCCTTGATCAAGTGAGAACTAAAATGCATGGCCATGCTCGAATGAGTCGATATGAGATATCGAGCTTATTCGTTTATTCTAGTTCTACTTGGGGATCAAGAAATAAAGATTGGATATACGAGTATGACTATTCCATGACTCGTGTTCAATCTAAACACAAAGGACAAAGGGATTAAGTTACATGTTTAATATTATCACAAGTTCTAAAGGTTATGTCGAGTCATTGACATTCTTGTAATTTGGGTAGCATTGATGTGTTGCTAGATACCGCTCAATGCTTGAGACATAAAATGAGATTTTATGTCACTGCCAACATTACAAGATCCTATCGGGTCGCACAAAAGATTAAATCGAGAAGGGAAATTAAATTCATGGGATGAATTAAATAATTAAGAGGAGTCTTAATTAATAATCATAATGATTAATTAAATCATGGGCTTAAGCCCATGAGGCTTTATGAAAGCCTTTAATTAATTAAATAAAAGATGATTACAATGTGTTTAATTAAAAAGACAACTTCATAACACATAACCCTACACAAGCTAAGTAGCACACGGCCGCACCTTGAATTGCTCTCGGCCATCAAAAGTCAAAGGAGTTCTTGGTGGATTTTGGTCATTCTTTCGATTGTGAATCGAGCGTGCTTAGTGTATCGGTTTAATAACTTGTCTAGCAACTTGTTATTAAACCATCCCTTCACCCTGATTTGATCGTGTGGATACCGTTGAGGCAAAACTCATTGAGTTTTGCTATTGACTCGGAGAAGGCGTAGGACGTGGTGCTGCTCCGTGGATTCTGCTTCAAACACGCTACAAGGGTGAGACACTTGTAATTCCTTAATCCGATATGATAACCTATGTATAGATCCGGTGTTAGTAATCCTAAAAATTTTATTCCGCTGCTGTTGTATGCTCATGGGATTACTAACAGTGGTATCAGAGCCGTGTACAAGGCTCATATCGGATCTATGTGATTAAATTGTGTTAATCATATTAGAATTAATATTGCATGCTATTAAAACTGTTTAAATTCATATATGATATGAAATTAATTTTAGTTTATGAAAATCATCGTATAATTGTATTTGATATAATTGGCGAATAATTGTATACGATACACGAAAGCGTAAAATCGAGGTGTTAGCCCATGCATGGCTCACGGCAGCCACCAAAGGATGGCTAGGGTTTCGAACCCTAGTCACCTTGGCTCACGGCCGCCGCATGAGCTAGGGTTTCGAACCCATTAGCTCGTGCATGGCCATGCAGCCGCCGAATAAGGGCTAGGGTTCGGACCTGGCTCGTGCATGGGTCAAGCCGTCACACTATCTAGGGTTTTGAACTCTATTGGCTCGATAAAGTATTGAGAAGGTGCAAGTTGGTTCGATCATGGTCCACGGAATTATGAGGGTCGACGGCTACACCACATGAGGGCTAGGGTTTTTCGAACCCTTGGCTCGAGATGGTTAAGCCGTCACCGTCATGAACCGTCCATGGTTGGACCGTAGCTTGTAGCTCATGAATTTCGGTGTTTCAAGCAAGTTGGCTCGATAAAAAAATAAAGATGGTGCAAGGCGGCTAGGGTTGGAACCCTAGCGCCGCCGCCGCATGAGCCATGGCTCGGCCATGGGCTAGGGTTTCGAACCCTAGGCCCACTATTGGTCCAGCCGTGTGCTTCATGGTTCGAACCATGGTGGTTCATGTTTTAGTCGCTTTAGTTCGTGGCATGTGATCTCCCGAGCGTACGATAATTTTTCAAAAATTATTTTACAGTTTTAATTAGAATTAAATTTAAAATGTTTAGAATTTAATTAATTAAATGTTAATGCATGCTTTATGTGTTGTTTGAGCATGGTGCGTGGTTATAGCCCTTTGACCTATTAGATAGGATTTGTGGATGTTTGTAATTTATAATACGACCTGCGTGTCGTGCCTTTCTCTATTTCATTCTAAATGTAATCCCTCCCCTATGTTCCCCTCGAATGTGAATCGAGGAATTCTATATCTTGTAAATAGTGTAGTTTATTTTATTGATGGTGATCAATGAAGATGGAGCATCGTGCCGGGATGAGGAGGCCATTCACAAATTGGAGCCAAAGGAAGGTGCTTGTGAAGTTACCTAAGGTTGACTCATAGGATTTTCTCATTGGCTTGAGAAAATCATTAGTAGGGGCTATAACCATGTCATGTTTAATTATGTATGTTGATGCATGATTTATCTTATGTTTTAGTTTGATAATAGTATTACACATATATGTAGATATGTATACAACTATATGTAGTGGACATATTTTAAATTATCAAATTAATCATGAGATCAATAAATCCCTCTAAAACATTAAGTTTTAGATGCCTTCCAAAATAAAAGTACTCGTCAATAACTTCGATTGTACATGTGTGGGTTTGCCAAAGCAAAGCACCGTGGAAATCTTAGTAAGGCGCGAAAGGATAAAAGTGATATCCGTTATACTTTAATTGGGTACGACTTAACTAGGTTATCTCAATAGGATTGGGAACCTAGAGGCATGGGTTGGATTATAATTCATTTGATGAATTGAACAAAGTGTTGTTCATCCAACTATCCAAGAATTATATGTGATGTAATTGACAAAGTGTTGTCTACCTAAATAACCGAGTCTTGGGCGATTAGCCAAAGCTAACTCAAGATTAGGCGAAATATGGATCTTGGCCCACTAAAGGTTTTGAGGGTTGATATTTTTTAAACAAAATAGTGGGAGTATCATTTAATATAAGACCATGTTAAATGATTTAAATCATAAACTTATTTTGCATATTTATATTGTAGATATCCATGGCAACTAACAACGTTACTAGCACTTTATCACTGCGATCGGTCCTTGAGAAGGACAAATTAAATGGGACGAATTTCCTAGACTGGCATAGGAACTTGAGGATAGTCCTCAAACAAGAAAAGAAACAATATGTCCTAGAGGAACCCTTACCCGCTGAGGAACCTCCCCTAACGGCTACAAGAACCGAAAAGGATGCTTACAAGAAGCATCAGAGTGACGCACTTGATGTTGGGTGCCTCATGCTTGCCACGATGAACTCTGAGCTTCAGAAGCAACATGAGGAAATGGAGGCGTTCGATATGATCGAACACTTAAAGCAGTTGTACCAACAGCAAGCTAGACAATAGAGGTATGACGTCTCTAAAGCGTTATTCCAGTGCAGGATGGTAGAGGGAAGCTTAGTTGGAACTCATGTGCTCAAGAAGATTGGGTACATTGAGAATCTGGACAAGCTAGGTTTTCCATTGGACCAAGAGTTGGCCACCGGATGTGATCTTGCAATCGTTGCGTGAGAGCTTCAGTCAATTTGTAGTAAATTACAATATGACTGACATGGAAAAGACTCTACCACAGTTGCTTGGTATGTTGAGAACATATGAAGCAAATACTAAGAAGACTAAGGCCACAAATGTCCTTATTGTGAATAAGGGCAAAGGAAGGGCCAAAGCAAAAGGCAACAAGAAAGCAAAGAAGGTCTTTGCTAGATCTAAGCCAAAGTCTTCTGCACTGAAGCCAAAGGGAGGGATAGCAAAGGAAGGGAATTGTTTCCATTGCGGTGAGACCGGCCATTGGAAAAGGAACTGCAAAGTATATCTGGAGGATCTAAAGAAAGGAAGTGTGACTTCCGCTTCAGGTATTTTTGTTATAGAAGTCAATTTATCTACTTCTTCATCATGGGTATTAGATACTGGATGTGGATCTCACATTTGTGTAAATGTGCAGGATCTCAAAAGGAGTAGGACATTGGCGAAAGGTGAAGTTGATCTCCGAGTTGGAAATGGAGCAAGAGTTGCTGCATTAGCAATAGGAGATTATCATTTAGCTTTACCTTCTGGTTTATCAATGATTTTGAAAGATTGTTATTTTGTGCCTTCTATTACTAAAAACATAATATCTATTTCTTGTTTGGACAAGTATGGTTTTTCATTTATAATAAAGGACAATTGTTGTTCTATTTATTTAAATGATATGTTTTATGCTAGTGCACAAATGGTGAATGGTCTTTATGTATTAAATCTTGATATGCCTATCTATAACATAAATACTAAAAGGATTAAAAATAATGATTGTAATCCGACTTATCTCTGGCACTGTCGCTTGGGCCACATAAACGAGAACCGCATATCTAAACTTCATAAGGATGGAGTATTAGATTCATTTGATTTTGAATCATATGAAACATGCGAATCTTGTTTAATGGGCAAGATGACTAAAGCCCCTTTCAAGGGACATGTTGAAAGGGCAAATGTTTTATTGGGACTAATACATAGTGATGTATGTGGACCAATAAGTACACAAGCTAGAGGTGGTTTTCAATACTTCGTTACATTTACTGATGACCTCAGTAGATATGGGTATGTGTACCTAATGAAACATAAGCATGAAACCTTTGAAAAGTTCAAAGATTTCAAGAATGAAGTACAAAACCAACTTGGCAAAAGTATCAAAATCCTTCGATCAGATCGAGGAGGTGAATACTTAAGCCAAGAGTTTCATGACTATCTAAAGGAGTGTGGGATAGTCCCACAACTCACTCCTCCGTATACTCCACAATGGAATGGTGTATCCGAGAGGAGAAATCGGACCTTGTTAGACATGGTTAGATCAATGATGAGTCATGCAGATCTTCCGATATCGTTTTGGGGACACGCTCTAGAAACAGCGATTTTCTTACTAAACCGTGTTCCATCTAAATCAGTGGAAAAGACACCATATGAGATATGGACTGGGAAGCGTCCTAGTATGTCTTTCATGAAGATTTGGGGTTGTGAGGCTTTCGTTAGACGTCACGCCACTAACAAACTTGGACCCAAATCTGATAAGTGTTTATTTGTGGGGTATCCTAAGGAAACGAAAGGATAATATTTCTATTATCCCACCGAGAACAAAGTAGTTGTTGCTCGGACTGGTGTATTTCTTGAAAGAGAATTTATTTCTAGAAAAACCAGTGGGAGAAAAATAGAACTTAATGAAGTTCAACCACAAGAAAACACTGAACCTGAGATTGAGATGGAAACAGAGCAGGCACCACAAGCTGTTGTGGAAAAAGCACCTGCTCAAGAGACACAAGCCCAGCGTAGGTCTGTAAGAGTACACCGGGAGCCACAGAGATATGGATTTCTTGTGACTCAACAAGGTGACTTACTACTTATTGATGAGGATGAGCCGTCATCTTATCAACAAGCTATAATGGGCAATGATTCTGAGAAATGGCAAGAAGCCATGAAATCTGAGATGGAATCCATGTATGCAAACCAAGTATGGACTTTGGTTGATCCACCTGAAGGGGTACGACCCATAGGGTGCAAATGGATCTTCAAGAAAAAGACCGATATGGATGGTAACGTACAAACCTATAAAGGTCGGCTGGTTGCAAAAGGATTCAAACAAATTCATGGTATTGACTATGATGAAACCTTTTCACCAGTGGTCATGGTTAAATCCATAAGGATCTTACTTGCAATAGCTGCATTTCATGATTATGAAATCTGGCAGATGGATGTCAAAACAGCTTTCCTTAATGGAAATCTGCTCGAGGATGTGTACATGACACAGCCCGAGGGTTTTGTCGATCCAAAGGATGCTGGAAAGATATGCAAGCTACAACGATCCATTTATGGATTGAAGCAAGCTTCTCGGAGTTGGAATCTTCATTTTGATGATGCAATCAAAGAGTTTGGTTTTATCAAAAATGAAGATGAACCTTGTGTCTACAAGAAGGTCAGTGGGAGCGTAATCATTTTCCTAGTGTTGTATGTAGATGACATACTTTTTATTAGAAATGATATCCCTGCCTTGCAATCTGTAAAGATTTGGCTAGGGAATTGCTTTTCGATGAAAGACTTAGGAGAAGCTACCTATGTATTAGGAATCAAGATCTATAGAGATAGATCGAGAAGGCTTCTTGGTCTAAGTCAAAGTACATACATAGACAAGGTGCTTAAAAGGTTTAGCATGCAAGAATCCAAGAAAGGATTCGTGCCTATGACACATGGTATTTATCTCTCGAAGGAACAGTGTCCTTCAACACCAGATGAGAGACAACGCATGAGTAAGATTCCATACGCGTCAGCTATTGGATCTATCATGTATGCCATGATATGTACTCGTCCCGATGTATCGTATGCTTTGAGCATGACAAGCAGATATCAAGTTGATCCAGGTGAAGGTCACTGGATTGCTGTCAAGAACATCCTAAAGTACTTGAGAAGGACTAAGGATACATTCTTGATTTATGGAGGTGAGGAAGAGCTCAATGTAATGGGTTACACTGATGCAAGCTTCCAAACCGACAAAGATGATTTTCGATCGCAATCTGGATATGTGTATTGCCTAAATGGAGGTGCTGTGAGCTGGAAGAGTTCAAAGCAAGAAACAGTAGCCGATTCTACAACGGAAGCTGAGTATATTGCTGCCTCGGATGCAGCAAAGGAAGCTGTTTGGATGAGGAAGTTCATTTCTGAACTTGGAGTGGTGCCTAGCATTAAAGATCCGATAGAACTCTATTGTGACAACAATGGAGCGATCGCATTGGCTAAGGAACCAAGATCTCACCAAAGATCCAAGCACATACTTAGGCGTTTCCATTTCATTCGAGAAATCGTTGAAAGGGGAGATGTTAAAATATGCAAAGTACCAACAGATGATAATGTATCTGACCCATTGACGAAGCCGCTGTCACAGCAGAAGCATGATCGTCATACTAGATCTCTAGGCATTAGGTATATGTCTGAGTGGTCTTAGTGCAAGTGGGAGATTTGTTGGGATATGCCCTAAGACAAGTCATTAGATGATTGTTTAAGACATACAATGTTTATGGTTTTATGAATGGCAATTCATTATTATATGTTATTCTTTTAACTGTGCATTGTGAATTAATATATGTGTTAATGTCCTTAGAATAATATTGTATTATTCTTAAAGATATTCCTAGTCAAGTATTATCATGAAAGGGATAATGATAATACGTAGAGACTAGTATGTGTTGATCGATGAATTGTTCATTGATATGAGATATCAAATCAACATATGGGTACATGTTAGAGAACGATGTACTGAACAGACCCACCATGAGAATGCAACATGGATAGTTATATGATCGTCGTATGCAATTCTCATAGTGATAATAATGTATGTAATCCTTACGACTTGTGATCATCAGAGATCCCAACATAAGGAGTTATGTATCTTGATATCGTCAAACGTTACCCGTAACAGGGTAAACTATTAAGGCGACTATTGGATACACTACGAATTATGTAGAGGGATGTTGACTGATCGAGATAGGATTTGTCCCTCCTATATAACAGGAGAAGTGTTTGGCCCTTGATCAAGTGAGAACTAAAATGCATGGCCATGCTCGAATGAGTCGATATGAGATATCGAGCTTATTCGTTTATTCTAGTTCTACTTGGGGATCAAGAAATAAAGATTGGATATACGAGTATGACTATTCCATGACTCGTGTTCAATCTAAACACAAAGGACAAAGGGATTAAGTTACATGATTAATATTATCACAAGTTCTAAAGGTTATGTCGAGTCATTGACATTCTTGTAATTTGGGTAGCATTGATGTGTTGCTAGATACCGCTCAATGCTTGAGACATAAAATGAGATTTTATGTCACTGCCAACATTACAAGATCCTATCGGGTCGCACAAAAGATTAAATCGAGAAGGGAAATTAAATTCATGGGATGAATTAAATAATTAAGAGGAGTCTTAATTAATAATCATAATGATTAATTAAATCATGGGCTTAAGCCCATGAGGCTTTATGAAAGCCTTTAATTAATTAAATAAAAGATGATTACAAGGTGTTTAATTAAAAAGACAACTTCATAACACATAACCCTACACAAGCTAAGTATCACACGGCAGCACCTTGAATTGCTCTCGGCCATCAAAAGTCGAAGGAGTTCTTGGTGGATTTTGGTCATTCTTTCGATTGTGAATCGAGCGTGCTTAGTGTATCGGTTTAATAACTTGTCTAGCAACTTGTTATTAAACCATCCCTTCACCCGATTTGATCGTGTGGATACCGTTGAGGCAAAACTCATTGAGTTTTGCTATTGACTCGGAGAAGGCGTAGGACGTGGTGCTGCTCCGTGGATTCTGCTTCAAACACGCTACAAGGGTGAGACACTTGTAATTCCTTAATCCGATATGATAACCTATGTATAGATCCGGTGTTAGTAATCCTAAAAATTTTATTCCGCTGCGTTGTATGCTCATGGGATTACTAACAAATCTGTGCTTCAACTCCTGGAAACTCTGTTCACAAGCCTCAGACCAATAAAATGGTACTTCCTTTTTAGTCAACTGCGTCAGTGGCTTGGCAATCTTCGAGAATCCTTTGACAAAACGTCGGTAATATCCGGCCAAACCAAGAAAGCTCCGTATCTCAGGCACTGAAGTAGGCGTAGACCATTCCATCACCGCCTCTACCTTCCTGGGATCTACTGATATCCCGTCCCTAGAAATGACATGACCGAGAAATACCACACTGCTCAACCAGAATTCACATTTGCTGAGCTTGGCAAACAGCTGATTATCCCTGAGGATCTGGAGCACTGTCCTCAAATGACTCATATGATCCTCCTCGCTCCGAGAATAGATAAGTATGTTGTCAATGAATACAATGACGAACTGGTAAAGCTATTGCTGGAACACCCGATGCATCAGACCCATAAAGACAGCCGGAGCGTTCGTCACACCGAACGGCATCACCAAGAACTCATAATGTCCATACCGAGTCCGGAATGCTGTCTTGTGTACATCTTCCTCTCTAACCCGAATCTGATGATAACCAGACCTCAAGTCAATCTTAGAATCGAGTCTCGTGCCCTGTAACTGATCAAACAGATCATCAATCCGCGGAAGAGGGTTTAACTGTCGCTTTATTCAACTGACGGTAATCGATGCATAACCGCATTGAACCGTCCTTCTTCTTGACAAACAAGACTGGTGCACCCCAAGGCGATACACTCGGACGTATGTATCCCTTATCAAGGAGTTCATGTAATTGCACCTTCAGTTCCCTCAGTTCCGCCGGCGCCATTCTATAAGGGGCTCGAGAAATAGCAGAAGTCCCCGGTAATAACTCAATTCCAAATTCAACATCTCTACTCGGTGGAAACCCTGGAATTTCGTCCGGGAATACATCAGTAAATTCTGCAACCACCGGTATTTCCTCGATCCTCAGCTCTTCCTTCTTTTCCGCTATATCAACGGCATAGATCAGGTAACCCGTATGGCCACGTTCCAACAGCCGTGACATTTTAACAGCTAAAATTAAAGGGATCTTCGGACAAGAACCATTCCCATAAAAGATCCACTGGAACCCTTGATCAGATAGGAAGTGAACAGTTCTCTGTCGGCAGTCAACTATGGCCTGATATCTGTTCAGCACATCAATGCCAACAATACAATCAAAGTCTGCCATATTCAGTACAATCAGATCAGTCCTCAAATCATTGCCCTCAAAATAAATGAGGCAGTCCACAAGAAACTGATCAGCAATAACAATTCTTTCGGTGGGTGTCGATACCATAAGAGGCGTGGGCAACGGAGACGGGCACATACGATGTCTCCCCACAAAATCAGAAGATATACAGGAATGGGAGGCACCTCTGTCTATCAAAATAAAAGCAGGGTACGTAAATAAATGGCACGTACCAGCAATCACCTCCTCCGGGGCTGCCTCGGCCTGCTCTCTGTTCAGAGCATATACTTGTCCCTGAGGCGGTCCCACTGTCTGTCCTCCCGATAGTCGAGGCATGTTCTGCTGCCTCTGGTGCACTGTTCATTCATCAAATCTCGGCCTATTCACTTGGAAGTTTGACCGTCCTCCCCGAGTGGGGCAATACCGAGAAATGTGGCCCATCTTGCCACAACTGAAACAAGCTGGACAATTGTTTGATGAGTGTGGCCCTCCACAATTATTACATCGTGTTTCCCCCGTCATGTTCCCTTGCATCGGTCCCCGGTTGGTTGGCACATTGCCCCTTCGATTCTCCTGTTTCCGATTATAGGACTTCTTCCCACTAAATCGAGAAGACGAAGATGCTCCACGAGGCTTAAACTGCTCTCCTCGTGGTCTCAAGCTATCGGCAACTGACCTCTGGGGTGGCACATGTGGGGGTACAGTATCAGCATAAGCCCCAACTCCTATTTCTGCCAGCTCTGCTCTTGTAAGAGCATCATCAAAAGTGGTAGGTTTATTGGAGATAACCCGGTCAAATAACTCCGGTCTCAAACCCTTCAGAAAATGCCTCATCTTGGCATGTCCATTGCTAGCAACATGAGGGACATACCTCAATAATGACGAGTAGTGCATGGCATAATCTGAGACTGTAATACTGCCCTGTTTCAAATTGGTGAACTTATCTTCTTCAGTTCTCTGCAGCAGCTGAGAAGTATTGATTCAAAAACCGAGTTCTGAACAGGCTCCAATCAATAGGTACTCCTTGAGCTCTCAGCTCCATCATATTCGTCTTCCACCACATGGAGGACTTCTTAGCTAATTGGAACTCCATCAACCTCGTCCAGGCAGTCTTGGCAGAGGGTGCCGACAGAAAGATCTGCTCTATCCTTTCCAACCATTTCTCAGCCTCTTCCCCAGTCTCAGTTCCCTCGAATCTAGGCGGATGGAAGGTTAGGAACTGTGTCAGACTCAGTTCACCCGACAATAACGGCTGTACAACAGGTTCCACACCCACAGCAGGTGGCGGTAGAGGATTCGTCTGAGCAATGCTAGCGTTAACACTTCACACATCGCCCACCTCTTCATTAAGATTCCCCAAATTTATAGCCGACATGCTGTAATACAAGGGTTAACAACAAATCCAGAAACAATACATATATATCACCGTTAGATAACATGAATTACAAAAGCATGTTAGCATAACAATTATATACCAATATGCACCATATGCATAAACATGCTCATATGTAACTCATAGCCAACAAGTTGCTAAGGCTACCCTTCAATTATCCCCGGGTTCTCTAACCACTGGTCTGATACCACTAATGTAGGGACCCTAATTCCTTATGTGATATAAAGACATAAGTAGACCTAAGAACTGCATTATCAGAGTATAAAAATTTCTTTTTGAGTCCTTGAGCTTTAAGGTTACATGCCAAGATAAATACTTCCAAATGGGTTAATTACATTCCTAACAAAATGAATGTTAATCCTATAGATTTACACTACTCCTAGAGTAGATACTATACAAAAGAATCCCAGCTTCTATACCAAAAGCCCTCCTCGCTAGCTCACTGCGTCAACCCGACCTTAGCCCCTTTATGCCAAAATGTACCTACAAGGACAACCCCCAAATCATGAGCATATAATAATCCATAACAAGCATAACATGATTAAAAAGCGTAAATGCAGAAACAAGTAAGTACAAAACACTGCCTATTTCCCAATTGCATTTTAAACGCCCCCTTTTTGGTTGTCACTGTATAATAACTCATGAATGGATTATTCAATGGTTTTACAAATGCCATGACATATCACCAATTACCAATCCCTAGTCTGTTATAAAAGTCTATTTTAATGCACCTCGCATGTCATGACAGCGGCACAAATACCCCTCGCTTCGACATATTAGCGGCATTGAATAACCTCGCTCAAATGCGACATGCGGCAATACCCTCGCTTCAACATTTGGCGGCAAATATTCATTCCTCGCTATAATATGACAGCGGCAAGTATTCTATCATCGCTTCAAGTTACAGTGGCAAAGCATTAAAATCATCACTCAGTATAACCATGACTCATGGGATGTGCACCAAACAATCAACATATACATATGCAATCATAATGCATAGATCAACATGTATTTGCATCTACAATGCACAATTCAATATACACTTGCAACCACAATGCATATCCCAATGCGTATATAAATTACATGTTACCGTTGGGTGCCCGTACGTCTTCTACGTACCTTTCAAAAAGTAGGATATGGTAGGACTTTAGTTCCTTGGCTGTGTTGCCACCTGGGATGGTTCTGCACAATCACACAAATCAATATTAGATGCCAATAATAGTCCAACACCAAAAATCCTAGAATAAATAACCAAAACATAAAATTTGGCTTCTCGCGGTCGATCGCCAATAGGCCCCGATCGATCGCGAGATGCTACTGCCTCAACGTTCAAAAATCTGCCTTCCGCGATCGATCGCTGAAAACATGCTGATCGATCGCTGGCCTCGCCGATCGATCGCCCAAATCTCGCGATCGATCACCGAATGCCTCTGCCTCGCACTCTGGTGCTCGCGATCGATCGATGAAACGCGCCGATCGATCGCCAAAGTCTGCAAGTCGCGAACAAACGCCATTTTCGAGCACCTTCCCAAAGCTACCATAAAACTCACCACAAACCATCATACCCCAACAAATTATCATGCAAAATACACCATAATACTACCATGTAGCTACTCAAAACAAGTATTTCAACAAAAGGCTACTAAACATGCCATTTCTACACAACACTTTATCAAACCTCAACCAAACATTAAACCAACACAAGATATGGTTCCTTACCCCTTTTTGCCCCACTTCCTTAGCAAGAAAAGGCTAATATTTCGCAAGCTTTACTCTCCCTCTTGAAGCTCAGATGTTGGACGAAAAATTGGGGAAAAAGTTGGGGAAAAGGGGTGATATAGATGGAGTGGTGGGAGGGTCAAAAAGTGGGTATGGGCATGGCTTTTTTGTAGAGATGGGTATGGGTTTGGTGATTAATGAGTGGTATGTTATGTTTTTGTCCCGGTATTTAGCATGATGTATTAAAATATCCTCACATGATATTTTATAGCATTTATTCAATAAAATACTTCAAATTCCAATTAAACATGCTTTACCAAAATGAACAACACCCACCCCAAATAATCATGCCATAACTCAAATTCCCAACATATATCACATGCACCCTGAAATGCATTACTAGGTCATTACCACTGCATGACTAAGTATTTCCCATTATTATTAAATCAACACCAATAAATTAACACCATTATCCTCACATAACATAATTAGTGTTCAATTACGCATAATCATTTCGGGGACATCACAACACATGACATCCATAATATCATCGTCAACCCGTGACGGTATATGTCAATACATGACATCCACAATCTCATCGTCAAACTCGTGACCGTATATGTCAATACATGACATCCACGATCTCATCGTCAAACTCGTGATGGTATATGTCAATACATGACATCCACAATCATGCTAACAAACAACAATATACCATAACGATGAGATAGCGGCGTACCTATCTCCGTCGTCCGATAGCGGTACTAATCAACACCCATAGCTCATGGGCGGCACAATCCCGTGCTACGTTCATGGTGGCATGACCCATCGCCATAAAATCAATGGCATGATCCCTCGCTATAGAGTCAGCGGCATAACACATCGCTATAGAACTAGCGGAATTCACCATTGCTATATATATCCTGTGGCGTGAACCATCGCCATAGATGTAGCGGAATGAACCATCGCTATATATAGATATCCGGCGGTATGAACCCTTGCCAATAGAATAGAAGAATGAATCATCGCTATGAATACTCGGCGGCATGAACCATCGTCAATAAAATAACGGAATGTACAATTGCTATGAATACCCGGTGGTATAAACCATCGCCAATAGAATAGTGGAATGAACCATCGCTATGAATACCCGACAACATGAGTCATCGCCAATAGAATAGCGGAATGAATCATCGCTATGAATACCCGGCGGCATGAACCATCACCAATAGAATATCCAATCCCTAGCCTTGTTATAGTAGTGTATTTTAATGCACCTCGCTTGTCATGACCGCGGCACTAATACCCCTCGCTTCGACATATCAGCGGCATCGAATAACCTCGCTTCAAATGTGACATGCAGCAAATATTCTTTCTTCGCTATGATATGACAGCGGCATGTATTCTATCATCGCTTCAAATGACAGCGGCAAAGCATTAAAATCATCACTCATCACAACGATTGGGATATACACCAAGCATCCAATCTTATACCTGCAACCACAATGCATAATCCATATCCCAATACACATCGTTAAGAGTGTATTTTAATGCACCTCGCTTCAAATGTGACATGCGGAATTTACCATCGCTTCAACATTTAGCGGCAAAGCATTAAAATCATCACTCGAATATATATGCAACCACAAATAATCCATATCCCAATATACATCGCTATGAGTGTATTTTAATGCACCTCGCTTCAAATGTGACATGCAGAATTTACCACCGCTTCAACATACATTAAAATCATCACTCAAATATATATGCAACCACAATGCATAATCCATATCCCATATGACCCTGCAACCACCATGGTTAGAAATAACATATTCAAATTATGAACACATATCATAAACGCACATAAGCAACATAATTGTGTCACACAACACTAACTACTATCATGCATAAGTATGTGCTACCCATTTCCATCAACATGTTCCTAGGCCCTCAACAGCCACAAAGAGCAAACCTGGCTCTGATACCACTAATGTAAGGACCCCCGTGCCGTTAACCCACGATTAGTGTATTAATCCATGTAGTTAGTGAATACAATCATATAATCAGGGGGAAAGAAACACATGCTACCATATCATAACATACCAATAATAAAATTTCTTACATTAACCCATGTAATGTCCAATTTCCCCATTCCAGTCCACTTACATAGCATGCACTCTTATAATACACTAACATGTCTTAGTTCATTTAGCAATTCCTTAATTAATTGCATGCAACACATGAATGAAAAGAGAAAGGCCCTTGCCTTTTTATACAACCCATATACACATATAACACTGCTCACATGCGAGCATCAACGAATGTATGTGTATCAAATGAATAAAATATTGTGCTCAATACCGTCACTGGTAATCCGATCGTGGGAGCACCTCCAATCCATAGCTCGAGTTCAACTCCAAAGTCATCGATGTACCTGTTCACCTACCCAACAGAGACAGCCCCCACACGGGATGAGCATACCAATACCACCAATCCAATAAGCACAATATTAGAAATCATAATTTACACAATGTAAAGGCTATGAATATTAAAAGACACTCCCTGGATGGCATCATCCTCATCCGGGATCCCCTGTGTTGTTCCTGTTCTCAAAATGACCAAAACCATCAAATTCCCAAAAGCCAGTTAATCATTACATTGATTAACAAATCCGTTCCCCATATACTGATAAAATAATCAATAAAATCAAATCATTAAACAATGATTACAGATATCCAATATATCTCACTAATAGTTCCATAGTTCTATTTCATCGCTCGCTCCACAATAGCGACATTTTAATCTCATGCACGCTCAACAGCGGCGGTGTTATAACCGATGTTCGCTCAACAGCGACATCCTCCCAATCATTGCTCGCTCAAAAGTGGCACCATATAATTCCCAATTTATATCCATTTATTGCAAATACAAATAACCATGCATTTCACAGTTGCACTACTATAAAAGGCTATGCTCGTACATTATACGTACCTTATGATCCCGTAGTCCGAACCAAACCTTCACTGAGTCCCGCGACCCGATGAATTATATGCTAACACATAAATAACTTCCAATTAAATACAAGCATGCAGCCACGTGCCCAAGCACGTTCACAATTTCCAATTATATCGTCATCAATGACGATTACCTATTTTAAAAGACCCCGGGCGAAGCATGCATCGAAAACTCAACACGAAATAAATACCAAAATTCCCGACCTACCGATCGATCGCTAGGTGCCACCGATCGATCGGTATAACCCAAATTACATTTTGGCTACGACATTGCACCGATCGATCGGTAGCCTCTACCGATCGATCGCTCGCCTCTACCGATCGATCGCTAAATTCCACCGATCGATCGGTAAAACGTTGGAAATAAACCCATCGCTACGCACTTGCACCGATCGATCGGTAAGATGCTACAGATCAATCAGTCGCTGCGCGAACCCGAAAATCACCATATTTTAAAAAGCTTAAAAACCTTCACAAACCACAACCAACTTCTTCCAACTCAAACCAACAACAAATAAAACACCCTTAGACATCCAATAAGGGTTAAAACACATTTTAAAACAAGATTAACAAGAATCCAAGATTCTCCAAAATTTTCCAAAATTCAAATCCAACATAAATCTTAACCAAACTCCCCATTACTACTACCAAATCGAAGGTAAATATGAGGGGAAGAAGATTACCAACTTTTCTTCGAGAATCCGGCTTCGGAGCCAAGATACTTGCAATTTATCCCCCATGGGAGAAAAGAGGGGAAATGGGGGAAAGGGTTGAACGTAGAGAGAGGGAAGAGAGAGGAGAAATTCCGTGCGATGACGGAATACCGAGTCCACTTGGTATCTATAGTACCAAGGCTCCAAAATACCAAGTTCTCCACAAATACATTATGACTTATTAAAAATCATATGTTTTCAATAACTATCTCTCCAATCTCAATTTTCAATACCAGCCCCTATATAAAGTACCCCGGATCCCAGATACCACCAAAAACCCAATTCCAAAGTTTTTCACAGCGATGAGAATACAATCTCAACCTTTGGATCCAACGATCCCAAATACCCGATTTAACATCCTCGGGTGTCCCAACACCGCAATTAATTCATAATTGCCACAATTAAAATCCATTAAGGATTATTACCACTCTGGGATTAATACCATTAATTCTCGGGCATCACAAGAGTTTGCGGCCCGGGCTGGGATGGAGCCTTTACTATTGTGTAAGGACCCCCGTGCCCTTAACCCGTTATTAGTGTATTAATCCATGCCTTTAGCGCATACAATCATATAATCAGGGGAAAACCACTTGACACCATAGCAAAACATGCCAATAATAAAATTTCTTACATTATTTCTTATAATGTCCAGTTTCCCCCAACCAAGTTCTCATACCTATCATGCGCCCTTACAATACACTAACATGTTCTCAGTTCATTTAGCAATTCCTTACTTGATTGTATGTAACAATAAATGAAGAGAGAAAAGCCATGCCCCTTTATACATTCCATATACAAATATAAACGTGCTCACATGCTAGCACTCAATGAATGAATGTGTATTTAATGCATAAGGTACTCTACCAAATACCGTTACTGGTACTTTGATCCTGAAAGCACCTCCCATCCATAGCTCGATCTCAACTCCGGATCTACCGTTGTACCTGTTCAACCAGCTCTAGTACTTCGAGCCTGGAAGTATCCCAATCAATAGCCCGAACTCAACTCCAAAGCCATTACTGCACCTGTACCACCTGCCCCAACAGTGACAGCCCCACACGGGGTAAGCATACCAATACCACCCTTCCAATAATCACAGTACGTAATTTAAAGAATATAAAACTGTAATGTAAAAGGATATTCCTTGTATATTATCGTTACCACATGGGATTTCTCGTACTGTTCCTGTTCTCAAAATAACCAAAACCATCAAATTCCCAAAGCCAGTTAATCACCACATTGATTAACTAAAACCATTCATGTCATACCATTCCATAATCAAATATGATTAAATCATTAAATAAAGGATCACAGATATCACATAAATCTAACCAATGATTCCATAGTTCTATTTCATAGCTCGCTCCACAATAGCGGCATTTTAACCCCCCGCACGCTCAACAGCGGCGGCGTCATAACCGATGTTCGCTCAATAGCGACAACATACCTATCATTGCTCGCTCAAAAGTGGCACCTTAAAATCCCAATATATATGTCCATCTATTGCAAACATCATGTAACATGCATTTCACAGTTGCAATAATATTAAAAGGCTATGTTCGTACGTTATACGTACCTTATGATCCCGTAGTCCGGACCAAACCTTGACTGAGTCCCGCGACCCGATGAATTATGTGCTAACACATAAATAGCTTCCAATTAAACACAAGCATGCAACCACGTGCCCAAGCACGTTCATAATTCCCAATTATATCGTCATCCATGACGATTAACCAATTTAAAAGACCCCGGGTGAAGCATGCAGCGAAACTCAACGCGAAATAACTTTTCAACACATTGTTCTACCGATCGATCGGTCACCATTACCGATCGATTGGTAACTGTTCAAATTTCCGATTTAAGCTACGGCTTTGCCTTGATCGATCGGTCCAAGCTACCGATCGATTGCTATCCACCCCCCGATCGATCGGTCGCCCATACCGATCGAACGGTAAATACTGAAATAAATACCCATGGCTACGCACTTGCACCGATCGATCGGTAAGATGCTACCGATCGATCAGTCGCTGCGCGAACATGAAAATCACCATTTTTAAAAGCTTAAAAACCTCCACAAACCACAACCAACTCCTTCCAACTCAAACCAACAACAAATAATACACCCTTAGACATCCAATAAGGGTTAAAACACATTTTAAAACAAGATTAACAAGAATCCAAGATTCTCCGAAATTTTTCAAAATTCAAACCCAACATAAATCTTAACCAAACTCCCCAATACTACTACCAAATCGAAGGTAAAGAAGAGGGGAAGAAGATTACCAAGTTATCTTCAAGAAATCCCGCTCCCAAGTCGAGCCTCCATCGATTTCTTCCATGGGAGAAAAGAGGGGAAATGGGGGGAAAAAGGGTTGGGCGTAGAGAGGGGGAGAGAGAGAGGAGAGATTGTGTGCAATGACGGAATACCGAGTCCACTTGGTATATATAGTACCAAGGCTCCAAAATACCAAGTCCTCCACAAATACATTATGATTCATTAAAAATTATCTGTTTTCAATAATTATCTCTCCAATCTCAATTTCCAATAACAGCTCCAATATAAAGTACCCCGGACCCCAGATCCTACCCAAAACCCAATTCCAAGGTTTTTCACCACAATGTGAATACAATCTCAACCATTGGATCCAACGATCCCAAATACCCGATTTAACATCCTCGGGTGTCCCAACAATCCCAAATACCCGATTTAACATCCTCGGGTGTCCCAACATCGCAATTAATTCATAATTGCCATAATTAAAATCCATAAAGGATCATTACCACACGGGATTAACACCTTTAATTCCCGGGCATCACAATTATCCCCCACTAATAAAATTTTGTCCTCGAAATTTGCATGGAGTACTCCATGTATTCCCCGAGACCACACAGTCCAAACGTATCTACATTGTCGAATCATGAACATATCATGAACGACACACCAACCGCGAGGACACCAACCTCGCACCATAACCTGGAATGGAGTATCCTTCCAGATCATCACCATCTCAAAAGAACGTCAGCATACCCCGACGCTAACCACCCAAAAGAAATCGATCAACCTTAACTGCTAACCAAATGAATCATTCCAACATAGATATCGTTCCCATGATATCTCTACAATTTAGCCTACGATGTTAAACATACGTCGCTACCAAGGAGACCACCAGTACACAACAGAGGAGTAGTTGCACCACTTTGCAACGGATCGGACAACTCACGGCCACCGATCAACACAAAACACATCTCCAAAGATGTCTACATTTGTGTGTTCCAAGAAATCACATCTTGGTCCAAACACACTATAGAGACTCCACAAAGTCTCAAGTTCCCAAAAGTGTTGGGATATGCCCTAAGACAAATCATTAGATGATTGTTTTGACGTACAATGTTTATGATTTTATGAATGGCAATTCATTATTATATATTATTCTTTTAACTGTGCAATGTGAATTAATATATATGTTAATGTCCTTAGAATAATATTGTATTATTCTTAAAGATGTCCCTAGTCAAGTATTATCATGAATAGGGATAATGATAATACGTAGAGACTAGTATGTGTTGATCGATGAATTGTTCATTGATATGAGATATCAAATCAACACATGGGTACATGTTAGAGAACGATGTACTGGACAGACCCACAATGAGAATGCAACATGGATAGTTATATGATCGTCATATGCAATTCTCATAGTGATAATAATGTATGTAATCCTTACGACTTGTGATCATCAGAGATCCCAACATAAGAAGTTATGTATCTTGATATCGTCAAACGTTACCCGTAACAGGGTAATCTATAAAGGCGACTATTGGATACACTACGAATTATGTAGAGGGATGTTGACTGATCGAGATAGGATTTGTCCCTCCTATATAACAGGAGATGTGTTTGGCCCTTGATCAAGTGAGAACTAAAATGCATGGCCATGCTCGAATGAGTCGATATGAGATATCGAGCTTATTCGTTTATTCTAGTTCTACTTGGGGATCAAGAAATAGAGATTGAATATACGAGTATGACTATTCCATGACTCGTGTTCAATCTAAACACAAAGGACAAAGGGATTAAGTTACATGGTTAATATTATCACAAGTTCTAAAGGTTATGTCGAGTCATTGACATTCTTGTAATTTGGGTAGCCTTGATGTGTTGCTAGACACCGCTCTTTGCTTGTAACGTAAAATGAGATTTTATGTCACTGCCAACATTACAAGAACCTATCGGGTCGCACAAAAGATTAAATCGATAAGGGAAATTAAATTCATTGGATGAATTAATTAATTAAGAAGAGTCTTAATTAAGTGATTAAAAGGTTTTAATTAAATCATGGGTTTGGGCCCATAAGACTTTAAGAAAGTCTTGAACCTTAATTAAAAGCCTTATAATATAAATACTAGATTTTGATTAATTGTTAATCATACTTTTCATATCATACTTTGATATCAAAACCTAGCCACCATCATATGAAGCTCTCGGCCACCTCTCACTAAAAGGCTCTCGGCCGCCGCCTTGACCTTGTGGTGTTTCCGGCCATCTTCATACGATTTGGAATCGTGTGGTGTTATTGTTCCGGTTTAAGAACGAGTCTAGCAACTTGTTCTTAAATACCCTTTTCGATTTGATCGTGTGGATACCGTTGAAGCAAAGCTAGACAAGTTTTGCTAGTGACTCGGAGGAGGCGTTGGACGTGGTGCAGCTCCGTGGAATCTGCTCAAACACGCTACAAGGGTGAGACCTTCGTATATTCCTTTATCCGATATGATATCCTATGTATAGATCCATTGTTCTAGTAATCCAATTTTTTATTCCGCTGCGTTGTATGCTCTAAGGATTACTTACAGTGGTATCAGAGCCGTGTACAAGGCTCATATCGGATTTATGTGGTTAAATTGTTTAATCATATTAGAATTAATATTGCATGCTATTTAAAACTCTATGAACATATATGATATGTTAATATTGAGTTTGTGAAAATCATCGTATAATTGTATTTGATATAATTGGCGAATAATTGTATACGATACACGAAAGCGTAAAATCGAGGTGTTAGCTCATGCATGGCTCAGGGCCGACGCCACCAAATGGCTAGGGTTTCGAACCATAGTCACCATGGCTCACGGCCGACGCCACCAAAGGGCTAGGGTTTCGAACCCTAGTCACCATGGCTCACGGCCGCCGCATGAACTAGGGTTTCGAACCCATTGGCTCGTGCATGGCCGAGCAGCCGCCGCTTAAGGGCTAGGGTTCGGACCCTGGCTCGAGCGTGGGCCGAGCCGCCGCACAAATTAGGGTTTTGAACCCACTGGCTCGTGACGGCTAGCTCATGATGGCTAGGGTTTCGAACCCTAGCAGCCGTGCATGGGCTCGACCGCCGCCGCTCAATGGTTCGGCCATGGGCTAGGGTTTCGAACCCTAGGCCCATAATTGGTCCAGCCATGGTCCATGTTGGTTCGAACCATGGTGGTTCGTAGCTAAGTCGAAATTAGTTCGTGGCATGTGATGTCCCGAGCGTACGATAATTTTTCAAAAATTCTATTTTACAAGTTTTAATTAGAATTAAATTTAAAATGTTTAGAATTTAATTAATTAAATGTTAATGCATGCTTTATGTGTTGTTTGAGCATGGTGCGTGGTTATAGCCCTTTGACCTATTAGATAGGATTTGTGGATGTTTGTAATATAATACGACCTGCGTGTCGTGCCTTCTCTATTTCATTCTAAATGTAATCCCTCCCCTATGTTCCCCTCGAATGTGAATCGAGGAATTCTATATCTTGTAAATAGTGTAGTTTATTTTATTGATGGTGATCAATGAAGATGGAGCATCGTGCCGGGATGAGGAGGCCATTCACAAATTGGAGCCAAAGGAAGGTGCTTGTGAAGTTACCTTAGGTTGACTCTTAGGATTTTCTCATTGGCTTGAGAGAATCGTTAGTAGGGGCTATAACCATGTCACGTTTAATTATGTATGTTGATGCATGATTTATCTTATGTTTTAGATTGTTAATTGTATAACACATATATGTAGATATGTATACCACTATATGTAGTGGACATATTTTAAATTATCAAACTAATCATGAGATCAATAAATCCCTCTAAAATATTAAGTTTTAGATGCCTTCCAAAAATAAAAGTACTCGTCAATAACTTCGATTGTACATGTGTGGGTTTGCCAAAGCAAAGCACCGTGGCAATCTTAGTAAGGCGTGAAAGGATAAATGTGATATCTGTTATACTTAAAATTGGGTACGACTTAACTAAGTTATCTCAATAGGATTGGGAACTTAGAGGCATGGGTTGGATTATAATTCATTTGATGAATTGAACAAAGTGTTGTTCATCCAACTATCCAAGAATTATATGCGATGTAATTGACAAAGGGTTGTCTACCTAAATAACTGAGTCTTGGGCGATTAGCCAAAGCTAACTCAAGATTAGGCGAAATATGGATCTTGGCCCACTAAAGGTTTTGAGGGTTGATATTTTTTTAAAAACAAAATAGTGGGAGTATCATTTAATATAAGACCATGTTAAATGATTAAATCATAAACTTATTTTGCATATTTATATTGTAGATATCCATGGCAACTAACAACGTTACTAGCACATTATCACTGCGATCGGTCCTTGAGAAGGACAAATTAAATGGAACAAATTTCCTAGACTGGCATAGGAACTTGAGGATAGTCCTCAAACAAGAAAAGAAACAATATGTCCTAGAGGAACCCTTGCCCGCTGAGGAACCTCCCCTAACGGCTACAAGAGCCGAAAAAGATGCTTATAAGAAGCATCAAAGTGATGCACTTGATGTTGGGTGCCTTATGCTTGCAACCATGAACTCTGAGCTTCAGAAGCAACATGAGGAAATGGAGGCGTTTGATATGATCGAACACATAAAGCAATTGTACCAACAGCAAGCAAGACAAGAGAGGTATGACGTCTCTAAGGCGTTATTTCAGTGCAGGATGGTAGAGGGAAGCCTAGTTGGAACTCATGTGCTCAAGATGATTGGGTAGATTGAGAATCTGGACAAGCTGGGTTTTCCATTGGACCAAGAGTTGGCCACCGATGTGAGCTTGCAATCGTTGCCTGAGAGCTTCAGTCAATTTGTAGTAAATTACAATACGACTGACATGGAAAAGACTCTACCACAATTGCTTGGTATGTTGAGAACATATGAAGCAAATACAAAGAAGACTAAGGCCACAAATGTTCTTATTGTGAATAAGGGCAAAGGAAAGGCCAAAGCTAAAGGCAACAAGAAAGCAAAGAAGGTCTTTGTTAAATCTAAGCCAAAGTCTTATGCACTGAAACCAAAAGGAGAGATAGCAAAGGAAGGGAACTGTTTCCATTGCGGTGAGACCGGCCATTGGAAAGAAACTGCAAAGTATATCTGGAGGATCTAAAGAAAGGAAGTGTGACTTCCACTTCAGGTATTTTTGTTATAGAAGTCAATTTATCTACTTCTTCATCATGGGTATTAGATACTGGATGTGGATCTCACATTTGTGTAAATATGCAGGATCTTAAAAGGAGTAGGACGTTGGCGAAAGGTGAAGTTGATCTCCGAGTTGGAAATGGAGCAAGAGTTGCTGCATTAGCTAGAGATTATTGTTTAGCTTTACCTTCTGGTTTATCGTTGATTTTAAAAGACTGTTATTTTGTGCCATCTATTACTAAAAACATAATTTCTATTTCTTGTTTAGACAAGTATGGTTTTTCATTTATAATAAAGAACAACTGTTGTTCTATTTATTTAAATGATATGTTTTATGCTAGTGCACAAATGGTGAATGGTCTTTATGTATTAAATCTTGATATGCCTATCTATAACATAAATACTAAAAGGATTAAAAATAATGATTGTAATCCGACTTATCTCTGGCACTGTCGCTTGGGCCACATAAACGAGAACCGCATATCTAAACTTCATAAGGATGGAGTATTAGATTCATTTGATTTTGAATCATATGAAACATGCGAATCTTGTTTAATGGGCAAGATGACTAAAGCCCCTTTCAAGGGACATGTTGAAAGGGCAAATGTTTTATTGGGACTAATACATAGTGATGTATGTTGACCAATAAGTACACAAGCTAGAGGTGGTTTTCAATACTTCGTTACATTTACTGATGACCTCAGTAGATATGGGTATGTGTACCTAATGAAGCATAAGCATGAAACCTTTGAAAAGTTCAAAGATTTCAAGAATGAAGTACAAAACCAACTTGGCAAAAGTATCAAAATCCTTCGATCAGATCGAGGAGGTGAATACTTAAGCCAACAGTTTCATGACTATCTAAAGGAATGTGGGATAGTCCCACAACTCACTCCTCCGTATACTCCACAATGGAATGGTGTATCCGAGAGGAGAAATCGAACCTTGTTAGACATGGTTAGATCAATGATGAGTCATGCAGATCTTCCGATATCGTTTTGGGGACACGCTCTAGAAACCGCGATTTTCTTACTGAACCGTGTTCCATCTAAATCAGTGGAAAAGACACCATATGAGATATGGACTGGGAAGGGTCCTAGTATGTCTTTTATGAAGATTTGGGGTTGTGAGGCTTTCGTTAGACGTCACGCCACTAACAAACTTGGACCCAAATCTGATAAGTGTTTATTTGTGGGGTATCCTAAGGAAACGAAAGGATACTATTTCTATTATCCCACCGAGAACAAAGTAGTTGTTGCTCGGACTGGTGTATTTCTTGAAAGAGAATTTATTTGTAGAAAAACCAGTGGGAGAAAAATAGAACTTAGTGAAGTTCAACCACAAGAAAACACTGAACCTGAGATTGAGATGGAAACAGAGCAGGCACCGCAATCTGTTGTGGAAGAAGTACCTGCTCAAGAGACACAAGCCCAGCGTAGGTCTGTAAGAGAACAACGGGAGCACAGAGATATGGATTTCTTGTGACTCAACAAGGTGACTTACTACTTATTGATGAGGATGAGCCGTCATCTTATCAACAAGCTATAATGGGCAATGATTCTGAGAAATGGCAAGAGGCCATGAAATCTGAGATGGAATCCATGTATGCAAACCAAGTATGGACTTTGGTTGATCCACCTGAAGGGGTACGACCCATAGGGTGCAAATGGATTTTCAAGAAAAAGACCGATATGGATGGTAACGTACAAACCTATAAAGGTCGGCTGGTTGCAAAAGGATTCAAACAAATTCATGGTATTGACTATGATGAAACCTTTTCACCAGTGGCCATGGTTAAATCCATAAGGATCTTACTTGCAATAGCTGCATTTCATGATTATGAAATCTGGCAGATGGATGTCAAAACAGCTTTCCTTAATGGAAATCTGCTCGAGGATGTGTACATGACACAGCCAGAGGGTTTTGTCGATCCAAAGGATGCTGGAAAGATATGCAAGCTACAACGATCCATTTATGGATTGAAGCAAGCTTCTCGGAGTTGGAATCTTCGATTTGATGATGCAATCAAAGAGTTTGGTTTTATCAAAAACGAAGATGAACCTTGTGTCTACAAGAAGGTCAGTGGGAGCGTAATCATTTTCCTAGTATTGTATGTAGATGACATACTTCTCATTGGAAATGATATCCCTGCCTTGCAATCTGTAAAGATTTGGCTAGGGAACTGCTTTTCGATGAAAGACTTGGGAGAAGCCACCTATGTATTAGGAATCAAGATCTATAGAGATAGATCAAGAAGGCTTCTTGGTCTGAGTCAAAGTACATACATAGACAAAGTGCTTAAAAGGTTTAGCATGCAAGAATCAAAGAAAGGATTCGTGCCTATGACACATGGTATTTATATCTCGAAGGAACAGTGTCCTTCAACACCAGATGAGAGACAACGCATGAGTAAGATTCCATATGCGTCAGCTATTGGATCTATCATGTATGCCATGATATGTACTCGTCCCGATGTATCGTATGCTTTGAGCATGACGAGCAGATATCAAGTTGATCCAGGTGAAGGTCACTGGATTGCTGTCAAGAACATCCTAAAGTACTTAAGAAGGACTAAGGATACATTCTTAATTTATGGAGGTGAGGAAGAGCTCAATGTAATGGGTTACACTGATGCAAGCTTCCAAACTGACAAAGATGATTTTTGATCGCAATCTGGATATGTGTATTGCCTAAATGGAGGTGCTGTGAGCTGGAAGAGTTCAAAGCAAGAAACAGTAGCCGATTCTACAACAGAAGCTGAGTATATTGCTACCTCGGATGCAGCAAAGGAAGCAGTTTGGATGAGGAAGTTCATTTCTGAACTTGGAGTGGTGCCTAGCATTAAAGATCCGATAGAACTCTATTGTGACAACAATGGAGCGATCGCATTGGCTAAGGAACCAAGATCTCACCAAAGATCCAAGCACATACTTAGGCGTTTCCATTTCATTCGAGAAATCGTTGAAAGGGGAGATGCTAAAATATGCAAAGTACCAATAGATGATAATGTATCTGACCCATTGACGAAGCCACTGTCACAGCAGAAGCATGATCGTCATACTAGATCTCTAGGCATTAGGTATATGTCTGAGTGGTCTTAGTGCAAGTGGGACATTTGTTGGGATATGCCCTAAGACAAATCATTAGATGATTGTTTTGACGTACAATGTTTATGATTTTATGAATGGCAATTCATTATTATATATTATTCTTTTAACTGTGCAATGTGAATTAATATATATGTTAATGTCCTTAGAATAATATTGTATTATTCTTAAAGATGTCCCTAGTCAAGTATTATCATGAATAGGGATAATTATAATACGTAGAGACTAGTATGTGTTGATCGATGAATTGTTCATTGATATCAAATCAACACACGGGTACATGTTAGAGAACGGTGTACTGGACAGACCCACCATGAGAATGCAACATGGATAGTTATATGATCGTCATATGCAATTCTCATAGTGATAATAATGTATGTAATCCTTACGACTTTTGATCATCAGAGATCCCAACATAAGGAGTTATGTATCTTGATATCGTCAAACGTTACCCGTAACAGGGTAATCTATAAAGGCGACTATTGGATACACTACGAATTATGTAGAGGGATGTTGACTGATCGAGATAGGATTTGTCCCTCCTATATAACAGGAGATGTGTTTGGCCCTTGATCAAGTGAGAACTAAAATGCATGGCCATGCTCGAATGAGTCGATATGAGATATCGAGCTTATTCGTTTATTCTAGTTCTACTTGGGGATCAAGAAATAGAGATTGAATATACGAGTATGACTATTCCATGACTCGTGTTCAATCTAAACACAAAGGACAAAGGGATTAAGTTACATGGTTAATATTATCACAAGTTCTAAAGGTTATGTCGAGTCATTGACATTCTTGTAATTTGGGTAGCCTTGATGTGTTGCTAGACACCGCTCTTTGCTTGTAACTTAAAATGAGATTTTATGTCACTGCCAATATTACAAGAACCTATCGGTCGCACAAAAGATTAAATCGATAAGGGAAATTAAATTCATTGGATGAATTAATTAATTAAGAAGAGTCTTAATTAAGTGATTAAAAGGTTTTAATTAAATCATGGGTTTGGGCCCATAAGACTTTAAGAAAGTCTTGAACCTTAATTAAAAGCCTTATAATATAAATACTAGATTTTGATTAATTGTTAATCATACTTTTTATATCATACTTTGATATCAAAACCTAGCCACCATCATATGAAGCTCTCGGCCACCTCTCATTAAAAGGCTCTCGGCCGCCGCCTTGACCTTGTGGTGTTTCCGGCCATCTTCATACGATTTGGAATCGTGTGGTGTTATTGTTCCGGTTTAAGAACGAGTCTAGCAACTTGTTCTTAAATACCCTTTTCGATTTGATCATGTGGATACCGTTGAGGCAAAGCTAGACAAGTTTTGCTAGTGACTCGGAGGAGGCGTTGGACGTGGTGCAGCTCCGTGGAATCTGCTCAAACACGCTACAAGGGTGAGACCTTCGTATATTCCTTTATCCGATATGATATCCTATGTATAGATCCATTGTTCTAGTAATCCAATTTTTTATTCCGCTGCGTTGTATGCTCTAAGGATTACTTACAAAAAGGACATGCAAGAAAAATCAATTGCATTCCCGCCACACGGGTCAACCACGACACCTAACAAATCCGAATCTTGGCCATCCCTCGATTACACTAGGATTCAACAATCCTTACATAGGAATGCTATCAGATTACCCAAAAATGATCTACCATGATCCCATTACCACAATCCCTCCTCAGAGGAAGTCAACCGGACCTCACGATCATTTCCAGAATACATCGTGCTATTGAGATTACCAATCTCAAGGTGCCACAATCTCTCACCGGAGATTCATCCATCCAAGCATACTAATCCGATGCCCGACAAGTACGAAAATGCTGGCATTTGCATACACACACCGGTATACATGCCTAAGCACCAGCACCACATGCATACTCAATGCACTCGGCTCGGGTATCTCCAATCATGCCCACTAGCCCCAAGTACAACTATCAATCCTCAGTCACCGTGGAAAATGATGATTGACGAACCAATGACCAATGGTTCGATTCCAACATCAACACCACCCAAACCGACTCAACGAATCTCCCAAGGATTCCCAATAGGTAGGTATATCAATACTGCCTTCCTCACAAGGAAAAAAAAATGTCATGAACCCATGACCCTCCAACCTCGAACCACCGTTCGGAAAACCTGGATATATATTGATACCAAAGTATATCCCGGAACCCAGAAATACACAACTGGCTCGAAATAGTGCATCCCTGCCACTATTACCAAATCAAAATCCGTATACTCGTCATAACGATGCTCTGTACTAATACCATAGTACTCCACAATCTCGAGCATTTTCCCGGAGACGTCTCCTCATACGTCTCACCGAAAATATAAAGTCATTACCTAGCTCAACACTGGTAATGCTTACCATGGCCGATTCACAATCAACCTTCGACCAATACCAGTTGTCTCCATGTCAGTATATCTAAATCTCTCCTAGAGATACAATCAACATAGTAGTGTCACCCCACTAACTATATTCCACAATTCAGATTGTGTTTCCCCATTGCATTTCATATGTAAAGATGCTCAACCAGAGCTAACAACGACTTGTTGACACTCACGCTGGTACTCCGAACAAAACTGAGCTGTCTCAGTACTTGTCTCTAAAAGTATTCGACATAAACGTTCTCATGAGGTATTCCCTGACTCAACCCTATGTCACAGAGTGACTGCAAGAGTCCACCAAAAACCCTCGTCGTAACATTATACGATTCACCAAACTCGGTTCCAACGAGCAGGATAATATCTACAACAAGCACACTATGCCACTGCAACAATACATGGCTAGCAGATCGCTGTCTCCTTAGGTTTATGCCAAACCTTCCAACGTAATAGACGTTTCATCCCGGTATACCATACCGTACAATCAATTAGAGTATTGGGTTATCACCCAATATGTCCCTAATACCAATGCATAACGGATATCTCGGTGTCCTCACGCAACCACAAGGCAATCCTACCCCATTAGGATTTATTCCACACCTCATGGGTGGGTGTGACCATGTCTACTACACGTCACATCGATACCCGCAAGTAGTTTCCTCAATAACAACTCTTACCACCAGTCACATGGCCATAGCCATTCAAACGAGTATACCCAAAGGTACCACTACTCGTAAAATATTTACTTCAAATGTGTTGTAATACCCCCGAAATGTTTTATGTTATGATTATATGCTACGATGATGATTTACGATGTGTTTAAGGGAGTTGTGGTACTTTTAAATTGGGGGTTATATTTATGATGTGATGATATGATTTAGGGGGCATGTTGGGTGTTTTAAAGGATGTATTAATTAAATGAAGTTATAAAATATCGAGTGAGGATATTTTAATACATCGTACTAAATACCGGGACACAATTAAACACCACAAGACCACCCTACATGCAACCACCCTACCCCCACTTGCAGCAACCCACGCCCCCTCCCCTGTTTTCTGGAAAGCTGTTGGCCAAGTAGGCTAGTTTGCACTCAGATATTTTCACTTTTAACTCTTCCAAAAACCTCCTTCTTCTTTCCTTCCTTTCGTCTGTAATTTGAGCTGCTATTAGGAAGAAAGAGATAGGATTTACTTATCTTTTCTTGACGAAAATCGAAAAGCAAAAGTGGTGAGGAATCACGCTGGTTCACCAGCTTTTTCGTTTTTATGCATGTATGTTCTTCATTGCAGTTTTGGCATGATAGTGTTAGGTTTGATGAAACCTTGTTATGAATAGTTGTAAGTAATTTTTATGAAGCCCCTAGCATGTTTTGTTAAGCAACTTACATGCTTTATGTGTTAGATTTCGAGTTGTGAAAAGTGTTCCTCGAAAATCTGGGCAGGGGAAGTGCCCTGTTTTTATGTTGAGTAGGAGTTTTATTATGAAGATTTGAAGCATGATAGCTTAGGTTTTGAGTAAACCTTTGACATGAATACATACATGGTAGTTTGGTGAAATTACCAGCATATTTGTTTGAGCATGAACTACGGGTTATGTGGTAGTTTCGTTGCTATAAAGATGCATGTTCGAGAATTCTGGGCTGAGTTTTTATGCCCTGTTCTGGGGAATTCTTGGTTGAGTGTTGAGTTGGTGGGCTCTTTGTGATGCATGCATAGCTTAGTTTTGATGAAACTTTAATATGAGCACTTGCATGGAAGTATGTTAGAGCCCCTAGCACTTTTGTTCGAGCACGTTTTATGTGTTATGAGGTGGTTATAAGTGCATGAAATGAGGTGCTCGGCAATTCTGAACAATCAGGGCTGAAACAGAGCGATCGATCGATCGGTAAAGAACACCGATCGATCGGCAGAAGCCGTAGCTTTTTTATTTAATTTGAAGTGTTCACCGATCGATCGGTGATTAGGGCTGATCGATCGGTAGTGCCTGATTTTTAAAAATGTGATTTTTATTTGAGTTTTGATTTTTGGATTATTATGAGGTGCCTAATATTGTGTTGTGTGGTTATGTAGAACCATCCCAGGTACCAGTACAGTCAAGGAGATAAAGTCTGTTGACTCCTCCTCCTTTTAAAAATGTACGTAAGAGACGTACGGGTATCGGACGGTAAAACACATCTTTACACTACGACTATGCTTTTATTGCATGAGTATTCATGATGAAATGATGATGTTTATAAGATGTTTATATATTCATACGATGTTATTATGTGGTAAGATGCCACGGGGTAAGATGCCCATATGGTAAGAGGCCATACGATGTTATTATGTGGTAAGATGCCACGGGGTAAGATGCCCATATGGTAAGAGGCCATATGATGTTTATGATGTGGTAAGATGCCACGGGGTAAGATGCCCATATGCATGAATATGAATCAGGGTCAACAAAAAGAAGTTAATGAATAACCAGCATATTTACTTAATCAAGATTTCATGCATTTACTGTGATGTTTTTATGATGTTAAGTAAGATTGTATATGCTCATGATGTGTTGTCCCTGTAGGTACACTTTGGACTAAAGGACTAAGGGTCGGGTTGAGGCAGTGAGCTACGAGGCACACAGGAATGTATAGGATTCAAGTCATGATTAGTATCTACTATAGGAGTAGTGTAAATCTAAATGATAACATTCTTTTGGGAATGTAATGAATAATTTTTGAAGTTTTGTATTTTGGCCTGTAATCCTGTTAGCCCATGTAACAACCGGAACCTTAAGATGTTATTTAATGCATGATTTGTAAGGACCCCTAGCCCTTAACCCTTGATTAGTGTATTAACCACTATGTGTGGCACATGCTTTCAATAAAAATCAATCGGGAAACTCAGATGGTACTTTACCATTGAATGGCAATTACAACATTTCTTTAATATTCAACGTTATAAGATCATCTCTACCAACAAATAGACTCATAGATTTCGCCCATTACCATCCTCATTACGCCACTTTTCACATTGTGGACTTTTATAAAAATTTGGGCAGAGTCTCCCCATAAATGGAGCTATCCCGAAATAAAAGCACATCACATAACATAATTCCCGGCCAGGGAAAGTACAATACTTAACAGAATACTGAAACACTAAGTAAATTCCCAGCCAGGGAAGGCACCACACAACAAGACAACAAAAGTGGGTTTCAACACCCACGTAATACACCAATGACTCTCATATCACTTACCAATTCTACCCCTAATTGCATGCAACATAGAATGAGAGAGAGAGAGGCTCATGCCTTTATATACAACCCGTATACAAGTATAATCGTGCTCACATGCGAGCATCATGAATGTGTATATATCCCTCAGGTGTATATAAGCACCATATATGATACCGTGCTCCATCAAGCCCTGGTACCACGATCCTGGGAGTACCTCCAATCAACAGCTCGAGCTCAGCTCCAAGACCATTGATGTACCTGTTCACCTGTCCCAACAGAGACAGCCCCCAACGGGGTGAGCATACCAATACACAAAATCTCATAATCACAATAATGAAATTCATAATTTACAACAAAAGTAAATACTAATGAATTTAAATGATACTCCCTGGATGGCAACGTCCTCATCCGGGATTCCGTGTACTGTCCCTGTTCTCACAATCATCAAACTCATCAAATCTCAAAAATCAGTAAATCAACACATTGATTAACTCATCGCATGCCTGATTCTCAAATATCAATAATTAATGATTGCAAATTCATTATACATACAAATATAGATATCTCAATATCTAATACTGATTCTCAACTTTGCTACCAATCATAGATAGCTCAAATGCCTCGCATTTATTTTACCAATTCTCCATTATACTCAGACATCTCAAATGTCTTATAATGATTACATGATTTCACAGTCACTCTCAGGCATCTCAATGCCCTACAATGGTCATATAAATCCAGTACCCCATATATCTTGTAAGGTTATACTACTCTAGTATCACGCACGCTTGTGGCGGCGATGTCAAGATTAGGTCGCTCCATAGCTTCTCAACACATATATATAACCACATGCACAACTATTCAATGCAATCAAAATACATTATGCATTTCACAAATGCTCTAATATAAAGTAATGCTCGTACGTCGCACGTACCTTAAATCTCCGTAGTCCGAGCCAAACCTTGCTCGAGTTCCATGCCCCGAGGAATGATGTGCTAATACGATAAATAATTCACAATTATTAACGAACATGCAAACCCATGCTCAAGTACACCCATAACCCTTATACAAAAATATTGTCAACACACGACAATTAACCATTTAAAAGACTCGAGGCAGAGCACATGCAGGGAGGGAAATCGAAAGAGACATCAACGAAAAATTGCTCAAGAACCACCCTTAAATTTTCGAACCCTAACATCACAATTCGAACCCAACCAAGCACCATAATTCATCTAAAACATGAAATAATCGATCAATAACAAGAATCACCGCCCCTCCTGCCAAAACCCCTAAAATCGAACACAACCCTTACGCAAGCAACGATTAATTCGAACCAAACATCACAAAAATGGCAGGGAATTACAGGAGAAGAACGAAAAAGGGGTAAGGAAGTTTACCCAATCGAAAATCGGAAGGAAATCGATCGAAAATCGAAGAACCCTAGAAATGAACCTCTGCGCTTTTCTGGGAAAATCCGAACGCAAATCTCGACGAAACTTCAAATTCCTGGTGTGGAAAGTTGCGCCTGGAAGAGACGAAGCCAACAGCGGTCCGGACGCGCCGGATGGTGGCCGGACGGCGGCGGGCGCACGGTTTTTACCGGCGAGGGTTGGGGGAGACGGGAAGGGCAGACGGGGGGAGAGAGAGAGGCGGGCAAGGAGCTGAAATGATTTCTAAAATTAAAATCTCGGGTTCAACTGGTAGTTATAGCAAAATTACCCCGAAATACCAATAGCCCCACAAATACATCATGATTCATTAAAAATCATCTGTTTTCAAAAACTCTATCTCTAACTTCAAAAACCCATACCGGTGCCCACACAAAGCACCCCAGATCCCGAGTCACACTAAAAACCCAACTCATAGGTTTTTCACCGAAATGAGAATACAATCTCAACCTCGGGATCCAACGATCCCAGCTACCCAAATAGACGAGCTCGGGAGGCCCAACACCGCGATTAAACTCCAAATCGCCACGTAAAACAACCTTAGGGGTCATTAATACTCCGGAATTAACATCTATAATCCCAGGTCATCACAATATCCCCCACTAAAAGAATTTCGTCCTCGAAATTAGCACAGGCGTACTCCAAGTACAGCCGCAACAATCCAAACCAAAACACATGACTGTGAATCGAACAGTCACCCTTAGCCCCGACATGGCTATCATGAACACATCATGGATGACACATCAGCCGCGAGGACACTGACCTCGCACCAAACCCTGGGATGAGATAAACCTTCCAGTTCACTAAATCAAAAGAGCGTCGGCACTACACAATGCTAACAATCCAAAAGTAGCCAGTCAACTGAACTGCACGGATTCGAATATCTCCCGATTCCATCGTAGATATCATTCAATGACATCTTTACTATGACTCATGATGTCTAACACACACCGTTACGAGAAAAACACTAGTATGCCACGGTATACTCATACCAAACCTGGTTTCCACTTTTCAAACCTCATCCATCAAAGGAGCAGTCGCATCATTGCAACTCGGATCGGGCAACTCACGGCCACCGATCCACACACAAACACATCTCACAAGATGTCCACCTCCGGATATTCCAAGAATCACATCCTGATCAGAATAACCATCGAGACTCCGCAGAGTCGTAAATTTTGAAAGGACATGCAATAAACGCCTTGCATCCTCAACTCTTGTGTCGACAGCGACACCCAACAAATCCGAATTCCTGCCATCCCTTGATAACCCTAGGATTTAACAATCCAAACTTGGGAAGGTTATCGAATAACTCGAAGGGAAACACCAACAAGGAAATACCTCAATTCACACAAGATAATCCCTCCTCAAAGGGAGTCAACTAACTGTACGATTATTCCTCATAATTTATCGTGCCCTGGAGATTCTCAATCTCGAGGTGTTCCAAATCTCTCTTCAGAGATTTAACCGCCCAAACATAGCATAACTCTATGCTTGACAAAAAAGAAATCGATAACTGGCATCCGTATACTCACCGGTATACCTGCCTAAGCACAGACACTACATGCATACACAATGCACTTGGCTCGGGTATCTACAACATACCCCTAAGCCCCAAACACAACCGTCAATTCTGAGTCATTCTCTACCCAGTGGAGAATGATAATCGATGATTAATAGCACAAGGTGTGATTCTCAAAATCAACACCACCTACACCAACTTACCGAATCCTTCGAAGATTCCCAATAGGTATAATACTACCTCCTTCCCCACAAGGAAAGTGTCATCGAACTCGAGATCCACTAGTCTCGAACCAGCGTTCGGAAAACCTGGATACAATAGCACCCATTGCATCCCAAATACACGGATTCCCCAGATCGAGTCAACAACGACTTGATGACTCTCTTGTTGGTACTCCAACATCATGAGCTGTCCCAGACAAGTCTCACCAAGATTAAACATAAACGTATACACGTTTCAATGAGGCATGCCCAACCTCAACCTCAAATGACGCGGTGACTACTAGAGTACACCACAATCCACATCGTATCACCTTACGATTTGCCAAACTTGGTTCCAACGAGCAGTATAACGGCTCTAGCAATCCCATCATGGTGCTACACACACGCGGCAACAAACTAGTCTCTGTCTCTTTAGGTTTACCTTAAACCTACCAATAAGACGGACGTTTCCGCACAGCATACCATACTGTGGGAAGAAAATCAATAGAGTAGTGGGTCTTTACCCAACGTTCCTCTAATGCCGATACACCCTGGACACTCCAGTGTCCCTATGTACTTAACATAACCTGATCCTACTCCTTTAGGACCCATTATACACCCTCAAGGGTGGTGTGACCATGTCTACCACATGTCAAATTGACAGAAAGCGAGTAATTTCCTCCATGATTACTCCTGTCTCAAGTCACATGGCCAAAAAGCCATTCCAACGAGCATACCTCAAGGGTATCACCACTCGTAATATGATTACCTCAAACATATGCTGCGGTACAATCACATGTACAGCGCGTCAATCCATTCCCCTGAGCACCCGCTCGATATAAGGGTCACGTCAATCGGTGACGTAGATGCCACCTTGTACTCGGCACTGGCACCCAAGGCATACAACTGAATACGTATACTTAACGCATTGTTCATTGTAACGATGATGCATGTCTAATAAGACATCTCCTACACCATTGTCATCGTCATCCCGTGACGATACATGCCCACTCATGGCATCTAAGGCATCGTCAACCAGTGACGATACATGTCAACAATGACATCTAAATAACCTAGTCAACTCGTGACGGTCCTGTACCTCAACGTATGCCATCCACCATTATGCTATAAAATAGTCATAATAAAACATGCATATCAATGCATGCCAGCTACGATAATGCTAATAGAATAGCAATATCCCATACTTCATCGCTAACAAGATAGCGGCATACTTGTCTCCGTCGCTCAATAATAGTGCGTAATCAGCACCCATCGCTCGAAGGCGGCAAAATCCTGTGCTGAGTACATAGCGGCACAATCCATCGCTATAGAATCAACGGCATGATACTTCGTCATATAATAAGTGGCATGAAACCTTGCTATACACCTGAGCATGAATCATCATCCACATAATAGTGGAACGAGGAATCGTTATCATCCATGTCCGGCGGTATAAACCATCGCCAATCATCACAAAGAGATGAATCATCATCATAACAAGCGGTACCATAACTCTCCGCTTCATTACTACACAATCTCATATTGAGTGGTACCATCCTCCCCGCTTCATTACTACATAATCTCATAATGAGCGGTACAATCCTCCCCGCTTCATTACTACATAATCTCATAATGAGCGGTACAATCCTCCCCGCTTCATTACTACATAATCTCATAATGAGCGGTACAATCCTCCCCGCTTCATTACTACATAATTCATAATGAGCGGTACAATCCTCCTCGCTTCATTACTACATAACAAGCATAAGCATTAAAACCTACACTGTGATCTCTCTTGACTTGTGGAATACACCTCTTTATTCCACATCACAATATGCAACAACAATGCATAATATGCAACAACAATGCATAATAACATGTATCATACTCATAATGCGTCACTTGCATTATCATGTGTCAAAAGACAAACATAAAGTACATGTTACCGTCGGGTGCCCGTACATATGTATAATCATCATTCCTTTTCATACTCCATATTTCCTGTAACCTGCAACCATCATGGTTAGCAACAATAGCCATATACGCTATGCATCAACCATGCAATACATATATGCAACCACTTGCATGTCAATACGTATACCAAGACATGTTACCTCGGAAATATCCCTTTTCATGATTTTCTTAAAAACCAGATTCCTTGGCACATAACATACGGAGTGCCAGACATTACCATTAATGTCATCCTATCGCGTTTCACACGATTCCTCAACCACAACGGTTAGCAACACCACTTTTCATATCATAAAAGCACATAAACATCTAGTTGTGTCATTCAACATTAATGCCATCATGCATAATTATGTGCTATCAACAACTTCCTAGGCCCTTAACAGCCCCAATGAGCAACCACTGCTCTGATACCACTAATGTAAGGACCCCTAGCCCTTAACCCTTGATTAGTGTATTAACCACTATGTGTGGCACATGCTTTCAATAAAAATCAATCGGGAAACTCAGATGGTACTTTACCATTGAATGGCAATTACAAAATTTCTTTAATATTCAACGTTATAAGATCATCTCTACCAACAAATAGACTCATAGATTTCGCCAATTACCATCCTCATTACGCCACTTTTCACATTGTGGACTTTTATAAAAATTTGGGCAGAGTCTCCCCATAAATGGAGCTATCCCGAAATAAAAGCATATCACATAACATAATTCCCGGCCAGGGAAAGTACAATACTTAACAGAATACTGAAACACTAAGTAAATTCCCAGCCAGGGAAGGCACCACACAACAAGACAACAAAAGTGGGTTTCAACACCCACGTAATACACCAATGACTCTCATATCACTTAGCAATTCTACCCCTAATTGCATGCAACATAGAATGAGAGAGAGAGAGGCTCATGCCTTTATATACAACCCGTATACAAGTATAATCGTGCTCACATGCGAGCATCATGAATGTGTATATATCCCTCAGGTGTATATAAGCACCATATATGATACCGTGCTCCATCAAGCCCTGGTACCACGATCCTGGGAGTACCTCCAATCAACAGCTCGAGCTCAGCTACAAGACCATTGATGTACCTGTTCACCTGTCCCAACAGAGACAGTCCTCAACGGGGTGAGCATACCAATACACAAAATCTCATAATCACAATAATGAAATTCATAATTTACAACAAAAGTAAATACTAATGAATTTAAATGATACTCCCTGGATGGCAACGTCCTCATCCGGGATTCCGTGTACTGTCCCTGTTCTCACAATCATCAAACTCATCAAATCTCAAAAATCAGTAAATCAACACATTGATTAACTCATCGCATGCCTGATTCTCAAATATCAATAATTAATGATTGCAAATTCATTATACATACAAATATAGATATCTCAATATCTAATATTGATTCTCAACTTTGCTACCAATCATAGATAGCTCAAATGCCTCGCATTTATTTTACCAATTCTCCATTATACTCAGACATCTCAAATGTCTTATAATGATTACATGATTTCACAGTCACTCTCAGGCATCTCAATGCCCTACAATGGTCATATAAATCCAGTACCCCATATATCTTGTAAGGTTATACTACTCTAGTATCACGCATTCTTGTGGCGGCGATGTCAAGATTAGGTCGCTCCATAGCTTCTCAACACATATATATAACCACATGCACAACTATTCAATGTAATCAAAATACATTATGCAGTTCACAAATGCTCTAATATAAAGTAATGCTCGTACGTCGCACGTACCTTAAATCTCCGTAGTCCGAGCCAAACCTTGCTCGAGTTCCATGCCCCGAGGAATGATGTGCTAATACGATAAATAATTCACAATTATTAACGAACATGCAAACCCATGCTCAAGCACACCCATAACCCTTATACAAAAATATTGTCAACACACGACAATTAACCATTTAAAAGACTCGGGGCAGAGCATATGCAGGGAGGGAAATCGAAAGAGACATCAACAAAAAATTGCTCAAGAACCACCCTTAAATTTTCGAACCCTAACATCACAATTCGAACCCAACCAAGCACCATAATTCATCTAAAACATGAAATAATCGATCAATAACAAGAATCACCGCCCCTCCTGCCAAAACCCCTAAAATCGAACACAAACCTTACACAAGCAGCGATTAATTCGAACCAAACATCACAAAAATGGCATGTAATTACAGGAGAAGAACGAAAAAGGGGTAAGGAAGGTTACCCAATCGAAAATCGGAAGGAAATCGATCGAAAATCGAAGAACCCTAGAAACGAACCTCTGCGCTTTTCTGGGAAAATCCGAACGCAAATCTCGACGAAACTTCAAATTCCTGGTGTGAAAAGTTGCGCCTGGAAGAGACGAAGCCAACGGCGGTCCGGACGCGCCGGATGGTGGTCGGACGGCGGCGGGCGCACAGTTTTTACGGGCGAGGGTTGGGGGAGACGGGAAGGGCAGACGGGGAGAGAGAGAGAGGCGGGCAAGGAGCTGAAATGATTTCTAAAATTAAAATCTCGGGTTCAACTGGTATTTATAGCAAAATTACCCCGAAATACCATTAGCCCCACAAATACATCATGATTCATTAAAAATCATCTGTTTTCAAAACTCTCTCTCTAACTTCAAAAACCCATACCGGTGCCCACACAAAGCACCCCAGATCCCGAGTCACACTAAAAACCCAACTCATAGGTTTTTCACCGAAATGAGAATACAATCTCAACCTCGGGATCCAACGATCCCAGCTACCCAAATAGACGAGCTCGGGAGGCCCAACACCGCGGTTAAACTCCAAATCGCCACGTAAAACAACCTTAGGGGTCATTAATACTCCGGGATTAACATCTATAATCCCAGGTCATCACATGATTAGTCCTTCTTATGTCACTATAACACTGGTATCAGAGTAGTGGTTAGATAACCCGGGAATGAGTGAAGGGTAGCCTTAACAATAAGTTGGCTAGGTGCTTACTTTTAAACATGTTTTATATGTATGTTGCATATGAAGTAGAAGATGTTATACAAACATGTTTAATTATCTAACGATGTACTTTATGAACTGCTTTTGGTATTGTTATTAACCCTTGTGTTGCAGCATGGCAGCAAATGTAGAAGTGGGTGACACTATTAGTGTAAATGCAAGTGCTGGACGTACGAATCCACTGCCACCGCCAGCCTTGGGGGAAGAGCCCTCTGAACAGCAATACCCTGGGAGTTGAGCTTGTCTCAGTTTTTGACATACCGACCTCCGATGTTCGAAGGAACGAAAACCGGGGAAGTGGCCGAGGCAGTGGCTAGAGAGGATAGAGCAGATATTTGTGGCAGCGCCTTGTGCAAAGACGGCATGGATCAGATTAGCAGAATTTCAGCTGGCTAAGAAGGCACTGATGTGGTGGAAGACCACAGTGATAGAGCAAGAGGCTCAGGGTCAGGAGATCAATTGGAAACTGTTCAGGACTAGGTTTCTGACCCGCTATTTCTCAGCTGCTGCGAGACAGGCCAAAGAGGATGAGTTTACCAACTTAAGACAAGGTACAATGCCTGTATCAGACTATGCTCTACATTACTGTTCTTTACTCCGTTATGTGCCCCACATTGCTGCGAACAACCAGGCCAAGATGAGGAATTTTATGAAAGGATTGAGGCCGGATTTGCATGACATGGTAATTACCTATGGCCCTGCCTGTTTTGATGATGCACTTGCAAGGGCTGAGCTAGCCGAACTAGGAGTTGGAGCATACTCTGATGCCGTGCCACCTCCAGTACCCCCCTCAAAAATCTACTTCTGACAATTTGAAGCCCAGGGGTGATCAGTTTAAGCCTAGGGGAACACTTCAGCGTCGAGATTTAGTGGCAAGAGGCCCGAGAATCGTTGGAAGGGGAATCATAGGAATGACACCCCTACGGGAAGAGGACAACCTCAGGGAGACAGATCTGGAAGAGTTCAGTGCACTCTTTGTGGGCAACCACATTTGGCAAAAGACTGCGTAGGATGCTATGTCTGTGGCGACAGAGGCCACTTTGCTCGGCAGTGTCCCAACAGGGGAAGACAGCAGAACTCTGCGGGGAGGCCTGCGGACAGAGCGGCACAGCACAGACCACATTTAGTACCGAGGCAGTATGGAGGTCAGCCCACGGGGCCACCTCAGGGGCAAGTGTATGCTTTGACGAGGGAGCAGGCTACAGCGGCTCCGGAGGAGGTTATAGCGGGTACGTGCCTTTTATTTACGCACCCTGCTTTTATATTGATAGACACAGGTGCGTCACACTCTTTTGTGTCGACGAGTTTTGTGAAAAGGCACCACATATGCACTTACTCCGTCGCCCATGCCTCTTATGGTCTCAACCCCCGCTGGAAGAAGTTTGACTACAGATCAGATTGTTTTCGATGGCCTCATTTATTTTGAGGATAACGAGTTAAGGTCGGATTTGATTGTGCTGGGAATGTCAGACTTCGATTGCATTGTGGGCATCGATGTGCTAAATAAGTATCAGGCAGTTGTTGTAAGGACCCTAGTTCCTTAAGTGCGGATTAAGGCATAATTGGGCTAATAAAAATTATCAGAGTAAAAATAATCGTGTTGAGACTATGAGCCTCAAGAGTTACATGCCAAAAATAAGGACTATCAATGGATTAATTACATTCCCCATCAAATGAATGTTATCAACTATAGTCTTACACTACTCCTAGAGTAGACACTATACAAAAGTAATCCTGTCCTTCATCTACCAAAAGTGCTATTCTCAAGCTCACCGCCTCAACCCGCCTTAGCCCTTCTTATCATGCCAAAAGTGTACCTACAAGGACAACCCCCATACATGAGCAATAATATCATTCATATTCAACACAATATGAATATAAGGCGTAAATGCATAAATCACAATAAAACACTTCATGTTTCTCCCATGCATTTTAAACGCTTCCAGTTTGGTTGTCCCTGTACCATAACTCATGAGTATAATCAATAGATTATTTAATGGTCTACACATGTCATGACATAATACCATTTCATCATCACCAAATACCAATCACCAATCCCTAGTCTGTTCATCACATTGTATTTTAATGCCCCTCGCTCATTTACATATAGGCGGCATAGAATAACCTCGCTTCAATGGACATGCGGCGCTCCCACCCCTCGCTTCACATTGAGCGGAAAATATTCTTTCCTCGCCTTATATGATAACCACGCTTAAATGTGACATGCGGCGCTCCCACCCCTCGCTTCACATTTAGCGGTAACAAATCAAATAGCGGCAAGCATTAAAATCATCAAGGGATGATCACGACTCATGGGATGTGCACCAATAACCATCATATGCATATACAATCATCATGCATAAATCAACATGTATTTGCATCCACAATACATAATTCCATATATACTCGCATCCACAATGCATAAACAAAGAGTATATTAGATACATGTACCGTTGGGTGCCCGTACGTCTTCTACGTACCTTTCCAAAAGTGGAATTGATATGGCTTCACTTCCTTGGTTGCGTTGCCACCTGGGATGGTTCTACACAATCACACAACCCCATATTAGAAGCCAAATAATAGTCAAATACCAAAATTCCATCAATCATGCCAAGGAAATAATTTTCAGCAAAAACGCTCTACCGATCGATCGGTCACCCTTACCGATCGATCGGTAACTGTTCATAATTTCCAATTTAAGCTACGGCTTTTACCGATAAATCGGTCCAGGATACCGATCGATCGTTAGCCATCCACCGATCGATCGGTCGCTTTCACCGATCGATCGGTAAGCAAAGAAATTTCACCCCTCGCTTCGCACTTGCACCGATCGATCGTCGCCCTGCTACCGATCGATCGGTCGCCTGGACATTTTCAGGCAAACTCCATTTTTTTGGCACAAAACTACCAAATAACCCAATACATCTTAAACCAAAGACATCCCAACAACATATCATCACAACAACCTCATAAAACCATACCCCAACCACCTACAACACATACATCTAAATAAACCCACATAAATCACCCCATTTCAAATCCAAACATCATCAAAACTTTAGGAAGGGTTCCATACCTCTTGAAGACTCCAAATCTTGATAAAAATCACACAAACTCAAGTTTTGTGGAGCTTCCTCCTTCCTCCTTTGAAGGATTTCGAAAATGTGGAAAGGTTTAGGGTTGAGGATGATTTGGGGGGTTTTAAAAGAGTAAAGGTAAAGTGGGGGTTAAAGTGATGAGTGATGGGTTAAAAAGGGGTTGATTAATTTAAAATGCATTCCACAATACCATGGTGTATAAAACACCCCGACATGATATTTTAAAAGCATTACGCCACAATGCTCCACAATCTCAAATAAATGCATGTTTCACTAATAAATGACTACCAACACATGTAAGTCATTAAAACACCCAATTATCCAACATGCATCACATGCACCCCGAAATGCATTCCCGGTCACGCCTACCATGTGACTAAGCATTTCAACATGATAAATAAATCCAGCACAAATTAATTACCACCATAATTAATCATATAAACACAATTAATGCCCAAATTTAATCAATTATTTCGGGGATATCACAGTTGTGGACTGCAGGCAGAGGACTGTCCGGTTCAGATCTGATTTGGGAGTCCAGTGGACATTCTATGGGGATGGTTCTTTTCCAAAGATTCCGTTGATATCTGCTGTCAAGATGGCACAGTTATTGGAATGAGGCCATACATGATATCTTATCTATGCTGTGGATATTGCGGAAAAGAGGAAAGAATTAAAGGTTGAGGATGTGCCCGTAGTGGCAGAGCTTCCTGATATTTTTCCGGAGGAGATTCCTCGATTCCCACCGACGAGAAGCGGTCGAGTTTGGGATTGAGTTACTAATGGGGACGTCTGCCATTTCTCGTGCCCCGTATAGGATGGCACCAGCGGAGCTAAGAGAGTTAAAGATTCAGTTGCAAGAGCTCCTTGACAAGGGCTACATACGCCCTAGCGTATCGCCCTGGGGTGCGTCTGTCTTAATTGTTAAGAAGAAAGATGGGATGCGTCTATGCATTGACTACAGGCAACTGAACAAAGCCACAGTAAAGAACAAGTATCCGCTCCCAAGGATTGATGATTTGTTTGATCAACTGCAGGGTACGAGGCTCTACAGTAAGATCGATCTGAGGTCGGGGTACCATCATATTCGAGTAAGAGAAGATGATATTCAGAAGACAGCTTTCAGGACTAGATATGGGCACTATGAATTCTTAGTCATGCCTTTTGGGGTGACAAATGCCCCAGCTGTTTTTATGAGTCTGATGAACAGGGTGTTCCAGCCATTTTTGGATCAATTCATCATAGTCTTCGTTGACGATATACTCATTTACTCTAGGACTGAAGAAGAACATGTAAAGCACTTGAAGACAGTACTCCAGATCCTTAGGGATCATCAGTTATATGCAAAGCTTAGCAAGTGCGAGTTCTGGTTGGACAGTGTGGTATTCTTAGGACATGTCATATCTAGCCTTGGGATATCTGTGGATCCCAGGAAGATTGAAGCTGTGATGGAGTGGACTGCACCCACTTCTGTACCTGAGATACGGAGTTTTCTTCGGTTTGGCAGGATATTACCGACGTTTCATTGAAGGGTTTTTCAAAGATCGCCAAACCCCTGACATAGCTGACTCAGAAAAGAGTCCCCTTCTTTTGGTCTGAGACTTGTGAGGAAAGTTTCCAAGAACTGAAGCGTCGCTTGACTACAGCGCCTATGTTGGTGATTCCGTCTGAGAATAAGGATTTGCCTTGTATACGGATGCGTCACTGCAGAGTTTGGGTTGTGTGTTGATGCAAGATAAGCATGTGGTGGCTTATGCATCGAGGCAGCTGAAGCCACACAAGGCTAGGTATCCAATGCATGATTTGGAACTGGCGGCCATCTTATTTTCCTTGAAGATTTGGAGGCATTACTTGTATGGCACGTCTTTCAATATATATACGGACCATAAGAGCCTGAAGTTCTTATTCACTCAGGTAGAGTTGAATATGAGGCAAAGAAGGTCGATGGATTTACTCAAAGACTATGACTGTGAGATTGAGTACCATCCCGGTAAAGCGAACTTAATAGCAGACGCCTTAAGTCGGAAGGTGAAGAGTACTGCAGAGGATGTTATGTGTTTGTCGACTTTGATGAGTTCTTATTGCCATCTGGGCTATGATTTCGATATAGACACATCGCATGTGCGAGTCTCGACCTTATTGGCAGAGCCAGATATATTTGAGGCAATCAGGAAGGCCCAGAGGTCGGATGATGAGGTTCAGAGATGGACGTAGTTGGTACTTCAGGGTCAGCCATCCAAGTTCAGAGTGGCTGAGGATGATTCTTTGAGACTGGGCAACCGATGGGTAGTCCCAGATACACCAGAGTTGCGTAGAGGAATATTGGAGTGAGCTCACAGTAGTCGGTTCAGTATCCACCCAGGGGGAAAGAAGATGTACCAAGACCTATGCGGTCAATTCTGGTGGAGACGCATGAAGCGTGAGGTGATCGCTTTTGTTAAAAGATGTTTGATCTGACAGCAGGTAAAGGCAGAGAGGCAGAGGACTGGTGGCGAGCTGAAGAGCTTAGAGGTACCTGAATGGAAGTGGGAGCATATATCTATGAGCTTCGTGACCCACTTGCCAAGGACGGTATCACCCTCATCCGGGATCCCCTGTGTTGTCCCTGTTCTCAAAATAACCAAACTCATCAAATTCCCAAAGCTAGTTAATCACCACATAGATTAACTAATACCGTTCTATTATGCCAGTTCCATAATCAATATGGTAAAATCATTATATAAAAGACCGTAGATATCACATATATCAAATCAATGATTCCATGTTCCTATTTCATTGCTCGCTCCACAATAGCGGCATTCTAAACCCCGCGCACGCTCAACAATAGCGGCGTCATAGCCGATGGTCGCTCAACGGCGACAACATCCCAAATCATTGCTCGCTCAATAGCGGCACCATATGGTTCCCAATGTATAATTCATTTGACGCAAATACCATTTACCATGCATATCGTTATCCATTTATAGCAAGTATTATGCACCATGCATTTCAATACTTATTCGATGCAATTACCACGTGCCACATATTTCAATGTCCATATAATGAAATTATCACACACCATGTGTTCCAATGCCCATTTAATGCAATTATCACATACCATGTGTTCCAATACCAATTTAACAGTTGCAACATTATAATAGGTTATGCTCGTACGTCATACGTACCTTGAGTTTCCGTAGTCCGAGCCAAACCTTGCTTTAGTTCCATGCCTCGAGAAAGATGTGCTAAAACGCATAAACAACCCACAATCAAGCATAGGCATGCAACCACGTGCCCAAGCACGTTCAAAACTCCCAAACATATCGTCTATCCATGACGATTACCAAATTATAAAAGTTCCCGGCTAAGCATGTATAATACCCCAAAAATATTGTCAATACATGACAATTAACCTTTTAAAATAACCCGGGGCGAAGCATGCAAGACACCCAAAAAGAGCCAAGAAACAACAAAAGAGACACCAACAAACTGGCCATCTCGATCGATCAAAATTTCATTTCGATCGATCGAAAACCACCCTCCGATCGATCGGTCAAAATACCGATCGATCGGTCCACTATTCCAAAGCCACTAAAAACATTCTGCCATGCTCGATCGATCGAAAATATATTCGGATCGATCGAGCAGCCCTGTATACGCGAGAAACCTCCAAGAATGAGCTCCTTTCAACACCAAATCACCTACAACTCAAACCCACTTCGATTTACAACATAAAACCAACCAAAAACCATCTAAACACTACAAAACCTAACCCCCAACACAAACAACAATGTTAGAACAAGATCTACCCCTTGAACCCCAAGATACAACACTAAAACCAACCAATATACAAAAAAAAACTTTGCTAGGTTGGTAGCTTACCCTTTGAGCTTCAAGATTCTAGCAAGAAATCATGAAAATGGCTCTTTTCCAAAGCTTTCTCCTCCCTTCCATGTTGAGGAACGAAAATGGTGGGTTTGGATGGGGTGATGGCAAGGTCAAGACATAAAGGTGATGGAATGGGGTGGATGGGATGTAAAGGAGGGGGATGGTTCCTTTAATATCTTATAACATGTATTAGATAATTGTATGGTATGAAAATTATGTCCAACATGACATATCAAAACCCCTCTTCCAATTATGCATTAAGACTCACATTAGCCATGTTTTAATTAAATAATTAAAACCCACTCCGATCAAATTATACTAATAACCAAAATTCCCCAACATGCAACGAATGCATCCCGGATCCCGATTCTCACCAAAAACTTAACTCATAGGTTTTGCTCCAAATTGAGAATACAATCTCAACCTTTGGATCCAACGATCCTAAATGCCCTATTTAACAAACTCGGGAGACCAAAACCACAATTAATTCCTAATTGCCACAATATAAATCCATTAAGGATTAATAACCCTCAGGGATTAAGACTAATAATCCCAGTCCATCTCCTCCAAAGGAGTAGTTGCACCAATTGCAATCCGGACCAGGTTACGCACGGTCACTGATCCACACAAAACACATCACCACAGAAATCTAAAACAAGGTGTTCCAAGAAATCATATCTTGGTCCTGACACACCATTAAGACTCCACAAAGTCTGAAGTTCCACAGAGGTCATGCAAAACAAACAATTGCATTCCTGCCATACGTGTCAATCCACGACACTAAACAAATCCGAATCCTGGCCATCCCTCGTTCATCCTGGGATTTAACAATCCTAAAAACAGGAAGGCTATCGAATTATCCAACAAGAACTACCATGGTCCTAAAACACGACAAGTCCTCACAAGGGAAGTCAAACGGACCTCACAATTATTCCTCAGAATACATCGTGCCATCGAGATTACCAATCTCAAATTGCCACGATCTCCCACCGGAGATTCATCAAACCGAGCATACAAACTCGACGTTCAACAAGGAACAAAATAAAGTTGGCATTTGTATACACACACGGCATACATGCCCACGCACCAACACAAAATGCATACTCAATGCAATAGACTCGGGTATCTCCAAACATACCCAAAATTTCAAACCACTGCCAAACCTCGATTATTCTCACTACACGGAGAATAATGGTTGACAAACCAAAACCAAAGGGTGTGATTTCAACATCAACACCATACGAATCAAAACAACGAATCTCCCAAAAGATTCAACCGGTAGGTATAACAATACCGCCTTCCTCACAAGGAAAGTGTCATGAACTCATGACCCTCCAACTTCGAACTACCGTTCGGAAAACCTGGATATATTTATATCAAAACATATCCCGGAACCAACAAAAGATGACTGATTCAGAATAGCGCATCCCTGCAACTATTACCAATCTGAAACCCGTATACACCATGTATACTCATCCTAAACATGCTCTGTACTCATATCATAGTACTCCTCAAAACCGAGCATTTCCCCGGAGACGTATCTTCGAACGTCTCACCGGAAGTACGAAGCCATCACATAGTCCAACACTAGTAGGGCTTACCCCGGTTGATTCACAATCAACCCTCAACCAATACCAGCTGTCGCCATGACAGTGCAACCCAAATCTCTCCAAGAGATAAAAATCAATATAGTAGTGTCACCCCACTAACTATATCTCACAGCCCATTGTGACTCCCGTTGCATTCCATATGCAACTGCTCAACCAGAGCTAACAAGGACTTGTTGACATTCATGTTGGTACTACCAACAAAATTGAGTTGTCCCAGTACAAGTCCCTCGAAACATAAGACGTAAAAACGTCCCCATGGGGTATTCTCTACCTCAACATCAAGCTACACAGAGACTACAAGAGTCTACGATAAACTATCATCGTATCATCATACGATTCACCGAACTCGAATCCAACGAGCAGTATAATGGCTATCACAAGCACGCTAAGGCACTGCAACACATACCTGGCTAGCGATTCTCTGGTCCCCTAGGCTTATACCAACCTATCAACGTGACACACGTCTCATCTCGGTATACCATACCGTACAAACCATTAGAGTTGTGGGTCATCACCCAACGCATCTCTAAAACACCAAAGCATAACGGACATCCCGGTGTCCTTGTTCAACTACAAAGCAATCATAATCCATTAGGACTTATCCCACACTCTCAGGGTGGGTGTGACCATGCCTACCACACATCACAACAACAAGCGAGTAGTTTCCTCAATGACTACTCTTACCACCAATCACTTGGCCCTAGCCAATCCAACGAGCATACCCAAGGGTATCATTGCTCGACAAATATTTACCTCCACAACATGATGCGGTATACACACCGGTACAATGCATCCAATGCTCCCTCGAGCAAACCTGCTCGGCAAAAAGGTCTCGTCAACTAGTGACCTAGACTCTACCATGTGTTCACCATCGGCACTCAAACCATACAACCAAATACATAAACACGAATGTATTATTTACCAAAAGGACGCCACGCGTCCACATAGACATCCCAAATAACATCGTCAAACACATGACGGTACCCGTTGATACACGACACTCATAATTTCATCGTCAAACACATGACGGTATAAAACAACACATAATATTCACAATAATGATAACAAAAGTAATATGCCATACCTCATCGCTATCAAGATAGCGGAATACCTGTATCCATCGTTCACCAGCGGTACACAAGCAGCACCCATCGCTCGTAGGTGGCATAATCCAGTGCTACGCACATAGCGGTATAACCCATCGCTATAGAATCAGCGGCATGATCCCTCGCCATGGAGTCAGCGGCATAAAACATCGCCCAAAGAATATCAGGCGGTATGAAGCATAGCCATAGATGTAGCGGAATGTACCATCGCTATATGATACCTGACGGCATAAACCATCGCCATAGAATACCCGGCGGTATGAACCATCGCCAATATAATACCCGGCGGAACCATCGCCAATATAATACCCGGCAGAACCATCGCCCATAGAATACCCGACGGAACCATCGCCAATAGAATATCCGGCGGAATAATCGCGGACTCAAGAGGTACTCACACCCATGTAGTACTTTGTTCCGATCGCATCGCTACGTCATGACAACGACATCATCGGTTCGACGTGACAGCGGCATGTATCATCGCTTCGACACGACAGCGGCATCATCGCTTCGACATGACGGTGGTACCATCGCTTCGACGTGACAACGGCATTTACCATCGCTTCGACACGACAGCGGCATTTACCATCGTTCCGGCATGACAGCGGAAATACCCCTCGCTTCGACATATTAGCGGCATAATATCCCTCGCGATAGTAATATGACAGCGGCATTATCCTTCGCTTCGACATATTTGTGGCAAATATCCTTCATCGCTATAATATGACAGCGGCAAGTATTCGCATCGCTACGCCATGCATGCAACCGTAATGCATAACCCGCATTCCAATAATTGTTTCGGCACGACAGCGGCATCATCGCTTTGACGTGACAGCGGCATTTACCATCGCTTCGACACGACAGCGGCTTCATCGCTTCGACGTGCATGCAACCGTAATGCATAACCCGTATTCCAATAATTGTTTCGGCACGACAGCGGCATCATCGCTTCGACGTGACAACGGCATTTACCATCGCTTCGACACGACAGCGGCATCATCGCTTCGACGTGCATGCAACCGTAATGCATAATCCATGTCTCGTATGACCCTGCAACCACCATGGTTAGCAACAACATATTCCATTTATGAACACATATCATAAACGCACATAAGCAATATAGTTGTGCCACGCAACACTAACTACCATCATGCATAAGTATGTGCTTCTCATTCCCATTATCATTTTCCTAGGCCCTCAACAGCCCCAAAGAGCTAACCACTGCTCTGATACCACTAATGTAAGGACCCCCGTGCCCTTAACCCGTTATTAGTGTATTAAGCTATACCATTAGTGCATATAATCATACTATCAGGGGGAAAACCATATGCAAGTGCAACACCATATGCTATCCAGAAAATTTCTTGCATTTAATCCACATAATATTCAAATTCCCCAACCAAGATTATTCATATAACATGCACCCTCATAATACACTAACATTGTAGGATCGAGCGCTTACCGCTTTACCAATAACTATAGTTAAGGGTAATGGCGCAACATCAATCTTTTCAACCATACACTGGCACAAGCGCCACGTGTTCGACCGATCACAAAGCAGAGGCAATTGTTGAACCCCAACAATCCCTCCCCCAATAATTGCACTCTCTGCAACTCATGGGAATCGAACATGCGACCTTGGCTCTGATACCAATTGTAGGATCGAGCGCTTACCGCTTTACCAATAACTAGTTAGGATCGGAGGCGTGTTTAGAAGGGGGGGGGGGGGGGTTGAATAAACACTGCCCTCAAATTCTGATCTTCGACTGATTACTACAAACTGTTAAGTGATGCAGTAGCTTTTCAAACAATTAAGCAAGTCAGTAGACACTAAGTGAAGTGCAGAAAACGTCTGCTGTACTTGTGAGTAATTAAAGCAAACAATAAAAAACAAGTAAAGAACACAGGGATTGTTTCTGGAAGTTCGAAGCACAACGCTTCTACGTCTCCCCTTCTTCCTTTGCAGGAAGGATACACAAGAAGACTTTGGTTTACACTTTACAATATACAACCTCCTTAGGATTTCACACAGCTATGCCTAAACTCCTAGCAACACAATGTATAGAATTTGTTTACAAAGTAAACTATCTAACACTCCTTTGAACGACTTTTACACTTGTGAGCTTTGAGTGTTTTTGAACGATCTTTGAGCAGTACACCAGTTTAACTTGATCTTTTATATATCAGTAGGTGTTCCTTGCTCTGGCTGAATCTACAGAAAATTATCACTCGATAAATTTTTCTGTTTGAATGTATAGAATATTCGATTGTCAGTGGATTCAACTGTTTCTTTATTCATTCAGCATCTGTATTTGTAGACTTCATTTCCAACGGTAAACTTTCTTGATATGGAAGGTTCAGCGTAGAATCTGTTTTCTTCTCTATTTTATTTTCCTTCCATTTTTATTCAGCAACGGCTCTTTCAATCTGACGGAATTGGTGGCGATGATTTTGTAGTGCTCGTGGCTCTGTTGTACCTTTGTAAATGGATTTGTACTCTCGCTGCTGGATTCACTTCTACTGGTTTTGTAACTTCAGTATCCAGTCGTACTTTTTAGCTTAGTAGATGTTGGTTAGACTTGATAAATGACTTTATGCAGTAAATGTTTTTATCCAGTGAGTATCTCAGTCCGGTAGATGTCTTCATCCGCTGGATGTCTTCACCCAGTGGATGTCTTCATCCGGTAGATGTCTTCATCCGGTGGATGTCTTCACCCAGTGGATATCTTCACCCGATAGGCATCTTTATCCAGTGGGTGTCTTTATCCGGTGGGTGTCTTTATCCGGTGGATGTCTTCATTCAGTGGATGTCTTTACCCGGTGGATGTCCTCACCCGGTGGATGTCTTTATCCGGTGGATGTCTGTAATCACCAAAACTTAGGAATCGTTTCCCAACAATTTCCCCCTTTTTGGTGATGACAAAACTAAGCAATAATCGGTGAATCCTGTAAAGACTTGAAGACATAATGGAAAGGAAATTTTCATTTGTTATAAATATAAGCAGATTACAAGTTGGAATCAAACTGGACAATTGAGAGAGATTCATCTTTATTTAAGATGAAGTCTGATAACTGGATAAAGCTTAAGACAAATCTATTTTTACAGATTATAGCTGATACATGACAAATTTTTAAACAAGCAATGTAGACCGGAGAGCTTCGATCCACCTAATTTCAGAGAGGAAGAGCTCGATCCACCTTGTTTCAGAGAGGAAGAGCTCGATCCACCTTGTTTCAGAGAGGATGTCGGGAAGAGTTCAAATGTATATGCATCAGGCCTCCATGGTTTATGGATTCACCTAATGAAAATACTCTATTTCTGTCTTCCGGTCTACCTTGTTTCATAGAGGAAGTCGGGAAGAGTTCAAATGTATATACATCAGGCCTCCATGGTTTATGGATTCACCTAATGAAAATACTCTATCTCTGTTGAAAGTACTCTATCTCTATCTTCCCCAGTTTTGTCATCAGCACCCAGATAACTCCTGATTGCAGTTCCTGACTGATGATGAGCTTCAGAGCAGGATCCAAATGCTGAAGCTTAACGGAGCTGGGTTAGATAAGTAATCAACCCATGAGGGGTTGATTTAGATAAGTAATAAACCCATGAACATAAGCAATTTCGTAGATGAAACCAAGGATTTTTCAGGGCATAGAAAGTGAAAAGAACCATGATGAGTGAATGTGTGTTTTGTAAACAAAAACGAGACTCTATTTATAGAAGAATTTCAATAGGTGTGAACACAAAAAAAACGTTACGATAAACATGGAGAAAATTTAATGAAAACAGTAAAAAGATAAGAGTAATTAATAGGGGAACAGAAAGTGATACTATTTGCGCCCGAACCAATGTTTGGAATAGTCGCGCTTTTCGGTAGTTGGTTGGCGCGGACTTCGAGATCTTGGCTGGGAAGCAGATCTGGAGTGATGTCCACCTTCAGGGGCAGCATGTGCGCGCTGAGCTGGACCTGATTCTCTTCTTGGTAGGGGAGCATATGCAGTGGACTTGGACTGGTAGTGGATAGGCTTTGGAAAGCCAGCACTTAAATCCTGAAGCTGTGAGGCAAAGGCCTCCTGCATAGTAGCTAGCTGCTCAGCTAAAAGCTTCTTGGTGTCTTCAATTTTCTCCTCCAAGGCAAGTGTAGAGGCAGCATGGAGAGAGTCATTCTGCTGCTTCAACTGGAGATTAGTTTGGGCTATCCTCGAGAATACATCGGCAAAGGCATCAAGAACGAATTGATGATTTCTGTCAACAGCAGTTTGAAGTCTGTCGAGGTTTCGATTTATACGCCCAAACTGATGATCTGTATGAAGCTGATGACTATCAATAGCATTGCTGGCATTGCGTTCTTCAGATTTGAGTTTATTAATCTCACTGGCCAGCCCGGAGATCAATGTTGTCATATTGCCAAGTTGTACTGTTAGAGCGGAGGGACCTTCAATGGACAAAGGGTCAGCAAAGTAAAAAAAATCAGCAGAAGGTTCATTTCCTACTGATTGTTCCAATGCCTCAGGTGGAGTGGCAGCAGGTGCAGGATGCGAGCCAGTAAGAACGCATTGAGGGTTGGTATGAGCATCAGCTGCAGTTGAGGACACGCAGCGTCCAGGGGAGGTAGCAGCTGGGTGAATTTGTGAGATTGAAGGGTTAGGTTCAGAAGTTGTTAGGTGAGCAGAAGGTTCAATTTGTGGGGAGAGTTGGGTTTCAGGGTGAGTCGGAGGTTCAAGGGGTTCAACTTGATGGGTGATTTGGCAATCATCAGTGAGTGCAGCATGGGCAGAGGTATCAGGGGAATGGATAGGTGTTTCTGTATGAGTTGAGGAAGGGATAGTTATGGATGGGGTAACCTGGGTAATTACCTTATGAATGACGATGTCAACATCTATGGAATCAATGTCCATATCTGGTTGAGGTGAAGCATCATCCAAAGTGGTTTCACCTGCGGGAACCGTTTCCACGATACTTGAAATAGGTGGGATTGTTGGAGCTGAGCTGGAGACAGCCAGATCAAGGTCATCAGCCACTATTTGTTCAACCTGTGGAACCAGCACTGCAGCACTAGGAACATCAGGGATGCTTGGGGCTAAGCTCAAGTCAGTAGGAGCGGAGTCATCATCACCTGGTACAGTTGAGCATGAGTGCAGACCAGTACTGATTCTTAAGTCATGTAGAGCAGTCTCTGCCATTTCAAGCTTGGGACCAAGAGCATTTAGCACAGCTCGGTCATGATTGGCAGTCCCAGCTGTAGCATTGAATTCATTCTGTCGGGATATGATCAGGGTCTGGAGTTCACCCACATAAATCATTAAGCGGAACACATCCCGAAGCTGGAGAGCTTTCTTTACGTCTTGAGCTTGGAGGAAGGCCATCACTTGATTCTCATCGTGCCTGGCCTGTTCCAGAATTGGAAGAAAATCATCAAGGCGAATTTGCAAACGTGCTTGCTCCCATCTATCAAATACTTCAAGTTGAGGCTGCATGTTTGCCTCGACTGTGCTCATGACTAAGTCAATCTCATATGCCACTGGAGTGGATAAAGGGATCATGGATTCTTTTCCTCTTCCAGTGGTGGTGGTCTTGGGATGGCAATATGGGCAAAGGGATTTGGGTGTTCTGAAAGAAATTGAGCCTGGTTGTTGAAGGGTACTGGGGTTGGTTGATGTGTTGGCTGCAGAAGAGGTTGGGTTAAATGGGATCATGGCCAGCGGGGCAACGGAGCTCACTGGCTCTACTTCCAACGTTGGGATCACAGCCTCAAACATGGCTATTGATACTTGAAGCTTGGCTGCAGCTGGTCCTCCTCTTTTTGTTCTTGGCCTTTTCGCTGGTGGAATAGGTGAAGTTTCATCAGATTCTGAGACTGTATGCTCAGAGTCACTGACTACCAGAGGTTGTCTCCTCTTGGCTGCTGCTGGTTTGCTGGTCTTAGTCTCTCCACTGACTCGCTTCTTATTGATCTCTAGATATCTGGCAGTTATGAGTCGCCCTGGGTGGAGAGAAGAAGAGTCTCCGGTCTGAATATTTTTGCTCTCAAAGATACGACTAAGAGGGAGAGCAAATCCCGATTGACCTTTTCCGGAGAGCACTAAGTTTGATAGCACTTGAAACAATATCACTGACCAGTTAATTTCAACGTTATTTACGATTGCACTCATCAGTGCAAATTTCTCAGGTGTGATGACGTCGAAAGATCCAGCTTTGCATAGCAGCCCTTTGGATATGACATCTGCCAGTTGGCGAAAGTGGCTCTTAATCAATATCTTTTTGAATGGTGGTTTGGGGAGACGTTCATGTGAGTCAGAGAAACCCTTTCTCATCGCCTCTAGGATTGGCACAGATACGGAGAAGGCCGTTGTTATCCCAGACATTGGAAGACACATCTGAGTGGCAAAGTCTTCCAGAGTAATAGTGATATGTTGTCCAGTGATAGAGGACACAACGGCTTCGCCAACTATCCGGGCATTGGCGAAGAACTCCTGAATAGCCGCCGGATAGTAAGTAGGTGTTTGGCTTAAAATCACCAGTAATCCAGAGGTGTCCAACTTTTGGAACACTACTTTCATGGCTTCATCGTCTGAAGAATAAATAGAGTGAAAATCCACATGAATTTTTTGGTGAGAAAACTCGGCTGCGTTGTCTTTGACATGTTGAAGATTTGAAAATCCTATGAGATAGAGAAAAAAAAATTCTTTAGGGTTTTGAGATTTTCAGAAGTGTTTAAGGAAGTAAACTGATTCTACGGAGGATAAGGCGGTTAAAAGATAATGGGTTGATGTAACGTCGTACTGTAGATGAACGGACACATGTGTACGTGGCGTTCATCTAAACCATTTAAAGAATTAAAAATTCAGAAGCAGTGAGTCTGAAAAGGGCGGGATTTGAATAATTTAAAGGTAAGAAAATAAATAATTTGAATTCCGACGTCCCAGCTGGTTGCTAAAAAGGGAAGCTATAAGTCAGCAAGGCTTAAATAGTAACATCCACTGGTATGTAGACATCTACTGATAAAGTAGCATCCACTGCAGTGGATCATTGTGTTACCAGCCAGGCATCAGAATAGGAAATTTTTTACCAAAATTCCCCCTCAAAATAGGCAAAAACATACAAACAATTCCCCCTGAATTTAATATCAGTAAATAAAAACGAATTAAGAAGAAATATCAATTAATCCAAGGATATTCCTGAAGTAAGAGAATTTTGCATCCGGTAGGGGCTTGGTAAAAATATCTGCTGCTTGCTGCTCAGTAGATATGTACTCCAGTCGAATCTCCTTCTTCATTACATGGTCTCTGATGAAGTGATGACGTATGTCGATGTGCTTTGTTCGAGAGTGAAGTCTGGATTGTAAGTGATGGCTATAGCAGATGTATTGTCACAGAAGATTGGAGCTTCAGTTGACTCAATGCCATAGTCTCTCAATTGTTGTTGAATCCAGAGCAGCTGAGCGTAGCAACTTCCAGCAGCAAGTTATTCTGCTTCAGCTGTAGATGTAGCAATGGAAGTTTGCTTCTTGCATCCCCATGAAATAAGTTTATCTCCTAAAAACTGACAGTACCCACTGGTACTCTTCCTATCAATTTTGCATCCAGCATAGTCTGCGTCTGAGTATCCGATAAGATTGAAAGTGGAGTCCTTTGGATACCATAGACCGACATTCTCAGTCCCTTTTAAGTACTTCAGAATGCGTTTAGTTGCTGTGAAATGAGATTGTTTGGGATTGGCTTGAAATCTGGCACAGATGCAAACTGCAAACATGATGTCAGGTCTACTGGCTGTTAAGTAGAGTAATGAACCAATGATACCACGATACATTTTCTCATCTACTGGTATTCCAGATTCATCCAAATCAAGCTTTGCAGATGAGCTCATAGGTGTAGCAGCAGCTGAGCTGGTATTCATCCCATACTTCTTCAGAAGCTCTTTGGTATACTTGGATTGATTTATCAGAATTCCCTCACTGGATTGTTTGACTTGCAATCCTAAGAAAAATGATAATTCTCCCATCATGCTCATCTCAAATTGATCCTGCATAATTTTATAAAATCTTTCGCACAATTTTGAGTTAGTACTGCCAAAAATGATGTCATCAACATATATCTGAACTAGCAAAGTATGGTCACCCTTAGTAAATTTGAATAACGTTTTATCCACAGTGCCGATGGTGAAGTTGTGTTCAATCAAGTATTTTGACAACGTTTCATACCATGCACGGGGAGCTTGCTTCAGACCATACAAAGCTTTGTTCAGATGATAAACATAGGAGGGTTGCAGATGGCTTTCAAATCCAGGGGGTTGTTCAACATAGACTTCTTCCTGGAGATTACCGTTAAGAAAGGCACTCTTAACATCTATCTGATAGACTTTTAAGTCTTTATATGCAGCAAAGGCAAGAAATATGCGAATGGCTTCTAATCGGGCTACAGGGGCAAAGGTTTCATCGAAATCAATGCCTTCTTCCTGCCTGTATCCCTGTGCAACTAATCTTGCTTTATTCCTGATTACAGCACCATTCTCATCTAACTTGTTTCTGAAAACCCATTTAGTGCCAATTACTGTGTGATGCGATGGACGTGGAACTAAATGCCAAACATTATTTCTTTGAAATTGATTCAGTTCTTCTTGCATTGCTTCTACCCAGCTAGGAACTAGGATAGCTTCATCAATCTTCTTAGGTTCTATGTGAGAAATGAAAGCTGTATGAAGGAATTCATTAATCATCTGTCCTCTGGTACGCAGAGGAGCAAGAGGGTTACCGATGACCTGCCCGGGTGGATGATCCTTCTTCCACCGGAGTTGAGGTCCAAGGGGATTGACTTCTTCAGTTGTAGTGATTTTGGATAGTTGCTCAGGAGAATCGACTTGTTCATTGTGTGCATTGTCTCCATCCACTGCAGTAGGAGTCAACCTGATTCCAGTGTCAGTAGGTTCCAGTTCCTGTTGATCAGCATGTTCTTCTACCTGTGCTTCTGGAACTTCTGGCTCTAAGCTGCAGTCAATCCTTCTATTTTGCTCTTCTTCTTCATCACTTGGATCATCAATAACTATGTTTTCCAGTCGATTGCTCAAATTGTTGATCCGTAAGTCGTTTTCAATGCTGTCTGCAGACTCATCAAATTTAACATGAATGGATTCTTCTACAGTAAGAGTGCTGTTGTTGAAAACTCTGAAAGCTTTACTCACAGTAGAATAGCCAAGAAATATTCCAGCATCAGATTTAGCATCAAAGCGGTGAGATGAGTTTTTCCATTGTTGTGAATAAAACATTTGCAACCAAACACATGGAAATAAGAAATATTTGGCTTACTGCCATTCCAGATCTCATATGGAGTTTTGTCTGCTCGTTTATTTATCATTGATCTGTTTTGCGTATAACAAGCTGTGTTGACTGCTTCTGCCCAAAACCTCTGCGATATATTGGATTCTGCTTTCGTGCAGCTTCTTTCAAAGTGCGGTTCCTACGCTCAGCAACTCCGTTTTGCTGTGGTGTTCTTGCAGCAGAGTATTCGTGTTTGATACCTAGGTCATCTAGATATGATTCGAGTGATTGATTGGTAAATTATGTACCCTTGTCACTGCGAATTCTATCTATCCCATATGATTTCTCATTTTGTAGTCTCTTGAGTAGCTTGATCAGCTTTGGAGTAGCCTGATCTTTACCACTCAGAAATAAGACCCACGTAAAACGAGAGTAATCATCTATCAACACTAGAGTGTACTTCATTCCCCCTAGACTTGTTACTGGTATGGGACCAAAAAGATCCATGTGCAGCAACTCTAGGCACCGAGAAGAAGATCTACTCCCTTTGTTCTTAAAGGTGGATCTGATTTGCTTACCCAATTGACAGGATGAACAGATCTTATCTTTTGAGAACTCGATTTGGGGCAGTCCAACAACCAGGTCAAGTTTACGAAGACTGACAATAGTTTTAAAGTTTAAGTGACTCAACCGCTTATGCCAAAGCCAATTTTTGGAGTAATTCAAAGCAGCAAAGCAAGTAGGGGAGGCAGGTTGATTAAAATTCCAATCAATCAAATAGGTGTTCTCATGCCTTTTTCCTACAATTAGAGTATTACCATCGTCTGTTTTAATTGTGCAGGTGTGTTGGTTGAATTCTACAGAATATCCATTGTCACATAATTGACTGATACTAATCAAATTGTAGCACAAGTTTTCTACCAGCAAAATATCTTTGATGATAACGTTACCATGGATAATCTTACCCTTACCCACAGTTCTACCTTTCGCGTTGTCCCCAAATGTTATTTTTGGTCCTGAGATTTCAACCAGTTCAGATAGCAGGGTAGCATTCCCTGTCATATGTCTAGAGCATCCACTGTCCAAAAACCACTCTGAGCTTCGAACTTGCTGGACTCTAGATATCTGCAATTAAAGCGAAAATACATAATTGGTATCCAATCCTACTTGGGTCCAGGAGGAATTAGTTCTTTCGGAACCCACACTTGTATGACCCTGAGTAGCTTAGGTCGGTGTGTGTTCTGAAATTTGCGTGTATTAAACAGTGATGGTGATGGTCTAGAACTTGTAGTGTGATAATATGTGTATGCATGTGCTTTTGGTTTGTAGTTCCTGTTATAGAGCATATATCTCTGCTGGACAGGCTTACAGTTGTAGTACCAGTTGGGTTTAACCTCTCTAGCTGCTCGACCAGTGGGTTTAAGTTCATTTCTGAACTTTTGCCTCGGTTTAGCCTCTTTGAGTGGTTCTACATAACCGATACCCCTGTGCTGTGCCTGTTCCTTGATGAGTGTTGCTTTAACAGGTTCTTTAACCAGTTCATAAGTGTCATATACTGTGCTAGATCTTACAAAGTTCATTGTTTGAACTTTGCTTTTTGTTAGACACAGTTGAGGTTCATTACCAGATGAACTGCCGTCATTACTATTATAGCCTATGCCTGTTAAATCACCAGCAAGCCTTATAGACTCAAGCATTTCATCCTTTCTGGTAGTAGATGCATTCCAAGTGCTAACCAGTTTGCTAAGTTTCTGGTAGGCACACTTGGCTTCATCTCTTTCTTTTACTAGGAGACTGATTGTTTCCCTTAAGCAATTCAACTCCCTTGATTGTTAACAATCAAGTTTGTTTTTATGCGTTTCAGTTGGGATTGAGTGCTCAATCTTATAGCTTTCAAAGGATTCATATAACGTCCGATACTCATTGATCATGTCCTGCAATGCATTGGTAAGTTCACTATGTGTAAATTCAGATAGGTTAGACTCTTGTACCTCAATCTCATCATTTGCCATCAAGCAGTGGACTTCTTCATCTTCACTCTCGCTTGATGAGCTCATTGATTCTTCTGATTCTGACTCAGAATCAGCCCATTTGCTCTTGCTTTCTTCAGCCATCAATACTTTTTGATCTCTGTCCCTTCTGGATGATCTTCTTGTTTCCTTTGATTTTCTATAATCTTTGGCTCCTCTTTTGTGATCATCCTTCTTGGGTTTAGGACAGTCAGCAATGAATTGCCCTGGTTTGAGGCAGTTGAAGCACACTCGCTCTTCTTCTTCTGACTTTCCCTTGGAACTCTGCCTTCGAGGATATGATTGATAGGATTTTTGGCTCTTCTTCATGAATTTTCCAAACTTCTTCACGAACATAGCCATAGTGTCATTACACATTTTTTCTGGAGTCATTTCTGTGGAAGTAGGCAAGGACTCCGATGCAGTGAGAGCTTTGGTTGGTTGACTGGTACTGGGTTCATCTTCCACCCGTATACCTAGTTCAAATTCATAGGCTTTTAAGTCAGCGAATAGATCATGTAGATCTATCTTGTTTATGTCCTTCGATTCTCTCATAGCAATTGTCTTGACATCCCATTCTCTTGGGAGCCCTCTCATCACCTTGAGAATAACTTCTCTGTTGGGTAACTCTTTACCTAGACTGCTAAGTTCATTAATTATACCAGTCACTCTCTCATCATATTCGTTGAGAGTCTCTCCATTTGTCATTTTGATGTGCTCAAATTTCTGTAATGCCATAGTGAGATTGTTCTCTTTGTTTGATCATTTCCTTCGCAAAGTTGAGCAGTCTTCTCCCAGATGTCTTTTGCTGTGGGACACATTTTGATCTTGTTGAACATATTTTTGTCCAAAGTTTTGAACAAAATGTCCTTTGCAACATTGTCCAGATTGGCCTTCTTTCTTTCTTCATTTGACCACTGAGATCTTTCCTTCTCTACCATCTATGGTTCACCAATTGTGATAGATGCAGCTGTATTGATTTTCATAATCTTCATGGGTCCTTCAGTAATTACATACCACATATCATTATTTTGAGCGCTTAGATGTGCTTGCATGCGAATTCTCCAGTCATCATACTCATCCTTCTTGAACATAGGGATCTTGCTAAATGATGCCATTTGAACTTTAATATATCTCAAGATTGAGAAGAACCTGCTCTGATACCACTTGTTAGGATCGGAGGCGTGTTTAGAAGGGGGGTTGAATAAACACTGCCCTCAAATTCTGATCTTCGACTGATTACTGCAAACTGTTAAATGATGCAGTAGCTTCTCAATCAATAAAGCAAGTCAGTAGACACTAAGTGAAGTGCGGAAAACGTCTGCTGTACTTGTGAGTAATTAAAGCAAACAATAAAAAACAAGTAAAGAACACAGGGATTGTTTCTGGAAGTTCGAAGCACAACGCTTCTACGTCTCCCCTTCTTCCTTTGCAGGAAGGATACACTAGAAGACTTTGGTTTACACTTTACAGTATACAACCTCCTTAGGCTTTCACACAGCTATGCCTAAACTCCTAGCAACACAATGTATAGAATTTGTTTACAAAGTAAACTATCTAACACTCCTTTGAACGACTTTTATACTTGTGAGCTTTGAGTGTTTTGAACGATCTTTGAGCAGTACACCAGTTTAACTTGATCTTTTATATATCAGTAGGTGTTCCTTGCTCTGGTTGAATCTACAGAAAATTATCACTTGATAAATTTCTCTGTTTGAATGTATAGAATATTCGATTGTCAGTGGATTCAACTGTTTCTTCATTCATTCAACATCTATATTTGTAGACTTCATTTCCAACGGTAAACTTTCTTGATATGGAAGGTTCAGCGTAGAATCTATTTTCTTCTCTATTTTATTTTCCTTCCATTTTTATTCAGCAACGGCTCTTTCAATCTGACGGAATTGGTGGCGATGATTTTGTAGTGCTTGTCACTCTGTTGTACCTTTGTAAAATGGATTTGTACTCTCGCTGCTGGATTCACTTCTACTGGTTTTGTAACTTCAGTATCCAGTCGTACTTTTTAGCTTAGTAGATGTTGGTTAGACTTGATAAATGACTTTATGCAGTAGATGTTTTTATCCAGTGAATATCTCAGTGGTAGATGTCTTCATCCGTTAGATGTCTTCATCCGGTGGATATCTTCACCCCGTGGATGTCTTCATCCGGTAGATATCTTCATCCGGTAGATGTCTTCATCCGGTGGATGTCTTCACCCAGTGGATGTCTTCACCCGATAGGCGTCTTTATCCGGTGGGTGTCTTTATCCGGTGGGTGTCTTTATCCGGTAGATGTCTCACCCGGTGGATGTCTTCATTCAGTGGATGTCTTTACCTGGTGGATGTCCTCACCCGGTGGATGTCTTTATCGGTGGATGTCTGTAATCACCAAAACTTAGGAATCGTTTCCCAACAAACATGCTCTTAGTTCATCTAGCAATTTCATATTTAATTGCATGCAAACCATAAATGAATAGAGAAGAGCCGTAGCTCATTTATACATTCCGTATACACGTAAAATGTACTCACGTAAGAGCACCCAATGAACACGCGTGTATCTAATGTATAAAACACTCTACTAGATACCGTTACTGGTGCTTCGACCCTGGAAGCACCTCCCAATCGCAACTCGATCTCAACTCTGGATCTATGTGCATATCCAACCAGCTCTGGTACCTCGATCCTGGAAGTACCTCTAATCAACAGCCTGGGCTCAACTCCAAAGCCGCTGCTACACCTGTAACACCTGCCCCAACAGAGACAGCCCCCACACGGGGTGAGCATACCAATACCACCAATCCAAAAATCATAATATTACAATTCATAATTTACAGAACGTAAATGCCATAATTTAAATGATACTCTCTGGATGGTATCACCCTCATCCGGGATCCCCTGTGTTGTCCCTGTTCTCAAAATAACCAAACTCATCAAATTCCCAAAGCCAGTTAATCACCACATAGATTAACTAATACTGTTCTATTATGCCAGTTCCATAATCAATATGGTAAAATCATTATATAAAAGACCGTAGATATCACATATATCAAATCAATGATTCCATGTTTCTATTTCATTGCTCGCTCCACAATAGCGGCATTCTAAACCCCGCGCACGCTCAACAATAGCGGCGTCATAACCGATGGTCGCTCAACGGCGACAGCATCCCAAATCATTGCTCGCTCAATAGCGGCACCATATGGTTCCCAATGTATAATTCATTTGACGCAAATACCATTTACCATGCATATCGTTATCCATTTATAGCAAGTATTATGCACCATGCATTTCAATACTTATTCGATGCAATTACCACGTGCCACATATTTCAATGTCCATATAATGCAATTATCACAAACCATGTGTTCCAATGCCCATTTAATGCAATTATCACATACCATGTGTTCCAATACCAATTTAACAGTTGCAACATTATAATAGGTTATGCTCGTACGTCATACGTACCTTGAGTTTCCGTAGTCCGAGCCAAACCTTGCTTTAGTTCCATGCCTTGAGAAAGATGTGCTAAAATGCATAAACAACCCACAATCAAGCATAGGCATGCAACCACGTGCCCAAGCACGTTCAAAACTCCCAAACATATCGTCTATCCATGACGATTACCAAATTATAAAAGTTCCCGGCTAAGCATGTATAATACCCCAAAATTATTGTCAATCCATGACAATTAACCTTTTAAAATAACCCGGGGCGAAGCATGCAAGACACCCAAAAAGAGCCAAGAAATAACAAAAGAGGCACCAACAAACTGGCCATCTCGATCGATCGAAATTTCATTTCGATCGATCAAAAACCACCCTCCGATCGATCGGTCAAAATACCGATCGATCGGTCCACTGTTCCAAAGCCACTAAAAACATTCTGCCATGCTCGATCGATCGAAAATATATTCGGATCGATCGAGCAGCCCTGTATACGCGAGAAACCTCCAAGAATGAGCTCCTTTCAACACCAAATCATCTACAACTCAAACCCACTTCGATTTACAACAAAAAACCAACCAAAAACCATCTAAACACTACAAAACCTAACCCCCAACACAAACAACAATGTTAGAACAAGATCTACCCCTTGAACCCCAAGATACAACACTAAAACCAACCAATATACAAAAAAAAAACTTTGCTAGGTTGGTAGCTTACCCTTTGAGCTTCAAGATTCTAGCAAGAAATCATGAAAATGGCTTTTTTCCAAAGCTTTCTCCTCCCTTCCATGTTGAGGAACGAAAATGGTGGGTTTGGATGGGGTGATGGCAAGGTCAAGACATAAATGTGATGGAATGGGGTGGATGGGATGTAAAGGAGGGGGATGGTTCCTTTAATATCTTATAACATGTATTAGATAATTGTATGGTATGAAAATTATGTCCAACATGACATATCAAAACCCCTCTTCCAATTATGCATTAAGACTCACATTAGCCATGTTTTAATTAAATAATTAAAACCCACTCCGATCAAATTATACTAATAACAAAAATTCCCCAACATGCAGCGAATGCATCCCGGATCCCGATTCTCACCAAAAACTTAACTCATAGGTTTTGCACCAAATTGAGAATACAATCTCAACCTTTGGATCCAACGATCCTAAATGCCCGATTTAACAAACTCGGGAGACCAAAACCCCAATTAATTCCTAATTGCCACAATATAAATCCATTAAGGATTAATAACCCTCCGGGATTAAGACTAATAATCCCAGGACATCACAATTGATTTATGTGTTAGAATTAATTATTTTGATGAAATGCTTAGTCACATGGTAGGCGTGACCCGTGGATGTATTTCAGGGTGCATGTTGTTCATGTTGGGAAAACTGGGTTATAACATGGGTTATTCATTTTGGTTGTTAATTATTTGGAAAGCATGAAATTATTGGGAGTTTGATGCATTTTTGTAAAATGCTTTTAAAATACCATGTTGGAGTATTTTGTACATCATGTTAATATTTGGGGTACAATTTTTAATTTACCCTTATAACCCATTATCCCACCTTTTACCCATCACTTTACCCTCACTCTTAAATCCCCAAATTCATTCCCAACCCTAAACCCCTTCCCATTTTCGAAATTTGGCAAAGGAGGAAGGAGAAATCTTCACAAAACCTTTGTTTGTTAGATTATTGGTAGGATTTGGAGTCCTCAAGAGGTATGGAACCTTCCTAAACTTCTAATGGTGTTTGATTTTGAAATGGGTTGGCATTTTGGGTTTTTATGTGGGTTTGTTGCTGGTTAAGTGTTGTATGTCGTTGGGGTATGATTTTTGAGGTGTTTCATGTGGGTTTTAGTGAGTTATGATGGTATTTGAGTTGTTGGAATGTTTGAGTTTGAAGTGTTTGTGGTAGAACTTGGAAAATGCTCAAAAATGGTGAAGAATCGCGTACACAGCAGGTGGCGATCGATCGCTACGAATGCAGTGATCGATCGCCGAAAGGCCGTGGCGAAAATCATTGCGAGTGATCGATCGCTGGAAATGTCGCGATCGATCGCCGCGAGCCAGTAAGGTCTGGCGATCGATCGCTACATCGAAGCGATCGATCGGTAAGGATCGCGATCGATCGCTCGATGCAGCGATCGATCGCCAGCTGCTGAAAAGTGGGAAATGATGTTTTTTGTTGAATTATTTGGCTATTATTTGGCTTCTAATATTGGGTTGTGTGATTGTGTAGAACCATCCCAGGTGGCGACGCAACCAAGGAAGTAAAGTCATACCAAATCCCACTTTTGGAAAGGTACGTAGAAGACGTACGGGCACCCAACGGTACATGTATTATTATACTCATTGATTATGCATTGTGTGTGACATCCCGAAATGGTTAATTGCATTTAGTGCATTAATTGTGATTATATGATTAATTATGGTAGTAATTAATTATGTGTTGGAATTTATTTACCTTATGGAAATGCATGGTCATGTGGATAGGATGACCCGGGTTGCATTTCAGGGTGCATGTGGTGCATGTCGGGTAAATATTATTGGAAGCATGATTTATTTGCCATTGGTAGCAATTGATTAGAAATCATGTATTTAATTGATATTTGGTGCATTATGAGTAAATGCTTTGAAAAATATCATATTGGGGTGTTTTATACACCATGGAATTATTTTGGTATGCTTTTAATTAAATTAACCCAATCCCCTTTTATCCCCAACCCCACTTTACCAAATCACTTTCACTTTACCAAATCAAAACCCACAAACCCTTTCCCTTCTTCCATTTTCGAGCTCAAGCCTAGGGTTGAGGAGAAACCTTTCAAAAATCTTGATTTGTGGAGCATATTGGGTGATTTGAGATCCCCAAGAGGTATGGGTACCTCATGCTTTAATTTTGTAAGGTTTTGTTTGAGTTTGGTTTGATTTTGAATGGTTTTAAAATGGGTTTTGTTGGGTTGTTGTGGGTTTGGTTAATGGTTGGATTTATACTTGTTTTGAAGTGTATTTTGGTGGTTTATGTTGATATTTATGTTGTTGATTGGTTGGTTAAGTGTTGGAGTGGGTTGGAATGGTTTTGAGGTACAAAAATGGGGGATTTTCGGATTACAGGAGTTGGCGATCGATCGCCCATTCCAGGCGATCGATCGCGCCCAGGCAGTGGGCTTTTCAAGCATTTGGCGATCGATCGCCACTCTTGGGCGATCGATCGGCGGGTCTGGCGATCGATCGCGCCAGGGGTGGCGATCGATCGCCGAAGGGTGCAATTTTTAATTCTCGGACAGTGGGTATTGGCGATCGATCGCCGTGAGGGGCGATCGATCGCGAAAGCCAAAATTTGGTTTTTTTTGGATTTTTTTGTAGGATTTTTGGTATTGGACTATTATTGGGTTCTAATATTGGTTTGTGTGAATGTGTAGAACCATCCCAGGTGGCAACACAGCCAAGGCATTGAAGTCCTACCATACCCTACATTTTGGAAAGGTACGTAGTGGACGTACGGGCACCCAACGGTAACATGTATTTTATATACTCATTGTTTATGCATTGTGGATGCGAGTATATATGTGGTATTGCATTGTGGATGCATATACATGTTGATTTATGCCATATGTGGTATTGCATTGTGGATGCATATACATGGTAATTTATGCATATTGATGTTAGATGCATATGATGGTTATTGGATGCACATCCCATGAGTCGTGGTCATCCTTTGATGATTTTAATGCTTGCCGCTTTTTGTATTGGTTCCGCTAAATGTGAAGCGAGGGGTGGGAGCGCCGCATGTCACATTTGAGCGTGGTTGTCATATGGGGCGAGGAAAGGGTATTTGCCGCTCTCTGTGAAGCGAGGGGTGGGAGCGCCGCATGTCCATTGTAGCGAGGTTATCCTATGCCGCCCATATGAAAATAAGCGAGGGGCATTAAAATACACTGTGATGGACAGACTAGGGAATGGTGACCAATATTTGGTACTGTTGAGATGGTATATGTTCATGACATGTTTTGACCATTAAAAATAATCTGTTGATTATACTCATGAGTTATGGTACAGGGACAACCAAACGGGAAGAGTTTGAAATGCATGGGAAAACAGGAAGTGTTTTATATTGATTATGCATTACGCTTTATCTTCATATTGTGTTGAATATGAATGATTATTATTGCTCATGTTTGGGGGTTGTCCTTGTAGGTACCTTTTTGGCATGATAGAAGGGCTTGAACGGGTTGAGGTGGTGAGCTTGAGGAGCATTCTTTTGAGGATTAAAGGACAGGACTATTTTGTCTAGTGTCTACTCTAGGAGTAGTGTAAAACTAGTTGATAGCATTCATCGATGAGGAATGTAATTAATCCATTCTTTTTGGAAGTCCTTATTATTATGGCATGTAATGCTTAAGCTCATAGACTCAACATGTTCTTTTCTCACTCTGATCATTATATTAGCTCTATTATGCCTTGTTTCCGCGCTTAAGGATTAGGGTCCTTACATTGTGGATGCGAGTATATATGGAATTGTGCAATGTGGATGCAAATACATGTTGAATTATATATGCATATGATGATTATTGGTGCACATCCCATGAGTCATGGTTATCACCTTGATGATTTTAATGCTTGCCGCTATTTATTTTGTGCCGCTAAATGTGAAGTGAGAGGTGGGAGTACCGCATGTCACATTGAAGCGAGGTTATCATATGAGGCGAGGAAAGAATATTTGCCGCTAAAATGTGAAGCGAGGGGTGGGAGTACCGCATGTCCATTGAAGCGAGGTTATTCTATGCCGCTCATATGTGAACCGAGGGGCATTGAAATACATTGTGATAAACAGACTAGGGATTGGTAATTGGTGGATATGGAATGGTGTTATGTCATGACATGTATGAACCATTAAATAATCTATTGATTATACTCATGAGTTATGGTACAGGGACAACCAAAAAGGGAGCGTTTAAAATGCATGGGAAAAACAGGAAGTGTTTTATTACGGTTTATGCATTTACGCCTTATATTCATATTGTTTTGAATATGGATTATTATATGCTCATGTTTTGGGGGTTGTCCTTGTAGGTACATTTTGGCATGAAAAAGGGGCTAAGGCGGGTTGAGGCGGTGAGCTCTTGAAGAACGCTTTTGATAGGAAGGACAGGATTATTTTTGTATAGTATCTACTCTAGGAGTAGTGTAAAGCTATAGGGAATAACATTCATTTGTTTAAGAATGGAATTAATCCATTTGATAGTCCTTAACTTGGCATGTAATTCTTAAGGCTCAAAGTCTCAACACGAACTATTAAACTCTGATAATGCATGTTAGCTCTATTTATGCCTTTAATCCGCACTTAAGGAACTAGGGTCCTTACAACAGCAGCATTAATACCCCTCGCTTCAACATATTAGCAGCCTAATATCCCTCGTAATAGTAATATGACAGCGAAATTATCCTTCGCTTCGACATATTTGTGGCAAAAATTCTTCATCGCTATAATATGATAGCGCCAAGTATTTTATCAGCGCTTCGACATGAAGGCGGCAAGTATTCACATCGCTACGACATGTGTGCAACCACAATGCATAATCCATATCCCAATATGACCCTGCAACCACCATGGTTAGCAACAACATATTCCAATTATGAACACATATCATAAACGCACATAAGCAACATAGTTGTGTCACACAACACTAACTACTGTTATGCATAAGTATGTGCTACGCATTTCTATTAACATGTTCCTAGGCCCTCAACAGCCCCAAAGAGCAAACCACTGCTCTGATACCACTAATGTAAGGACCCCGTGCCCTTAACCCGTTATTAGTGTATTAATCCATGCCTTTAGTGCATACAATCATATAATCAGGGGAAAACCACTTGCCACCATAGCAAAACATGCCAATAATAAAATTTCTTACATTATTTCTTATAATGTCCAGTTTCCCCCAACCAAGTTCTCATACCTATCATGCACCCTTACAATACACTAACATGTTCTCAGTTCATTTAGCAATTCCTTACTTGATTGTATGTAACAATAAATGAAGAGAGAAAAGCCATGCCCCTTTATACATTCCATATACAAATATAAACGTGTTCACATGTGAGCACTCAATGAATGAATGTGTATTTAATGCATAAGGTACTCTACCAAATACCGTTACTGGTACTTCGATCCTGAAAGCACCTCCCATCCATAGCTCGATCTCAACTCTGGATCTACCGTTGTACCTGTTCAACCAGCTCTAGTACTTCGAGCCTGGAAGTATCCCAATCAATAGCCCGAACTCAACTCCAAAGCCATTGCTGCACCTGTACCACCTGCCCCAACAGAGACAGCCCCCACACGGGGTGAGCATACCAATACCACCCTTCCAATAATCACAGTACGTAATTTAAAGAATATAAAACTGTAATGTAAAAGGATACTCCTTGTATAGTATCGTTACCACATGGGATTTCTCGTACTGTTCCTGTTCTCAAAATAACCAAAACCATCAAATTCCCAAAGCCAGTTAATCACCACATTGATTAACTAAAACCATTCCTGTCATACCAGTTCCATAATCAAATATGATTAAATCATTAATTAAAGGACCACAGATGTCACATATATCTAACCAGTGATTCCATAGTTCTATTTCATAGCTCGCTCCACAATAGCGACATTTTAACCCCCCGCAAGCTCAACAACGGCGGTGTCATAACCGATGTTCGCTCAATAGCGACAACATACCTATCATTGCTCGCTCAAAAGCGGCACCTTAAAAATTCCCAAAATATATGTCCATTTATTGCAAACATCATGTAGCATGCATTTCACAGTTGCAATAATATTAAAAGGCTATGCTCGTACGTTATACGTACCTTATGATCCCGTAGTCCGAACCAAACCTTGACTGAGTCCCGCGACCCGATGAATTATGTGCTAACACATATATAACTTCCAATTAAGCACAAGCTTGAACCACGTGCCCAAGCACGTTCATAATTCCCAATTATATCGTCATCCATGACGATTAACCAATTTAAAAGACCCCGGGTGAAGCATGCATCAAAACTCACCGCGAAATAACTTTTCAACACATTGTTCTACCGATCGATCGGTAACTGTTCAAATTTCCGATTTAAGCTACGGCTTTGCAACAATCGATCGGTGAAAGCTATCGATCGATCGCTATCCACCCACCGATCGATCGGTCGCCCATACCGATGGATCGATAAATACTGAAATAAATACCCATCGCTACGTACTTGCACCGATCGATCGGTAAGATGCTACCGATCGATCGGTCGCTGTGCGAACCCGAAAATCACCATTTTTAAAAGCTTAAAAACCTCCACAAACCACAACCAACTCCTTCTAACTCAAACCAACAACAAATAAAACACCATTAGACATTCAATGAGGGTTAAAACACATTTTAAAACAAGATTAACAAGAATCCAAGATTCTCCAATATTTTCCAAAATCCAACATAAATCTTAACCAAACTCCCCAATACTACTACCAAATCGAAGGTAAAGATGAGGGGAAGAAGATTACCAAGTTATCTTTGAGAAATCCGGCTCCAAGTCGAGCCTCCATCGATTTCTCCCATGGGAGAAAAGAGGGGAAATGGGGGGAAAAAGGGTTGGGCGTAGAGAGGGGGAGAGAGAGGAGAGATTCCGTGCAATGACGGAATATAGAGTCCACTTGGTATATATAGTACCAAGGCTCCAAAATACCAAGTCCTCCACAAATACATTATGATTCCTTAAAAATCATCTGTTTTCAAAAATTATCTCTCCAATCTCAATTTCCAATAATAGCCCCAATACGAAGTACCCCGGATCCTAGATACCACCAAAAACCCAATTCCAAGGTTTTTCACCACGATGAGAATACAATCTCAACATTTGGATCCAACGATCCCAAATACCCGATTTAACATCCTCGGGTGTCCCAACATCGCAATTAATTCATAATTGCCATAATTAAAATCCATAAAGGATCATTACCACACCGGGTTTAAAACCATTAATTCCCGGGCATCACACATTGTCTGGAGGAGCTTGTGGCCCGAGACAAGGAACCATCCCCGATACGCCGCCTATCCTAGGTCCCGGACAAACTGGGGCAAGGGGACTAGGAAAACCTTATGAATATTCTCTCTCTTTTCTTTTAAGTGCATTGCAATCCTTGGTGTCATGTGCGCTATTATGATGGAAACTGCAAAACTTTCCCATGTTTTGTGAAGGCCGGTACTTTGCTCTTTGTGATGATTGATAATCTTCACAAATGTTCAATGGTTGCTCTTTCACCATCCTTAAAGGCGTGAATTGAGAAAATCGACCCAACTGACGCGCCTTATCTCCCAGTCGCTTATCTCTTGCCCGATTTACTTTCTACACCCCTCGTCCGACTTCTTTAGAATCACCTTGTTTTTGTCTTTGAGCTTCTTCTACATTAACATATTTCTCAACTTTGGACAATAACTCATCGAAATTTGCGGGTGGTTTTTTGATTAAAGATCAGAATAATTCCCCTCCTTGCAATCCTTGAACGAATACACTGACAAGAATCTTTGTTGAGCATTGGGGGACTTCTAGAGAGGCAGCATTAACTTCTTAATATAATTACGAAGAGTCTCCCCTTCCCCTTGTTCAAATCAAAAAGACTTAAGGAAGTCTTCTTGTGTTTTTTGCTGCTGGAAAACTGGTGTACACATAAAGTACTAAACTCGTCGAAAGAGGTTATAGAACAAGGTTTCAAGTGATTGAACCAGTGTTGGGCGGACATAACAAGAGTGGTGAGAAATACTTTGCACTTGAGTTGATCGGAATAACAGTGCAACATGGAATCATTCTCAAAGTGCCCCAAATGTTCTTCGGGATCGGAACTACCATCATATTCCCCCACGTTAAGGAATCGAAAGTTGCTACGCAGAGCTTCTTCCACAATATCAAGAGAAAAAGGCATATTTATTTTGCCAGGTGAAGGCTTAATCTGTTCTTCCTTCATCTGATGGATTTGTACTCGTAGCTCATCCATTTGATCATTTAAAAGTGGGGCAATGGATTCTTGGTTACAAGAGGTGGCATCAAGATTCGTAGCTGCTCCTTTCGGAAGTTCCTCATGACTTATGTTTACCCGCACCACTTGTTCCACAGTAGCAGTAATCAGATGATCCCATGTTAATGCTCCCACCGTTGGGACACCTGGTGGGGGTTGCTCCCGACAAACGCTTGAGGATTCTTCAGGTTCTTGATTGTTATTTGGCTGTGTTCTTCGCGTGTTGGTTACGGATTTTAAAGATGACAAAACAGACCAGACCAATAAAGACAATGACAAAACCGACCAGATCGATGTCAACCAGATCAGAACAGACCAGATCGACGCAGATCAATGCAGACCAGATCGGAACTCATCAATTCAGACTGAGTTAGCAAACTTCGTTCACCAGTCTGAATAATCAACGGCTATTTATTGAAGCATTTAATGTTGCATTTAATGCTTAAATAGACCGAAGACTGAAGTTACCTTGAACAGTAAATAGACAAAGGAGATCTTATCTGACAAGCGCCGAAAGAAAAGACCAGAAGGGAAAGTGTCTAAAATAGAAGGCTGTAGCTTGTCCAGAGACTGACCAAAGTAAAGAGTTACACACAAAAAGAAATATTGTCGTTGGCAGAAATGCTTATATATAGGTGCAACTTATATGCTCAACACACGTGACAATACAAGAGATACAACACGCCTAAAAGATCAACAATCAATCATCTTATTGAGCATCTACTTGAGCAGAACACTATCATCGAAAGACTTCATCGTGTCGATTTGCTCAAAGTTGAAAGCACGTCTTATTGTTATATCTGATCGTTTAAGGATCATTTGTGCTTAGAATAATTCACTCTATCTTTTGTATTCGTTCTAAGATAGTAGAGTGAGTTCTTTGTAACTGTCAGACGGATTGTGTCTTAATAGATTGAGAGACTATGAGTTTCAGTCTGGTAGTGGGGTAAATCCAGCTGAATTGGGGTTGTACAACAGGATTGTATTACTCAAAGTCTTCTAGTGAATCCTTCCTATATCGAAAGAAGGGGAGACGTAGAAGGGATTGCCTTCGAACTTCCAGAAACACTTCTTGCCTATTTACATATCGCACTACTTTGTATTTTAAGCCATCAGACCGGTCTTACTAACCAAGAACAGACCGATTCCGCACTCACACAATCAGTAGTCTGGTCAGATTAGAATTGATTAAGAAATAGGTTTCACTTGCTAACCAAGTGAAATTAATAAAGGAAAATCTAAAAAGATAAATTTTAGTTGAGTGTTTATTCACCCCCCCCCCCCCCTAAACACTCCTATTCGATCCTAACAAGTGGTATCAGAGCGGGTGTTCTTAATCAAAAGACTTGGACTGGTGGCATCCTTCAACAAGATTCCCATGTTCTCAAAGGAGATTATGATGATTGTAGAATCCGCATGCAAGCTCACCTAGCAGCTCAGGATGATGACATGTGGTACGTCATTACAGAAGGACCAATGAAGATTCTAAAGGTTAACCCTGCCCTGGAGGGTCAAGTGGTGAACCTCAGATGATTGAAAAAGAAATAGCTACCTAGACAAATGAAGAAAGGCAAAAGGCCAATCTAGACAATGTAGCCAAGGATATTCTGTTCAAAACCTTGGACAAGAATATGTTCAGCAAGATCAAGATATGCTCCACTGCTGGTCGCGCTTATCGTGTACGCCCAAATTAACCACACTCAATCCTCAAGATTGATAACAATAATGTAGTAGCGTGAGTAGGTATCGATCCCACGAGGAGGTGTGAATTCTTGTGTTAATGAAAATCAAAACAAAAGAATAATAAAGGATGGGATTGTGAGGTTGAATTATACTAATTAAAATTAAAAACAAAGATTAACTAATGAAAGCGATTCTTGGTATCGGTCGACTCTTCCTTGGAATTATCATCTATTTCATCGATTCACAAAAGACTCAATTTTTCATATGAATATTTATCGTTGGACGTTTAATCAAATAATCAAAGTCCTATCTCACCTTACGTTTAGTTAAGTAGCCCAAGCGTTCTAGTTAACCCTTATCAAACAATCAATCAAAATACAAGCGATTAAGATTTAAATCGATGATAGCTTATGAACTAGTGAGATCGATGAAGCTAAACAACATAATCCAAGCGTCTATGTTTAATCTAGTCAAGTGTTTTCCCTAAAAATTTAACGAACTCACAAGCGGAAATTCATCAATCTTAGTTGCTTCGTAAATTAGAGGGATCAAACGATTCTGTATTTGATATCTAATTTAGCGTTAGATTACATGCAAGTTATTAGGTTGATAAACAAACACAACAATCATAGCAATAAAATCAGAAAAACTCTTGATACTCAACAAAATTGATAATTCAAAGCATAAGAATCTCCCAAAGATAAATAATATCCAAGGATTTGTCTTCCTCAACCAAGAATTAATAACTAGCTAGACATAATCTAAGAAAAACGATAAATAAAAACAAGCGACAGAAGACTAATCCAATATCCGTTCGTCGAGGTGTCAATCCCGCCTTTGCTTCGATCTTCGTAGCGTTCTTCAACAAAATTTAAAAGGAAAATATAAAACTAGTCTAAAACTATTCTACCTACTATCTCTAGATTGTTTTAAGGTCTGATTTTTGTCCATTATATGTAGGGGAGGCTGATGGAGTAGGTTAGAGTCCATGTGGAAAGGAAAGAAATCAAGAATCCAAAGTTTTCAAAACACTACTGGCGTATTTACGCGTAAAAGTGGCTTAATTACGCCTGTCTTCAATTTTTCTGGCGAGTTTCGTATGTTTGCCGTAACTTTCTCGTACAAACTCCAAATTTGATGAATCAGCTGTCCATGCGAAGAAAACTGAAAGTTCTACAACTTTTCTATGGACCACATTTCCAAAACTTATCTCGAACATATAGAAATGTGAGGAGAAAGGAGCAACATGTGTCTTGGATTCCGATTTTTTCCTCTTTTCTTCAACTTTACTCATTCTTTCATCATTTTAGCTTGATTTCTTCACTTTTCCCTACATTTGCACAAATATACGATTAGGTAGCATATATCAATTTATCCATCAAAATATACCAAATCGTAGCATACTAGATGTGTCTATTTCTAGTCACATCAAACACCCCCATACTTAATCTTTACTCGACCTCGAGTAAATCAGACAAAACTAAAATCTTTTTGCTTGGCTCATAGCATCATAACAAACTAACTTTTCCTCACTTTTATGCCTCGACAATTTTAAACATGCATAGTAATGAAAGGCAGTGAAAAGTTAATAGTGGAACAAGTTCAATCCCTAAACATTTCATACTTAACAAAGCAGTGAACGTGTGTGTGGTCATAACAAGTGTCATGTACAAGTTAAAGATCCAATTAATGTAAATTCATAACAGTTCAAGTCATACACCAACGTACGTATAGGCTCACTTGCACACTTTTCTCCACTATCTTAGCCACTTTGCAAACACAAATCAAGTAGGTCTTTATTAGCGTGTAGTGTGGCCTAGGTATTGGCTTATGAAAGAAAGGGTAAAGATATATCAAACAAGAGAGTATGATGATATGCACACTAAAAGCTTCTCTTCTTGCATGAATTTTTCAACTTTTATTTCAACATTTTTCTTCTTTTGTGCCTTGGTTCCCCTTGGAGTCATATTTTTTATGTATTTTCTCAAGGCATCCCTTTTCTTTCATGCATTTCATTCTTTTGACAATAAAACTCACAAAACATATATGAATCATTGATAACGTAAGTGCATGTGAATGAAACACATCATTCTCCCTTTAAATGTATGGATAGAATTCATATTTAGGCTTATTAGGGAATGATGATAAGCTAGTCAAAGAATGTCGAATGGGGGTCGTTTTGTATGCTTAGCATACAACCATTCTTTTGCATCAAAGCTCAAAAAGGGTACTAGTGATTGATTTTCTTTACATGGTAGGCTTGAAAGGCTCAAAAGCATCAAAGATTGCCTATATCACTTTCATGTTTGCAAGTAGTCTAGACATACGCCTCAAACAGCATGTAGTTAAGTTCTAGCATGTATTAGAGACTTCATAAGACTATCACAAAATTCACACAATCTTCACTAAGCTATGCACACTTCACAAGCCATGACAATAATGTGCTCAAAATATTGAACTACTATGTTAAAGCAAAATTTGCATTAGAGTTCAAAGTGTTCCAAGGTTAACAATTCACCTATGTTCAAAAACATGCATGCCATCAATTAGGTTTCATCATGGGCTAGTGATTCTAAGCATGTGTTCATTACTAACTATGAGCTCAAAATTTTCAAATTTTTTTATTTTTTTTGTATTTTTATAATAAGAAAAACAATAACACGCCACTAATCCCTCCCCCATACTTAAATCCTACATTGTCCCCAATGTAAGAAAAAAATACAAGAAAAGAGAAAAGTCTAACTAAAAAAACAATAAAAAAAAATAAAAGGTAGAAAGGAAACTAACTCCCCTTGGATTGCCTCCCAAGCAGCGCCTCTGTTTAACGTCGGAGGCCCGACGCTAATGCTCGTGCTCATGGTGGGTCATGTTTGGTGTCCAATGCCACCTTTTCCCACCTCTTATCCTTCTGACAGCTCGAAGGCGATGCCTATTCGCCTTATACTTCTTGGAGGTCCTCAACCCTTTTCTCATCCCCTCATTTTCTAAAGATGCGTCTTGAGATCATTCAGGAGGAAGTTTAAGCTCAACATCAGGTACCTGCAATTCAAAATTGAGATTTTTAAAAGGATAATTTTGTAAAGCAGTAGTAATACATGAAGTATCAGTCAAAAATTCTCCTATACCTCCTTCGTCAACAGGTCGATCAGTAGTTACCCCAGTTCATGCTCAATGACAGTATGTGATTTTTCTAGTGATACGTGATGTGTGATGCCAATAGTATAATCAATAGTAGGAGGATGAACGGGATCACGAGTATTGAACTTAGCTACCTCACCATTAAACTCCATAGTAAAAGCACCACCACTTACATCTATTATGCACTTGGAAGTTTTCAAAAATGGTCTCCCTAACAGAATAGGGTTGCTTTTATTATCATTTTCCATGTCAAGTACGTAGAAGTCAGCAGGAAAGACCAATTTATCGACTTTCACTAGAACGTCCTCATGTATTCCCCTACGATGCACAGTAGACCTATTTGCTAATTGGGTAGAAGGTCCTAGATCTAAAGATGCATAGATTGAATTAGGCATAACATTTATTGCTGCTCCTAAATCTAGCATGGCCTTATCAATTCTATTATTTCCAATCGTGCATGGGACAGTGAACATACATGGATCCGTGCATTTCGTAGGGGTTTCCTTCTCCTCATCGTCAGAGAAAAAATCGTCAAACATGTCCATTTCATCACAGTATTCGACCTTCGGTTCCTTTTTCTCTTCAAAGGGTTCATGATCATATTCAACATAGGGGGTTGTTGGAGACATACCTTGTGGAGCTGCATGATGTGCAAGCTTCTCTTCTTCTAGTGGTATATGTGTCTCCTCTTCTAGCTCGGGTGGCATCATTACCACCTTCTCCATAGTCTCCTCTTCTTCATCACTCCATGATTCGAATGCAACATGGTCTCCTTTTGTGCTGCTATCCGATCGGCCGATCTTATTAGTTGCTCCATTTGGTTACCCAAATTCTGAGTGCTAACCCTGAATTCCTGTTGAAATTGCCAAGTACTATCATTAAGTGTTGAAACAAGATCATCTAAAGACTCACCAGGGGTATGGTATTGAGGCTGTTGCGGCCATGACGAGTATTACGGTATGTATGGCGGTAGATAGGACTGCATGTAAGGTGGAGGTGGGCTGTAAGGACCCCCGTGCCCTTAACCCGTTATTAGTGTATTAATCCAAGTATTAGTGCATACAATCACACACGTAGGGGAAAAACCACTTATCATCATAACCAATCATGCATGTAATAAAAATTCTTCACATTATGCCATATGATGTCTAGTTTTCCCCAACCAAGTCCACATACATCTCATGCACCAATATAATACACTAACATATTCTCAGTTCATTTAGCAATTCAATAAATAGTCGTATGCTACTCATAAATGAAGAGAGAAAGGCCATTACCTTCTTATACATGCCATATGCACGTAATAGTGCTCACATACTGTAAGGACCCCCGTGCCCTTAACCCGTTATTAGTGTATTATCCATGCCATTAGTGCATACAATCATACATGTAGGGGGAAAACCACTTATCATCATAGCCAATCATGCATATAATAATATTGCTTTATATTATTCAACATAATGTCCAATTTCCCCAACCATGATCACATAAATCTCATGCACTAATATAATACACTAACATATTCTCAATTCATTTAGCAATTCAATAATTAATTGCATGCTACTCATAAATGAAGAGAGAAAAGGCCCTCGCCTTTTTATACATACCATATACACATATAGTGCTCACATACGAGCATCGAATAAGTTATGTGTATCAAATGTATAAAACGTCGTGCTCAATACCGTCACTGGTACTTCTATCCCTGGAATCATCCTCCATTCCATAGCTCGAGCTCAACTCCAAAGCCATCGATGTACCTAATTACCAGCCCCAACAGAGACAGCCCCCACACGGGGTGAGCATACCAATATCCCAAATCCAATAATCACAATAATACAATTCATAATTTACAACAATGTAAATGCTATGAAATACAAAATATACTCCCTGGATGTTATCATCCTCATCCGTAGTTTCCCGTACTGTCCCTGTTCTCAAAACACTGAAACCATCAAATTTCCCAATGCCAGTTAATCATTACATTGATTAACATATCCATTAGCCATATACCGATATCATAATCAATAGCATCAAATCATTAAACAATGATTACAGATATTCCATATATCTCACTTATGGTTCCATAGTTCTATTCCATTGCTCGCTCTACAATAGCGGCATTTCATTCCCACGCATGCTCAACAGCAGTGGCATCATAACCGATGTTCGCTCATAGGCGACGACATCCAAATCATTGCTCGCTCAAAAGCGGCACCATATGATTCCCAATGCATATATATATTGTAGCAATATACCATAAACCATGCATTTTCATATACATTTATTGCTAATACCATATATCATGCATTCCCATACACATTCATTGCAATACAGTGTACCAAGCACTCAACAAATACAATTATATAAAAGGGCTATGCTCGTACGTCTACCTTATATTCCCGTAGTTCAAGTCCAAACATTGCCTCAGTCCCGAGGTCCGATGAAGAAATGTGCTAAACACAATTCCAATAACTCATAATCAACGAGTAATCCCAAATTCATATGCACAAGCATGAAATTCGACCCCAATCATCCCAACACGATGATTAAATAGTAAATGGTCGATAATCGCTCCCCAAAACCCGAGGGAGGACCCCAAAAATCAATTTTCCAAAATCGCCCTACCGATCGATCGGTCATCAATACCGATCGATCGGTAACTGTTCATAAAATCAATTCAAGCTACGGCTTTGCACCGATCTATCGGTCCAAGCTACCGATCGATCGCTAGCCACCCACCGATCAATCGGTCGCTCGTACCGATCGATCGCTCTTACCGATCGATCGCTAAAGACCGAAATAAACGACCATCGCTACGCACTTGCACCGATTAAACGGTCCAAGCTACCGATCGATCGGTCGCTGTACGAACCCGAAAATCACCATTTTTAAAAGCTTGAAAACCTCCACCTAACATACCCAAACTTCCTCAAACTCAAAAATAACCACATACTAACACCCTAGTACACCTAACAAGGGTTATAATCCATTTAAACACAAAACCCAAAAGATTTCAAGATTTTACAAAAATCTCCCAAAACCCAAAACTCAACCATTTAGCACAAAACCACAATCAAAACGAAGCTAAAGGTTAGGAGAAGAAGATTACCAGCCTTTCTTCAAGAAATCGAGCTCCTAAGACGAGCCCCCATCGATTGTTCCAAGAGGAGAAGAGGGGAAGGGTTTGGGGTGAGGGGAAAGAGGCGTGAGGGAGAGGAGATAGGGAAATGATTCCGTATAATGACGGAATACGTAGTCCATTTGGTATATATAGCACTCAGGCTCCAAAATACAAATACTTCCACAACTACATCACTATTCATTAAAAATCATCTGTTTTCAATAAATATCTCTCCAACTTAAATTCATCACCAGCCCCAGTACAAAGTACTCCGGACCCCAGATTCCACCAAAAACCAAATTCCAAGGTTATCACCATGATGAGAATACAATCTCATCCCTTGGATCCAACGACTCCAAAAACCGGATTTAAAATCCCCGAGAGTCCCAAAATCGCAATTAATTCATAATTGCCACAAATAAAAATCCATTAAGGATTATTACCACACCGGGATTAGTACCAATAATTCCCGGGTATCACAATTATCCCCCACTAATAAAATTTTATCCTCGAAATTTGCACGGCGTACTCCACGTAACACCGAGAACATGCAATCCAAACGGAACCATGATGTCGAATCACGATCATAACATGAACGACACACCGACCACGAGGATACCAACCTCGTACCAAACCTGGAATGGAGTAACCCTCCAACCGACACAAAACACGGAAGACATCAGCATTCCCCGATGTTAACCATCTCAAAGGCAGGCAGTCAACCATAACTGCTAATCAAACGAATCATTCGTGATTCCAAAATAGATATCGCCCCAATGATTTCTCCAAGACTTAGTCACCGATGTTAAACATACATCGTTACCAAAGTGACCATTAGTACACCACAGTGTACCTAAACTACATCCGGTTCCCAATTTCCAAATCCATCTCCAACAGGGGAGTAGTTGGGCCATATTGCAATACGGATCAGACAACTCACGGTCACCGATCGACACAAAGCACATCTCCAAAGATGTCTACATATGTGTGTTCCAAGAAATCACATCTTGGTCCAAACGCGCATCGAGACTTCACAAGGTCTCAAGTTCTCAAAAGGACATGCAAGAAAAATCGATTGCATTCCCGCCACACGTGTCAATCACGACACTAACAAATCCGAATCCTGGCCATCCCTCGTTTATCCTGGGATTCAACAATCCTAAAACAGGGAGGCTATCGAATTAACCAACAAGAACTACCATGGTTCCAACACACGACAATCCCCCCCTCAGGGGAAATCAAGCAACCCCCACAATCATTCATCAGAATGCATCGTGCCATCGAGATTACCAATCTCAAAGTGCCAGAATCTCACACAGAGATTCACCAAACCAAGCGTACTAATCCGATACTCAAAAAGTACCAAAACGCGGGCATTCGTACACACATACATGCCCAAGTACCTACACAACATGCATACATAATGCAATAGACTTGGGTATCTCCAATCATACCCAAGGTCCCAAAAATCAACTGTCTAAACCCGATTATTCTCACTCCACGGAGAATGATGGTTGACAAACAAAAACCAAAGGGTGTGATTTCAACATTAACACCTCACAAACCGACTCATTGAGTCACCCAAAGATTCCCAATCGGTAGGTATATCAATACTACCTTCCTCACAAGGAAAAACGTCATGGACTCATGACCCTCTAACCTCGAACCGTCGTTCGGAAAACCTGGATATTTTATGCCCAAAACATAACCCAGAACCACAAATACGCAACTGGTTCAGAATAGTGCTTCAAACCACTATTACCAAATCGAAACCCGTATACGCCATGTATACTCATTCCAACAATACTCTGTACTAATACCATAGCACTACACAATCTCGAGCATTTCTCCGGAGACATCTCCTCGAACGTCTCTCCGGAAGTACGAAGCCATCACCTAGTCCAACACTAGTAGGGCTTACCCGGGTTGATTCACAACCAACCCTCAACCAATACCAGCTGTCTCCATGACAGTACAATCCAAATCTCCCCAAGAGATAAAATCAATATAGTAGTGTTACCCCACTAGCTATATCTCACAAACCCAATTGTGTTTCCCCACTGCATGCCATATGCAAGATGCTCAATCCGAGCCAAAAATGACTTGTAGACACTCACGTTGGTACTTCCAACAGAATTGAGTTGTCCCAGTATAAGTCCCTCGAAACATTTGACGTATAAACGTCCCCGTGAGGCATTCCCTGCCTCAATCAACATACCACATAGAGACTACAAGAGTCTACCATAGGTCTTCGTCGTATCAACACACGATCCACCGAACCCGGTCCCAACGTGCAGTATAATGGCCACAACAAGCACACTATAACACTGCTACAATACCTGGCTAGCAAAACGCTGCCTCCATAGGCTTATACCAAGCCTACCAACGTATCATACGTTCCATCCCGGTACACCATACCGTAACATCCATTAGAGTGGTGGGTCATCACCCAATATTTCTCTAATACAAAAGCACAAAGGACATCTCGGTGTCCTTGCTCAACCACAAAGCAATCCTAATTTCCGTAGGATTTATTCCACACCCTCAGGGTGGGTGTGATCATGTCTACCACATGTCACCTCGGCATGAGCAAGTAGTGTCCTCAACAACTACTCCTATTACCAGTCACTTGGCCAAAGCCATTCCAACGAGTATACCCAAAGGTACCACTACTCGTAAAGTATTTACCTCAAATATGTGATGCGGTATACTTCTTGTACGACGCACCCAATAATTCATCGAGCAACCTGCTCGGCATAATGGTCTCGTCAACTAGTGACCCATACACTACATGTGCTCACCATTGGCACTCAAACCACACGACTAAATACATATACTTAAATGTATTAATCATCGAAACGACACTACACGTCTATATAGACATCCACTATGTCTTCGTCATCTAGTGACGGTACCTGTCAACATATGACATTCAATATAACATCGTCAACTCGTGACAGTATGTGTCGAAACACGACATCCATGGCCTCATCGTCAAACACATGACGGTATATGTATATCCATGCATATCATCTACAATAATGCTAATAAAACAGTAATAAACCATACCTCATCGCTAATGAGATAGCGGCATACCTGTCTCCGTCATCCAACAGTGGTACGCAATCAGCACCCATCGCTCGTAGGCGGCATAATCCAGTGCTACGTACATAGCGGTATAACCCATCGCCATAGAATCAGTTGTATGATTCCTCGCCATAGAGTCGGTGGCATAAAACATCGCTATGAATACCCGGCGGCATGAACCATCGCTAATAGAATAGCGGAATGGACCATCGCTATGAATACCCGGCGGCATGAACCATCGCCAATAGAATAGCGGATGAACCATCGCTATGAATACCCGGCGGCATGAACCATCGCCAATAGAATAGCGGAATGAACCATCGCTATATATATATCCGGCGGCATGAACCATCGCCAATAGAATAGCGGAATGAACCATCGCTATATAGATGCCCGGCGGCATGAACCATCGCCAATAGAATAGCGGAATGACCATCGCTATATAGATACCCGGCGGCATGAACCATCGCCAATAGAATAGCGGATCCCTAGTCTTGTTACTGGTAGTGTATTTTAATGCACCTCGCTTCACATATAAGCGGCATAGAATAACCTCGCTTCAATGGACATGCGGTACTCCCACCCCTCGCTTTACATTTTAGCGGCAAATATTCTTTCCTCGCTTCATATGATAACCTCGCTTCAATGTGACATGCGGTACTCCCACCCCTCGCTTCACATTTAGCGGCACAAAATAATAGCGGCAAGCATTTAAAATCATCACTCATCAATAACAACGACTCATGGGATATTCACCAAGCATTCCATCCATACCTGCAATACAATGCATATTCCATATCCCAACATACATTATCATGAGTGTATTTTAATGCACCTCGCTCAAATGCGACATGTGGCAACACCCTCGCTTCAACATTTGGCGGCAAAGCATTAAAACAATCACTCCATTATATACAACCACAATGAGTGTATTTTAATGCACCTCGCTCAAATGCGACATGCGGCAACACCCTCGCTTCAACATTTGGCGGCAAGGCATTAAAATCATCACCCCAATATATATATGCAACCACAATGCATAATCCATGTTGTATACAAAATGCAGGTCACCGTTTCGTGTCTTTCAACCCTGGCCTTAGCCTTTCATGTCATAGTGTCCCTACAGGAACAATCACAACTCATGAGCACATAATAATCCATATTCACCACAATATGATTATAATGAGTAAATGCATAAACTATGAGTACAAAGTACTTCCCGTATCCCGATGCATTTCAAAATGCTCTCTTTGGTTGTCCCTGTGCCACAACTCACAATCATAATCAACAGGTTATATTATGATTCCATAGAAGTCATGCCATTTAATTGTTCTACTATGATCACATATCATAAACGCACATAAGCAAAATAGTTGTGTCACGCAACACTAACTACTATCATGCATAAATATGTGCTACCCATTCCTATCAGCATGTTCCAGGCCCTCAACAGCCCCAAAGAGCTAACATGGCTCTGATACCACTAATGTAAGGACCCCCGTGCCCTAACCCGTTATTAGTGTATTAATCCATGCCATTAGTGCATACAATCCTACATGTAGGGGGAAAACCACTTATCATCATAGCCAATCATGCATATAATAATATTGCTTTACATTATTCAACATAATGTCCAATTTCCCCAACCATGATCACATAAATCTCATGCACTAATATAATACACTAACATATTCTCAATTCATTTAGCAATTCAATAATTAATTGCATGCTACTCATAAATGAATAGAGAAAAGGCCCTCGCCTACATACCATATACACATAATAGTGCTCACATGCGAGCATCGAATAAGTCTATGTGTATCAAATGTATAAAACGTCATGCTCAATACCGTCACTGATACTTCTATCCCTGGAATCACCTCCATTCCATAGCTCGAGCTCAACTCCAAAGCCATCGATGTACCTAATTACCTGCCCCAACAGAGACAGCCCCCACACGGGGTGAGCTTACCAATATCCCAAATCCAATAATCACAATAATACAATTCATAATTTACAACAATGTAATGCTATGAAATACAAAATATACTCCGTGGATGGTATCATCCTCATCCGGAGTTTCTCGTACTGTCCCTGTTCTCAAAACACTGAAACCATCAAATTCCCTAATACCAGTTAATCATTACATTGATTAACATATCCATTAGTCATATATCGATATCATAATCAATAGCATCAAATCATTAAACAATGATTACAGATATTCCATATATCTCACTTATGGTTCCATAGTTCTATTCCATTGCTCGCTCTACAATAACGGCATTTCATTCCCACGCATGCTCAACAACAGTGGCATCATAACCGATGTTCGCTCATAGGCGACGACATCCAAATCATTGCTCGCACAAAAGCGGCACCATATGATTCCCAATGCATATATATATATATTGTAGCAATTACCATAAACCCTGCATTTTCATATACATTTATTGCTAATACCATATATCATGCATTCCCATACACATTCATTGCAATACAGTGTACCAAGAACTCAACAAATGCAATTATATAATAGGGCAATGCTCGTACGTTATACATACCTTATATTCCCGTAGTTCAAGTCCAAACATTGCCTCAGTCCCGAGGTCCGATGAAGAAATGTGCTAAACACAATTCCAATAACTCATAATCAATGAGTAATCTCAAATTCATATGCACAAGCATGAAATTCGACCCCAATCATCCCAACACGATGATTAAATAGTAAATGGTCGATAATCGCTCCCCAAAACCCGAGGGAGGACCCCAAAAATCAATTTTCCAAAATCGCCCTACCGATCGATCGGTCATCATTACCGATCGATCGGTAACTGTTCATAAAATCAATTCAAGCTACGGCTTTGCACCGATTGATCGGTCCAAGCTACCGATCGATCGCTAGCCACCCACCGATCGATCGGTCGCTCTTACCGATCGATCGCTAAAGACCGAAATAAACGCCCATCGCTACGCACTTGTACCGATCGATCTGTCCAAGCTACCGATCGATCGGTCGCTGTGCGAACCCAAAAATCACCATTTTTAAAAGTTTGAAAACCTCCACCTAACATACCCAAACTTCCTCAAACTCGAAAATAACCACATACTAACACCCTAGTACCCCTAACAAGGGTTATAATCCATTTAAACACAAAACCCAAAAGATTTCAAGATTTTACAAAAATCTCCCAAAACCCAAAACTCAACCATTTAGCCCAAAATCACAATCAAAACGAAGCTAAAGGTGAGGAGAAGAAGATTACCAGCCTTTCTTCAAGAAATCAAGCTCCTAAGACGAGCCCCCATCGATTGTTCCAAGAGGAGAAGAGGGGAAGGGTTTGGGGTGAGGGGAAAGAGGCGTGAGGGAGAGGAGAGAGGGAAATGATTCCGTATAATGACGAAATACCGAGTCCATTTGGTATATATAGCACTCAGGCTCCAAATACCAATACTTCCACAACTACATCACGATTCATTAAAAATCATCTGTTTTCAATAAATATCTCTCCAACTCAAATTCATCACCAGCCCCAGTACAAAGTACTCCGGAGCAGATTCCACCAAAAACCAAATTCCAAGGTTATCACCACAATGAGAATACAATCTCATCCCTTGGATCCAACGACTCCAAAAACCGGATTTTAAATCCCCGGGAGTCACAAAACCGCAATTAATACGCAATTGTCGCAATTAATACGCAATTGCGGTTTTGGGTCTCCCGAGGTTGTTAACTTGGGCATTTGGGATCGTTGAATCCAAAGGTTGAGATTGTATTCTCGTTTTGGTGGAAAACCTTTGACGCCGCTATTATTGAGCGTGCGTAGGGTTTAGAATGCCGCTATTGTGGAACGAGCAATGAAATAGGAACATTGAATCATTGGTTAGATATATGTGAGATCTACGGTCTTTTATATAATGATTTTACCATATTGATTATGGAACTGGCATAATAGAACGGTACTAGTTAATCTATGTGGCGATTAACTAGCTTTGGGAATTTGATGAGTTTGGTTATTTTGAGAACAGGGACAATACAGGGGATCCTGGATGAGGGTGTTACCATCCAGGGAGTATCATTTAAATTATGGCATTTACATTCTGTAAATTATGAATTGCAATGTTATGATTATTGGATTGGTGGTATTGGTATGCTCACCCCGTGTGGGGGCTGTCTCTGTTGGGGCAGGTGTTACAGGTGTAGCAGTGGCTTTGGAGTTGAGCTCGGGCTGTTGATTAGAGGTGCTTCCCAGATTGAGGTACCAGAACTGATTGAATAAGTGCATAGATCCAGAGTTGAGATCGAGTTGTGCTTGGGAGGTGCTTCCAGGATTGAAGTGCCAGTAACGGTATTTGGTAGAGTGTTTTTATACATTGGATACACGCTTATTCATTGGGATGCTCTTATGTGAGTACATTTTACGTGTATATGGGATGTATAAATGGGCTACGGCTTTTCTCCGTTCATTCATGGTTTGCATGCAATTAACTAGGGAATTGCTAAATGAACTGATAGCATGTTAGTGTATTATGAAGCTGCATGTTATATATGTAATCTTGGTTGGGGAATTTGAATATTATGTGGATCAAATGCAAGAAATTTTCTGGATGGTTTATGGTGTTGTACTTGCATATGGCTTTTCCCCATGATAGTATGATTATATGCACTAATGGTATGGATTAATACACTAATAACGGGTTAAGGGCACTGGGGTCCTTACATTAGTGGTATCAGAGCAGTGGTTAGCTCTTTGGGGCTGTTGAGGGCCTAGGAAAATGTTAATGGGAATGAGAAGCACATACTTATGCATGATGGTAGTTAGTGTTGCGTGGCACAACTATATTGCTTATGTGCATTTATGATATGTGTTTATCATTGGAATGTGTGGTTGCTAACCATGGTGGTTGCAGGGTCATATGAGACATGGACTATGCATTACGGTTCCATAGATATACATCGGAGTGATGATTCTAATGCTTTGCCGCTAAATGTTGAAGCGATGGTAAAATTCCGCATGTCACATTTGGAGCGAGGTGCATTAAAATACACTCATGGCGATGTTTATTGGAATACGGGATGCATTACGGTTGCATGCATGGCGTAGCGGTGTGAATACTTGCCGCTGTCATATTATAGCGATGAATAATATTTTCCGCAAATATGTCAAAGCGAAGGATAATGCCGCTGTCATATTACTATCGCGAGGGATATTATGCCGCTAATATGTCGAAGCGAGGGGTATATCCGCTGTCATGCCGAAGCAATGGTAAATGCCGCTGTCGTGTCTAAGCGATAGTAAATGCCGCTGTCACGTCGAAGCGAGGATAACACCGTCATGTCGAAGCGATGATGCCGCTGTCGTGTCGAAGCGATGATACATGCCGCTGTCGCGTCGAAGCGATGATGCCGCTGTCATGACGTAGCGATGCTATCGGGAACAAAGTACTACATGAGTGTGAGTACCTCTTGAGTCCGCGATTATTCCGCTATTCTATTGGCGATGGTTCATGCCACTAGGTATTCTATTGGCGATGGTTCATGCCGCCGGGTATTCTATTGGCGATTGTTCATGCCGCCAGGTATTCTATTGGCGATGGTTCATGCCGCCGGCTATTCTATGGCGATGGTTTATGCGGCCAGGTATCATATAGCGATGGTACATTCCGCTACATCTATGGCGATGGCTCATACCGCCAGATATCTATAGCGATGTTTTATGCCGCTGATTCTATAGCGATGGGTTATACCGCTATGTGCGTAGCACTGGATTATGCCGCCTACGAGCGATGGGTGCTGCTTGTGTACCGCTGGGGGACGATAGATACAGGTATTCCGCTATCTTGATAGCGATGAGGTATGGCATATTACTTTTGTTATCATTATTGTGAATACTATGTGTTGTTTTATACCGTCATGTGTTTGACGATGAGATTATGGATGTCGTGTATCGACATGTACCGTCATGTGTTTGACGATGAGATTATGAGTGTCGTGTATCGACAGGTACTGTCATATGTTTGACGATGTTATTTGGGATGTCTATGTGGACGCGTGGCGTCGTTTTGGTGAATAATACATTCATGTTTATGTATTTGGTTCTATGATTTGAGTGCCGATGGTGAGCACATGGTAGAGTCTGGGTCACTAGTTGACGAGACCTTTTTGCCGAGCAGGTTTGCTCGATGGAGCATTGGATGCATTGTACCGGTGAGTGTACCGTATCATGTTATAGAGGTAAATATTTGTCGAGCAGTGATACCCTTGGGTATGCTCGCTGGGATGGCTAAGGCCAAGTGATTGGTGGTAAGAGTAGTCATTGAGGAAACTACTCGCTTGTTGTTGTGATGTGGGGTAGGCATGGTTACACCCACCCTGAGGGTGCGGAATAAGTCCTAATGGATTAGGATTGCATGGTAGTTGAGCAAGGACACCTGGATGTCCATTATGCTTGGTGTTTTAGAGATATGTTGGATGATGACCCACAACTCTAATGGTTTGTACGGTATGGTATACCGGGATGAGACGTGTGTCACGTTGATAGGTTGGTATAAGCCTATGGGACCAGTGAATCGCTAGCCAGGTATTGTTGCAGTGCTCTAGCGTGCTTGTGATAGCCATTTTACTGCTCGTTGGATTCGAGTTCGGTGAATCATATGATGATACGATGAGGACTTATGGTGGACTCTTGTAGTCTCTATGTGGCATGATGATTGAGGTAGGAAATACCTCACGGGGGCGATTATACGACCATTGTTTTGAGGGACTTGTACTGGGACAGCTCAATTTTGTTGGTAGTGCCAACATGAGTGTCGACAAGTCGTTGTTAGCTCTGGTTGAGCATCCTTGCATATGAAATGCGACGGAGTCACAATTAGAATTGTAAGCCCTACTAGTGTTGGACTAGGCGATGGCTTCGTACTTCCGGTGAGACGTTCGAGGAGACGTCTCCGGGGAAATGCTAGAGTTTGTGAAGTACTATGGTATTAGTACAGAGCATCACTAGGTTGAGTATACATGGTGTATACGGGTTTCGATTTGGTAATAGTGGCTTCGATGCACTATTCTGAACCAGTTACATATTTTGGTTCTGAGATATATTTTGGTATAAATATATCCAGTTTTCCGAACGATGGTTCGAGGATTGGAGGATCATGGATTCATGACTTTTTCCTTGAAAGGAAGGCAGTATTGTTATACCTACCGGATGAATCTTTTGGGAGATTCGTTGTTTTGGTTCGTATGGTGTTGATGTTGAAATCACACCCTTTGGTTTTGGTTGGTCAACCATCATTCTCCGTGGGGTGAGAATAATCGAGGTTTGTCAGTTGGTTTTGGGATTGGGTATGATTGGAGATACCCGAGTCTATTGCATTGAGTATGCATGTTGTGTTGGTGCGTGGGCATGTATGCCAATGGGGGTATACGAATGCCAGCATTTTCTTGGTACTCGTCGAGCATCAGATTTATATGCTTGGATGAATGAATATCCGGTGAGAAACTGTGGCACCTTGAGATTGGTAATCTCGATGGCATGAAGTATTCTGAGGAATAATCGTGAGGTCCGGTTGACTTTCCCTGAGGAGTGATTGTCATGTTTTAGGACCATGGTAATTTTTACTGGTTAATTCGATAGCCTCCCTGTTTTAGGATTGTTAAATCCCAGGATAGACGAGGGATGGCCAGGATTCGGATTTGTTTAGTGTCGTGGTTGACACGTGTGGCGGGAATGCAATTGATTGTCTTGCATGACCTCTATGGAACTTGAGACTTTGTGGAGTCTTGATGGTGTGTCGGGACCAAGATATGATTTCTTGGAACACAACGGTGTAAACATCTTATGAGATGTGCTTTGTGTGGATCGGTGACCGTGGGTTGCCTGATACATGTTGCAAGTGGTGCAACTACTCCTTTGGAGGAGATGGGGGTGGAAAGCAGGAACCGGGTTTACTGTGAGTATACTGTCGTATGCTAGTAGTCCTCATCATAATGATGCATGTTAAGCATCGTGGGTAAGTGATGGAGATATCATGGGGAGATATCTATGTCAGAACCAAGGAAGATTTGGTTGATTGCAGTCGTAGTAGACTGACTTCTGGGATGATTCTGAGGTATGTTATTATCCTTTGGATTTTGTGTTGGTTTTGGCGTTTGCTAATTTTAAAGCTTGGTGCAAGGTTGGTGTCCTCGCGGTTGTTAATTCGATCCTGATGTGGTCCAGAATCAGGGTTGTGGTTTTGTTTTGTTGTGTAGTTCTGGTGTTATGTGGAGTACACTGGTGCAAATTTCGGGGACGAAATTTTATTAGTGGGGGATAATTGTGATGCCCGGGGATTAATGGTGTTAATCCCGGTGTGGTGATAATCCTTAATGGATTTTAATTGTGGCAATTAGGAATTAATTGCGGTTTTGGGTCTCCCGAGGTTGTTAACTCGGGCATTTGGGATCGTTGAATCCAAATGTTGAGATTGTATTCTCGTTTTGGTGGAAAACCTTTGAGTTGGGTTTTTGGTGGGACTTGGAGTCCGGGGTGCTTTTTCTTAGGGCTGATATGGGGATTTGATGCTGGAGAGAGAGTTTTTGAAAACAGATGATTTTTAATGAAACATGATATATTTGTGGAGGTATTGGTATTTTGGAGCATTTTTGCTATATATACCAGATGGACTCGGGATTCCGTCATTTTTTCCGGAATCATCTCTCTCTCTCATCGCTCTCTCCCCCCTTTACCCCAAAACCCTTCCCCTCTTTCCCCTTCAATGAAAATCGTTGGGAACACGATTTAGGGGTCGGATTTCTTGAAGAAAAGCTGGTAATCTCATTCTCCTCTCTTGTAGCTTTGATTTGATTGTAATTTTGTTGGTTTTGGTTGAGTTTTGGGTTTGGGTGATTTTGGTGAAAATCATAAAATCTTTTGGGTTTGGTTTAATTTGAGTTTATTACCCTTGTGGGAGGTCCTTGTGTGTGGATTTGTTGTGGTTTTGAGTTGGGAGAAGTTGGGGTGTGTTTGGGGAAGGTTTTAAGCTTTTAAAAATGGAGGATTTCGAGTTGTAGGGCATGGTGATCGATCGCCCGAAGCAGGCGATCGATCGCATGCGAGCAGTAGGCTTTTCAGCATGGCAGCGATCGATCGCTACTTTTGAGCGATCGATCGCCTCGCGCCAGTAAGGTCTGGCGATCGATCGCTATATCGAGCGATCGATCGCCAAGGGGCTAGCGATCGCTATATCGAGCGATCGATCGCCAAGGGGCTAGCGATCGATCGCCAACAGGTGATTTTTGTTTTTCTTGGCTTTTTTCGTGGGATTTTGGATTTGCGACTTAAATGGTCGGCTTCCGGGGCAATGTTTACATTCCAATGGGAATGCTAGACTTTTAAAATGGTTGGTGGAGCCAAGTTAAATTAAACGGAACTCTCGGTTGAGTTTTTGGCTATCTTTTAAACGTTCTAAATGGAATATTTTTGGGTATTATGCATGCCTAGCCGGGGTTTTTTGTAAGGACCCCAAGCCCTTAACCCTTGATTAGTGTATTAATCAATACGTGTGGCACATGCTTTCAATAAAAATCGATCGGGAAACTCAGATGATACTTTACCATTGAATGGCAAATACAAAATTTTCTTTAATACTCAATGTTATAAGATCATCATCCTAACAACAAATAGACTCATAAAGTTCGCCCATTACCATCCCCTTTACACCACTTTTTACGTTGTGGATTTTTATAAAAATCTGGGCAGAGTCTCCCCATAAATAGAGCTATCCCGAAATAAAAGCACAACACATAACATAATTCCCGGCCAGGGAAGCACAATACTCAATAGAATACAGAAATACTAAGTAAATTCCCAGCCAGGGAAAGCACCACACAAGAAGACAACAAAGTGGGTTTCAACACCCACATAATACACCAATGACTCTCATATCATTTAGCAATTCTACCTCTAATTGCATGCAACATAAAATGAAAGAGAGAAAGGCTCATGCCTTTATATACAATCCATATACAAGTATAATCGTGCTCACATGCGAGCATCATGAATATGTATATAACCCTCAGGTGTATATAAGTACCCTGTACGATACCGTGCTCCATCAAGCCCTGGTACCACGATCCTGGGAGTACATCCAATCGACAGCTCGAGCTCATCTCCAAAGCCATCGATGTACCTGTTCACCTGCCCCAACAGAGACAGCCCCCAACGGGGTGAGCATACCAATACACAAAATCTCATAATCACAATAATGAAATTCATAATTTACAACAAAAGTAAATACTAATGAATTTAAATGATACTCCCTGGATGGCAACGTCCTCATCCGGGATTCCGTGTACTGTCCCTGTTCTCACAATCATCAAACTCATCAAATCTCAAAAATCAGTAAATCAACACATTGATTAACTCATCGCATGCCTAATTCTCGAATATCAACAAATAGTGATTCCAAATTCATTAAACATGCAAATATAGATATCTCAATACAATACTGATTTCTCAACTTCGCTATCAATCACAGATAGCTCAAATGCCTCGCATATATTTTACCAATTCCCCTTTATACTCAGACATCTCAAATTTATGATGATTACATGATTCTACGGTCATTCTCAGGCATCTCAATGCCCTACAATGGTCATATACATACGGTACCCCATATACCTTATGAGAGTTATACTACTCTAGTGTCACGCACGCTCGTGGCGGCGATATCAAGATTAGGCCGCTTCATAGCTTCTCAACACATATATATAACCTCATGCACAATTATTCAATGAAATCAAAATACATTATGCATTTCACAAATGCTCTAATATATAGTAATGCTCGTACGTCGCACGTACCTTAAATCTCCGAAGTCCGAGCCAAACCTTGCTCGAGTTCCAAGCCCCGAGGAACGATGTGCTAACACGATAAATAATTCACAATTATTTACGAACATGCAACCCATGCTCAAGCACACCCATAATCCTCATACAGAAAATTATTGTCAACACACGACAATTTACCATTTAAAAGACCCGGGGTAGAGCACATGCAGGGAGGGAAATCGAATGAGACATTATCGAAAATTGTTCAATAACACCCTTCAATTTTCGAACCCTTAGCATCACAATTCGAACCCAAACTAAGCACCATAATACATCTAAAACATTTAATAATCGATCAATAACAAGAATCACCACCCCCCTGCCAAAACCCCCAAATTCGAACCCCAACCTCACGAAATTAGGGTAAATTTTCGAACAATACATCACCAAAATACAGGGAATTACATGAAAAGCATGAAAAAGGGGTAAATAAGGTTACCCATATGAAGATCGGAAGGAAAATCGCTTAAAATCGAAGAACCCTAGAATTTTGGGCGTCTGCGTTTTCTGCAAAATCCGACCCCAAATCGCGACGAAACTTCGAATTACCGGTGGGGAAAGCTACGCCTCGGAGAGACGAAGCCAACGGCGGGTTGGACGCGCCGGATGGCGGCCGGACGGCGGCGGGCGCACGGCTTGAAGCGGCGGGGGTGAGGGAGATTGGGAATGGGGCAGACGGGGAGAGAGAGTGACGGGCTGGAGGAGGAAAATGATTCCAATAATTAAAATCTCGGGTTCAACTGGTATTTATAGCAAAAATACCCCGAAATACTAATAGCCCCACAAATACATCATGATTCATTAAAAATCATCTATTTTCAAAAATTCTCTCTCTAACTCCAAAACCCCCTATCGGTGCCCACACAAAGCACCCCAAATCCCGAGTCACACTAAAAACCCAACTCTTAGGTTTTTCGCCCAAATGAGAATACAATCTCAACCTCGGGATCCAACGATCCCAACTACCCAAATAGACGAGCCCGAAAGGCCCAACACTACGATTAAACTCCAAATCGCCACGTAAAACAACTTCAGGGTCATTAACACTCCGGGATTAACATCTATAATCCCAGGTCATCACACTTTTATTTTGGAAATCGTCATGGATTGACGATGGGTTTTGAGGTTGCAAAAGTGTGTCGGCACGTGATCGCATGCTTTTTCTTGATTGTGAGTTGTTTACGTGTTTTAGCACATATTTCTCGAGGCATAAAACTCAAGCAAGGTTGACTTGGACTATGGAAACTTAAGGTACGTATGACGTGCGAGCATAGCCTATTATAATGTTGCAACTGTAAAATGCATGGTATGTGATAATTGCATTAAATGGACATTGAAACACATGGTGTGTAATAATTGCATTATATGGACATTGAAATACATGGTATGTGGTAATTGCATCAAATAGGCATTGAAATGCATGGTACATGATACTTGCTATAAATGGATAGCGATATGCATGGTAAATGGTATTTGCGTCAAATGGTTATACATTAGGAACCATATGGTGCCGCTATTGAGCGAGCAATGATTTGGGATGTTGTCGCCGTTGAGCGACCATCGGTTATGACGCCGCTATTGTTGAGCGTGTGCGGGGTTTAGAATGCCGCTATTGTGGAGCGAGCAATGAAATAGGAACATGGAATCATTGGTTAGATATATGTGAGATCTACGGTCTTTTATATAATGATTTTACCATATTGATTATTGAACTGGCATAATAGAACGGTACTAGTTTATCTATGTGGCGATGAATTTGATGAGTTTGGTTATTTTGAGAACAGGGACAATACAGGGGATCCCGGATGAGGGTGTTACCATCCAGGGAGTATCATTTAAATTATGGCATTTACATCTAGTAAATTATGAATTGCAATGTTATGATTATTGGATTGATGGTATTGGTATGCTCACCCCGTGTGGGGGCTGTCTCTGTTGGGGCAGGTGTTACAGGTGTAGCAGTGGCTTTGGAGTTGAGCTCGGGCTGTTGATTAGAGGTGCTTCCCCGATCGAGGTACCAGAACTGATTGAATAAGTGCATAGATCCAGAGTTGAGATCGAGTTGTGCTTGGGAGGTGCTTCCAGGATTGAAGTGCCAGTAACGGTATTTGGTAGAGTGTTTTTATACATTGGATACACGCTTATTCATTGGGATGCTCTTATGTGAGTACATTTTACGTGTATATGGGATGTATAAATGGGCTACGGCTTTTCTCCGTTCATTCATGGTTTGCATGCAATTAACTAGGGAATTGCTAAATGAACTGATAGCATGTTAGTGTATTATGAAGCTGCATGTTATATATGTAATCTTGGTTGGGGAATTTGAATATTATGTGGATCAAATGCAAGAAATTTTCTGGATGGCTTATGGTGTTGTACTTGCATATGGCTTTTCCCCATGATAGTATGATTATATGCACTAATGGTATGGATTAATACACTAATAACGGGTTAAGGGCACGGGGGTCCTTACAGGATTAGTACCAATAATTCCCGGTATCACACATACGAGCATCAAATAGGTATGCGTGTATCAAATGTATAAAATACGGTGCTCAATATCGTCACTGGTACTTCGATCCCTGGAATCACCTCCATTCCATAGCTCGAGCTCAACTCCAAAGCCATCGATGTACCTAATTACCTGCCCCAACAGAGACAGCCCCCACACGGGGTGAGCATATCAATATCCCAAATCCAATAATCACAATAATACAATTCATAATTTACAACAATGTAAATGCTGTGAAATACAAAATATACTCCCTGGATGGTATCATCCTCATCCAAGGTTTCCTCTACTGTCTCTGTTCTCAAAACACTGAAATCGTCAAATTCTCAAATGCCAGTTAATCATTACATTGATTAACATATCCATTAGCCATATATCGATATCATAATCAATAGCATCATATCATTAAACATCATATCATTAAACAATGATTACAGATATTCCATATATCTCACTTTTGGTTCCATAGTTCTATTCCATTGCTCGCTCTACAATAGCGGCATTTCATTCCCACACATGCTCAACAGCAGTGGCGTCATAACCGATGTTCGCTCATAGGCGACGACATCCTAATCATTGCTCACTCAAAAGCGGCACCATATGGTTCCCAATAAGTATATGTCCATTGTACCAATTACCAGAAACCATGCATTTTCATATACATTTATTGCTAATACCATATATCATGCATTCCCATACACATTCATTGCAATACAGTGTACCAAGCACTCAACAAATGCAATTATATAAAAGGTCTATGCTCGTACGTCATACATACCTTATAATTCCGTAGTTTGAGTCCAACCTTGCCTGAGTCCCACGCCCCGATGAGTTAAGTTCTAACACACAAATAACTCTCAATTAAACATAGGCATGCTGTGATGCCCCGAAATTAATTATATGCAATTTAGGCATTAATGATGTTTATGTGATTAATTATGGTAATTGATTTATGTGTTGGAAATTAATTATCATGTTGAAATGCTTAGTCATGTGATACGCGTGACCCGGGGGTTGCATTTCAGGGTGCATGTTATGCATGTTAAAAAAATGGGGTGTTAACATGATTTAATTGTATTGGTTGTTAATTGAGAAGAAGATATGAATTTAGTGGAAGTTTGTTGCATTTTGTAAAATGCTTTTAAAATACCATGTTGGGGTATTTTATACATCATGTTAATTGTTGGGGTACAATTTCATTAGCCTTTAAAACCCATACCCCACTATACCCCCCACTTTATTCACTTTACTCTCCACTCTTTTAAATCCCCAAATTCATCCCCAACCCTAACCCATTTGCTATTTTCGATTTTGGCATAAAGTGGAAGGAGAAATCTTCACAAAACCTTTGTTTGTGAGATTTATTGTAGGATTTGGAGTCCTTAAGAGGTATGGAACCCTTCCTAAAGTTTTTATGATGTTTGGTTTGATTTTGAAATAGGTTTTGATTGTTTGAAATGGGTTTATTTTGGGTTGGTGTGATTTTTGGATGGGTGTAGGATTTTTAGTTGTTTAATGATGTAAAGTGAAGGTTTGAAGTGTTTTTATGTTATTGGTTTGTTGGTGTAAGTGTTGGTGAAGATGGGAAAGAAAATGTAGTGCAAATATGGTGTTTTTCCACGCACAGGCACCGGCGATCGATCGCCCATTTTTGGCGATCGATCGTGCGCAACCAGTAGGTGCCAGTAACATTTGGCGATCGATCGCCACATTTGGGCGATGGATCGGCGAGGCTGGCGATCGATCGCCAAGGGCTGAAATTTCCAGTATCGTCCAGTATGATCTCGCGATCGATCGGGCCTGAGCGGCGATCGATCGCGAGATGTAAAAATAGGTGTTTTTGATTATTTTGTGGGATTTTTTGATATTGGACTATAATTAGCTTCTAATATCGATTTGTATGGTTGTGTAGAACCATCCCAGGTACCCACAACTTCAAGGAGATAAAGTTCTCCAATTTCTCCACTTTTGGAATTAAGGTACGTAAGAAACGTACGGGCATCGGACGGTAAAACACAGTCCTATACTATGACTACGCAATGATTGCATAAGTATTTACGATGTTTATGATAATGATTATGATGAGTAAGTTTATGATGATGATGCTTATGATGAGTAAAGATGATATGATGTTTATGAGGACGTTTATGATAAAATGATGATGTTTACAAGATGATGATGTTTATGATATGATGATGATGATGTATGTTTAACTATGTTATTGAGAATGGTAGAGTGTTCTGGTAGTTGTTATGGGAAAGCGAGGAAGGTACTTACCGCTGACATAGCTAGCGAGGAGATACATCCGCTATCAAGGTGTAGCGAGGGGTATCACAGTACCGCTATATGTCGAAGCGAGGGGGCCAATTATTCCGCGGACATAACAAGACCAGAAACATCCCCATTTCTAAATAACATTGTTGATTATGAGCATATATGTGAAGTATGATTTTAATCATTTATGTCAAGAACTAATGATTATATGCATGACTATGAAACAGGGACAACCAAAGTGGGTTAATGCGATTAACCATGAAGTATATGTTACGATTATTTTCATGCATTTATTTATATGCCATTACCTTATGATGTTAAGTAATGATGTACATGCTCATGATGGGTTATTCCTGTAGGTACACTTTTGGACTGAAGGGCTAAGGGTCGGGTTGAGGCAGTGAGCTAAAAGGAGCATGAAAGAATATATGATACAGGATTTTGATAGTCTCTACTCTAGGAGTAGTGTAAATCTATAGCTTTAACATTCATTATCGAGAATGTAATTATTAAGTTTTGAAATTTTATTTTTTGGCCTGTAATCTTATTAGCTCAAAGCTACAACCGGTACCCTGAGATGTTATGAATGCATGTTTAGTCCATAATACGTTGTTAGTATGATGTTAAAGTAGGAAGACCCTACATTAGTGGTATCAGAGCAGTGGTTAGAAAACCCGGGAATGAGTGAAGGGTAGCCTTAGCAATAAGTTGGCTAGGTGCTTCTTTTTAAACATGTTTTGTGCATTTGTTGCATATGAAGAATATGACTATTGTACTAACATGTTATGGTTTCTAACGATGTATTGTATGAACTGCTTTTGGGTATTGTTGTTAACCCTTGTCTTGCAGCATGGCAGCAAATGTGGAAGTGGGTGATGCAGTTAGTGTTAATGCAAGTGCTGGACGTACCAATCCCCTACCACCGTCAGCCTTGGGCTAGGAACCCTCTGAGCAACAGTTACTACCTGGGGAGCTAAGTTTGGTTCAGTTTCTGACATACCGACCCCCGATGTTCGAAGGAACTGAGACAGGGGAACTGGCCGAGGAATGGTTAGAGAGGATAGAACAGATATTTGTGGCAGCTCCTTGTGCAAAGTCAGCATGGATAAGACTAGCGGAGTTCCAACTGGCCAAGAAGGCATTGATGTGGTGGAAGACCACAGTAATAGAGCAAGAGGCTCAAGGACAGGAAATAAATTGGAAGCTGTTCAGAACTCAGTTTCTGACCCGCTATTTTTCAGCTGCTGCACGACAGGCTAAGGAGGATGAGTTCACTAACCTCAAGCAAGGTAACATGCCTGTGTCAGATTATGCTCTTCATTACTGTTCTTGTGATATCCACGAAATGATTAATTGCAATTTGGGCATTAATTGTATTTATATGGTTAATTATGGTGGTGATTAATTATGTGCTGGAATTATTTATCTTATTGAAATGCTTAGTCACATGATAGGGTGACCCGGGAGTGCATTTCAGGGAGCATGTTGTACATGTTGGAAAAAATTGTTATTAGCATGATTTATTTGCCAAGGATAGCAATTAATTGGAACTCATGAGTTTAATTGATATTTTGGTGCATTTTGGTGAAATGCCTTTTAAATATCATGTTGGGGTGTTTTATACACCATGGGTTTGTGAAATGCATTTAATTAACCCAACCCCTTTTATACCCCAACCCCACCCTACCTTTACCCTCACTTTTCCCCAAATCACTTCCCACAAACCCTTTCCCCTTATTTTCGAGTTGGAGCATAAAGGTGGAGAGAAACCCTTCCAAAAATCTTGATTTGTGGAGTTTATTGGGAGATTTGAAGTCCCCAAGAGGTATGGATGCCTCATTGTTGATTTTGTAGTGTTTTATTTGATTTTGGAAATGGTTTAAATGGGTTTGTGTTGGGTTGTTGTGGTTTTGGTTTAATGTTGGATTTTTGAGGTGCTTAAAGTGTTTATGGAAGGGTATTATGTATTTGATGTTGTTGGTTTGTTGGTAGGGGAGTTGGAATGGGTTGGAATGAAGTTTTGGAGCATTAATGGCGATTTTTCGCGATACAGGGCTCGGCGATCGATCGCTTGGCGATCGATCGCGAAGAGGCAGTACGCTCCAGAAGCATTTGGCGATCGATCGCCACATTTGGGCGATCGATCGGCGAGGGTGGCGATCGATCGCGCCAAATGTGGCGATCGATCGCCGAAGGAACAAATTCATGTTCGGGCAGTGCGATCTCGCGATCGATAGGCCCTTTGCCGTGATCGATCGGTCATAAAATATGGTGTTTTTGGATTTTATTGTAGGATTTTTGGTATCGGACTATTATTGGGTTCTAATATTGATTTGTGTGAATATGTAGAACCATCCCAGGTGGCGACACAACCAAGGAATTGAAGTCCTCCTACTTTTTGGAAAGGTACGTAGAGGACGTACGGGCACCCAACGGTACATGTATCTAATATACTCATTGTTTATGCATTGTGGATGCGAGTATATATGTGATTTTGCATTGTGGATGCAAATACATGTTGAATTATGCATGATGATTGTAGATGCATATGGTTATTGGTGCATATCCCATGAGTCGTGGTCATCCCTTGATGATTTTAATGCTTGCCGCTATTTGTTTTGGTTCCGCTAAATGTGAAGCGAGGGGTGGGAGCGCCGCATGTCACATTTGAGCGTGGTTATCAAATAGGGCGAGGAAATGATATTTGCCGCTCAATGTGAGGCGAGGGGTGGGAGTATCACATGTCCATTGAAGCGAGGTTATTCTATGCCGCCTATATGTAATGAGCGAGGGGCATTAAAATACATTGTGATGGACAGACTAGGGATTGATGATTGGTATTTGATATTGATGAGATGGTATTATGTCATGACATGTGTAGACCATTAAAAATAATCTATTGATTATACTCATGAGTTATGGTACAGGGACAACCAAACGGGAAGCGTTTGAAATGCATGGGAAAAACAGGAAGTGTTTTATTATGATTATGCATTTACTCTTTATATTCATATGTGTTGTATATGAATGATATCATTGCTCATGTTTGGGGGTTGTCCTTGTAGGTACTTTTGGCATGATATGAAGGGGGCTAAAACGGGTTGAGGTGGTGAGCTTGTGAAGAACACTTTGGTAGATGAAGGACATGATTACTTTTGTATAGTGTCTACTCTAGGAGTGTGTAAAACTATAATTGATAACATTCTTTTGATGGGGAATGTAATTAATCCATTGATAGTCCTCATTTTGGCATGTAACTTTTAGGCTCATAGCCTCAACACGATTAATTTACTCTGATAATTTATATTAGCTCTAATTATGCCTTTGATCCGCACTTAAGGATTAGGGTCCTTACAGTTCTTTGCTCAGATATGTACCTCACATCGCCGCAAGTACTAAAGCAAAGATGAGGAACTTCATGAAAGGTTTGAGGCTGGAACTGTATGACAGGGTGATTACTTATGGCCCTGCTTGCTTTGATGACGCCCTTTCACGGGCTGAGCTAGCCGAGCTGGGAGTTGGTGCATATCATGATGCCGTGCCACCTCCAACACCCCCTCAGAAATCTACTTCTGATAATTTGAAGCCGAGGGGTGATCATTCAAGCCAAGGGGGAACACATCAGCTTCGAGGTTCAGTGGTAAGAGGCCCGAGAATCGTTGGAAAGCAAGCCGTAGGAACGATGCCCCGTCAGGAAGAGGACAGTCTCAGGGAGACAGATTTGGGAAGGTTCGGTGCTCTCTTTGTGGGCAACCACACTCGACGAAAGACTGTGTAGGCTGTTATGTATGTGGCAATAAGGGCCACTTTGCTCGGCAATGTCCCAATCGGGAGGGACAACAGAACTCTGTGGGGAGGCCTGCGGACAGAGCAGTGCAGCACATGCCACCGTTTGTACCGAGGCAGTATGGAGGTCAGCCTATGGGGCCACCTCAGGTGAAAGTTTATGCTTTGACAAGGGAGCAGGCTACACCAGCTCCGGAGGAAGTGATAGCGGGTAGGTGTCTTTTATTTACGCACCCTGTTTTTATATTGATAGACAAAGGTGCGTCACACTCTTTTGTGTCGACAAGTTTTGTGGAAAGGCACCACATATGCACTTCTCCGTCGCCCATGCCTCTTGTAGCCTTGACACCCGCTGGAAGAAGTTTGATTACTGATCGGATTGTCTATGACGGCCTCATTTATTTTGAGGGTAACGAGCTAAGGTATGATTTGATTGTTCTGGGAATGTCAAACTTTGACTGCATTGTGGGCATTGATGTTCTGAACAGGTATCAGGCAGTTGTGAACTGCAGGCTGAGGACTGTCCGATTCAGGTCTGATATGGGAGTCCAGTGGACATTCTATGGGGATGGTTCTCGTTCAAAGATCCCGTTGATATCTGTTGTCAAGATGGCACAGTTATTGGAACGAGGGCATACAGGATATCTCATCTATGCTGTTGATATTACTGAAAAGAGGGAAGAATTAAAGGTTGAGGATGTGCCCGTAGTAGCGGAGTTTCCTGATGTCTTTCTGGAGGAGATTCCCGTATTTCCACCGATGAGAGAGGTCGAGTTTGGAATTGAGTTACTACCGGGGACGTCTGCCATTTCTCGTGCCCCGCATAGGATGGCACCAGCGGAGTTAAGGAAGTTGAAGGTTCAGTTGCAAGAACTCCTAAATAAGGGTTACATACGCCCTAGTATATCGCTCTGGGTGCACCAGTCCTATTTGTCAAGAAGAAAGCTTAATCGATGCGGCTGTGCATCGATTACAAACAACTAAACAAAGCCATAGTGAAGAATAAGTATCCACTTCCGAGGATCGATGATTTGTTTGACCAGTTGCAGGGTACAATGCTCAACAGTAAGATCGATCTGAGGTCGGGGTATCATCAGATTCGAGTAAGGGAAGAAGATGTTCAGAAGACAGCTTTCAGGACTAGGTATGGGCACTATGAATTCTTAGTCATGCCTTTTGGGGTGACAAATGCCGCAGCTGTCTTTATGAGTCTGATGAACAGAGTATTCCAACCATATTTGGGTCAATTTGTCATTATTTTCATTGACGATATACTCATTTACTCCCGGACCGAAGAGGAACATGTGAAGCACTTGAGGACAGTACTCCAGATCCTTAGGGATCATCAGTTATATGCAAAGCTTAGCAAATGCAAGTTCTGGTTGAATAGTGTGGTGTTCTTGGGTCATGTTATATCTAGCAGCGGGATATCTGTAGATCCCAAGAAGGTTGAAGCTGTGATGGAGTGGGGCTGCACCCACTTCTGTACCCGAGATACGGAGCTTCCTTGGTTTAGCGGGTTATTACCGACGTTTCGTCAAGGGATTCTCTAAGATCGCTAAGCCGTTGACACAGCTGACTGAGAAAGGAGTCCCGTTCTATTGGTCCGAAGCTTGTGAGGAAAGCTTCCAAGAATTGAAGCGTCGTTTGACTACGGCACTTGTATTGGTGATTCCTTCTGAGAATAAGAGGTTTGCCTTGTACACGGATGCATCATTGCAGGGTTTGGGCTGTGTATTGATGCAGGATAAGCACGTGGTGGAGTATGCTTTGAGGCAGTTGAAGCCTCATGAGACCAGACACCCAGTTCATGATCTGGAACTGGCGGCCATCATTTTCACCTTGAAGATTTGGCGGCATTATCTATATGGTACTTCATTTACCATTTATACGGACCATAAGAAGCTTGAAGTTCTTATTCACCCAAGCGGAGCTGAATATGAGGCAAAGAAGATGGATGGATTTACTCAAGGATTATGATTGTGAAATTGAGTACCATCCTGGTAAAGCAAACTTGATAGCAGACGCCTTAAGTCGGAAGGTGAAGAGTACTGCTGAGGATACCATGAGTTTATCAGCTATGATGACTTCTTATTGCCATCTGGGCTATGATTTCGATGTGGACACGTCGCTGGTGCGAGTGTCGACCTTATTGGCTGAGCCAGGCATATTTGAGGCTATCAGGAAAGCCCAGAGGTTGGATGATGAGGTTCAGAGATGGTCATCGATAGTACTTCAGGGTCAGTTATCAAAGTTCAGAGTGGCAGAAGATGGTTCCTTGAGGCTTGGTAACCGTTGGGTAGTGCCGAGGGCACCAGAGTTGCGTCAAGGGATCTTGCACCGTGCTCATAGCAGCAGGTTTAGCATACATCCAGGTGGAAGAAAGATGTACAAGGACTTATGCGACCAATTTTGGTGGAGGCGGATGAAAAGAGACGTCATCACCTTTGTCAAGAAGTGCTTGATTTGTCAGCAAGTAAAAGCGGAGAGGCAGAGCCCTGGTGGCGAACTGAGAGTTTAGAAGTACCAGAATGGAAGTGGGAGCACATATCTATGGACTTCGTGACCCACTTGCCGAGGACGGCCTCTGGATTTGATGCGATCTGGGTGATCATGGATAGGCTGACGAAGGTGGCTCATTTCATCCCTTATTGTATGACTTTCACATACCTAAAGATGGCCCAATTATATGTACGGGATGTGGTGAGGTTGCATGGGGTTCCAGTCTCGATTTTGTGTCTGGCAGAGATCCAAGGTTTACTTCACAGTTCTGGGAGGGTCTCCAGACAGCTTTGGGCACAGAGGTGAGACTGAGTATAGCTTACCACCCTCAGACAGACGGCCAGACGGAGCGTACTATACAGACGCTCGAAGATATGCTGAGGGCATGTGTACTGGAGTTTGATACTCCGTGGCAAGATTCATTACCACTAGTAGAGTTCTCGTATAATAACAGCTATCAGGCGAGCATTCAAATGGCCCCTTTTGAAGCTCTTTATGGTCGACACTGTAGGTCACCGCTGTATTGGGAGGACTTGACTAGTAAAACGGTCGGAGGACCGGATATGATTAGAGATATGGAAGAAAAGTTTAAGTTGATACGCCAGAAGATGAAAGCGGCCCAGGATAGGCAAGCATCCTATGCCAATAAGCGGCGACGACCGCTAGAATTTCAAGTATGAGACAAGGTCTTCTTGAAAATCTCACCCTTTAGGGGTGTGGTTCGTTTTGGTATGCGGGGGAAGTTATCTCCGAGGTATGTTGGGCCGTATGAAGTATTGCAGCGTATCGGTACTTTGGCCTACCGTTTGGCTCTACCACCGTCTTTATCAGGGATTCATGATGTTTTTCACGTCTCTATGTTACAGAAGTATGAGCCAGACCCGTCTCATGTGTTACAGCCTACTGAAGTGCAGTTGGACTCAGATGTATCCTACGTAGAACGACCGGTCAGAATTCTGGATCGTGAGGATCGCAGATTACGAAGCAAGGTTATACCGATGGTCAAAGTTTAGTGGGATCGTCGGGGTGTCGAGGAGGCTACGTGGGAGATGGAACGGCATATGGTGCACCATTACCCGGAACTATTTTCTGGTATGATTTATGTTTAGTTCCATTTTGGGTAAGTGCAAGCGATTTCGAGGATGAAATCTTATAAGTAGGGGAGTATTGTGATGCCCCGAAATTAATTATATGCAATTTAGGCATTAATAATGTTTATGTGATTAATTATGGTAATTGATTGATGTGTTGGAAATTAATTATCATGTTGAAATGCTTAGTCACATGATAGGCGTGACCCGGGGGTTGCATTTCAGGGTGCATGTTATGCATGTTAAAAAAATGGGGTGTTAACATGATTTAATTGTATTGGTTGTTAATTATGAGGAAGATATGAATTTAGTGGAAGTTTGTTGCATTTTGTAAAATGCTTTTAAAATACCATGTTGGGGTATTTTATACATCATGTTAATTGTTGGGGTACAATTTCATTAGCCTTTAAAACCCATACCCCACTATACCCCCCACTTTATTCACTTTACTCTCCACTCTTTTAAATCCCCAAATTCATCCCCAACCCTAACCCATTTGCTATTTTCGATTTTGGCATAAAGTGGAAGGAGAAATCTTCACAAAACCTTTGTTTGTGAGATTTATTGTAGGATTTGGAGTCCTTAAGAGGTATGGAACCCTTCCTAAAGTTTTTATGATGTTTGGTTTGATTTTGAAATGGGTTTTGATTGTTTGAAATGGGTTTATTTTGGGTTGGTGTGATTTTTGGATTGGTGTAGGATTTTTAGTTGTTTAATGATGTAAAATGAAGGTTTGAAGTGTTTTTATGTTATTGGTTTGTTGGTGTAAGTGTTGGTGAAGATGGGGAAGTAAATGTAGTGCAAAAATTGTGTTTTTCCGTGCACAGGAAGCGGCGATCGATCGCCCGTTTTTGGCGATCGATCGCGCGCAACCAGTAGGTGCCAGTAACATTTGGCGATCGATCGCCACATTTGGGCGATCGATCGGCGAGGCTGGCGATCGATCGCCAAGGGCTGAAATTTCCAGTATCGTCGAGTATGATCTCGCGATCGATCGGGCCTGGGCGGCGATCGATCGGGCCTGGGCGGCGATCGATCGCGAGATGTAAAAATAGGTGTTTTTGATTATTTTGTGGGATTTTTGGATATTTGACTATAATTAGCTTCTAATATCGATTTGTATGGTTGTGTAGAACCATCCCAGGTACCCACAACATCAAGGAGATAAAGTTCTCCAACTTCTCCACTTTTGGAATTAAGGTACGTAAGAAACGTACGGGCATCGTACGGTAAAACACATTCCTATACTATGACTACGCAATGATTGCATAAGTATTTACGATGTTTATGATGATGATTATGATGAGTAAGTTTATGATGATGATGCTTATGATGAGTAAAGCTGATATGATGTTTATGAGGACGTTTATGATAAGATGATGATGTTTACAAGATGATGATGTTTACAAGATGACGATGTTCATAAAATGATGATGTTTATGAAATGATGATGATGATGTATGTTTAACTATGTTATTGAGAATGGTAGAGTGTTCTGGTAGTTGTTATGGGAAAGCGAGGAAGGTACTTACCGCTGACATAGCTAGTGAGGAGATACATCCGCTATCAAGGTGTAGCGAGGGGTATCACAGTACCGCTATATGTCGAAGCGAGGGGGCCAATTGTTCCGCGGACATAACAAGACCAGAAACATTACAATTTCTAAATAACATTGTTGATTATGAGCATATATGTGAAGTATGATTTTAATCATTTATGTCAAGAACTAATGATTATATGCATGACTATGAAACAGGGACAACCAAAGTGGGTTAATGCTATTAACCAGGAAATATATGTTACGATTATTTTCATGCATTTATTTATATGCCATTACCTTATGATGTTAAGTAATGATGTACATGCTCATGATGGGTTGTTCCTGTAGGTACACTTTTGGACTGAAAGGCTAAGGGTCGGGTTGAGGCAGTGAGCTAAAAGGAGCATGAAAGAATATAGGATACATGATTTTGATAGTCTCTACTCTAGGAGTAGTGTAAATCTATAGCTTTAACATTCATTATCGAGAATGTAATTATTAAATTTTGAATTTTTTTTTTTTGGCCTGTAATCTTATTAGCTCAAAGCTACAACCGGTACCCTAAGATGCTATGAATGCATGTTTAGTCCATAATACGTTGTTAGTATGATGTTAAGGTAGGATGACCCTACACATGCAATCACGTGCACAAGCACGTTCACAACTTCCAAACCTATCGTCCATCCATGACGATTACCAAAAATAAAAGCCCCCGGCTAAGCATGCATAATACCAAAAATATTCCATTTTATATGTTCAAAAGATAGCTAAACACCCAACCGGAAGTTCCGTTTCATTAAACTTTGGCTCCAACCAATCCATTTTAAAAGTATAGCATTCCCATTGGAATGTAGACATTGCCCCGGAAACGGGTTACTTAAACCTCGAATCTAAAATCCCGACATTTTTCCAAAATTTCAAAAAAAACAAAATCCTGCAAGCGGCGATAATCAATCGCCTCCAACCAGTGGCCAAAATCGCCTACTCGCGATCGATTGCTACCCCTCGCGATCGATCGCCAACCTGCTCGCGATCGATCGCCTAAACCACGCGATCGATCGCCTGCACTGTTCATCTTCATCAATTTCAGCAGTTGCTCATCGCGATCGATCGCCCCACCTCGGCAATCGATCGCCACCTGCGATTTCCCGAAAAATTTGAGCTTCCATGGTGTTTTTCACACCCAAACTCAAATCCAACACCCCATACACCTTCCACACCTCAAATACACCATTTAAAGCCAATAAAAACTCCAAAAACTCAACATTGGATTTAAAGCAAAAATCCCCAAAACCCATAACCAACCAAAACCTCAACCAAAAAATACCATACCACAATCAAATCGAAGATAATGGTGAGGGGAAGATGAATACCTGATTATCTTCAAGAAATCGGGCTCCCAAGACGAGCCCCCAACGATTTTGCTTCCAAGATCAATAAAAAAGAGGAAATGGGGGGAAAGGGTTTGAGCGTGGAGAGAGGGGGAGAGAGAAGGGTTCCGTGCCAAATGACGGAATACAGAGTCCTACCAAAACTCAAAAATACCAATCCCTTCACAAATGCATCATGATTCATTAAAAATCATCTGTTTTTTAAAAAAACATCTCTCTAACCTCAATTCCCACTACCAGCCCCAGTACAAAGTACTCCGGATCCCAAATCCCACCAAAGACAAAATTCCAAGGTTATCACCACGATGAGAATACAATCTCATCCCTTGGATCCAACGACTCCAAATGTTGGATTTAAAATCCCCGAGAGTCTCGAAACCGCAATTAATTCATAATTGCACAAATAAAATTCATTAAGGATTAGTACCACACCGGGATTAACACCATTAATCCACGGGTATCACAATTATCCCCCACTAACAAAATTTTGTCATCGAAATTTGCACGGCGTACTCCACGTAACACTGAAAACATGCAATCCACACGGATCTACAATGTCGAATCATGAACATAACATGAACGACACACCAACCGCGAGGATACCGACCTCGCACCAAACCTGGAATGGAGTAGCCTTTCCAACCGACCCAAATCCACGAAAGACATCAGCATTCCCCGATGCTAACCATCTCAAAGGCAGTTGACCAAACATAACTGCAACCAAAAGAATCATCCATGATTCTAAAATAGACATCGCCACAATGATATCTCCAAGTCCTAGTCACCGATGTTAAACATACATCGTTACCAAAGTGACCATTAGTACACAACAGTGTACCTGAACTACATTCGGTTCCCAATTTCCAAATCCATCTCCAACAGGGGAGTAGTTGCACCACATTGCAACACGGATCGGACAACTCACGGTCACCAATAGACATAAAACACATCTCCAAAGATGTCTACATCCGGGTGTTCCAAGAAGATCACATCTTGGTCCAAACACACCATCAAGACTCCAAAAGATCTCAAGTTCTCGAAAGGACATGCAAGGATAAACAATTGCATTCCCGCCACACGTGTCAACCACGACACTAAACAAACCCGAATCCTGGCCATCCCTCGTTTATCCTGGGATTTAACAATCCTAAAACAGGAAGGCTATCGAATAACCCAACAAGAACTACCATGGTTCCAAAACACGACAATCCCTCCTCAGGGGAAGTCAAACAACCCACACGATCATTCATCAGAATGCATCGTGCCATCGAGATTACCAATCTCAAAGTGCCACAATCTCACCCCGGAGATTCATCAAACCAAGCATACTCAATGCAATAGACTCGGGTATCTCCAATCATACCCAAAGTCCCAAAACCAACCGTCAATCTCTAGCTATTCTCATCTCGTAGAGAATAATGATTGACAGACAAGCGGTCAATGGCGTGATTCCAACATCAACACCTCACAAACCGACTTATTGAATCTCCCAAAGATTCCCAATCGGTAGGTATAACAACACTACCTCCCTCACAAGGGGAAACGTCATGGACACATGACCCTCCAATCTCGAACCAACGTTCGGAAAACTGGATATATTTATGCCCAAACATACTTCGGAACCAAAAATCCGCAACCGGTTCAAAATAGTGCATCAAACCACTATTACCAAAATGAAACCCGTATACGTCATGTACACTCAAACCAATGATGCTCTGTACTAATACCATAGTACTCCACGATCTCGAGCATTACCTCGGAGACGTTTCCTCGAACGTCTCACTGGAAGTACGAAGCCATCCTCTAGTCCACACTAGTAGGGCTTACCCCGGTTGATTCACAATTAACCCTCAACCAATACCAGCTGTCTCCATGGCATCTGTCTCCATGACAGTATAATCCAAATCTCCCCAAGAGATAAAATCAATATAGTAGTGTTACCCCACTAGCTATATCCCACAAATCCAATCGTGACTCCCGTTGCATTCCATATGCAAGGATGCTCAACTAGAGCTAACAACGACCTGTTGACACTCATGTTAGTACAACCAACAAAATTGAGCTGTCCAAGTACAAGCCCCTCAAAACGATAAACGTAAAAACGTTCCCGTGAGGTATTCCCTACCTCAAACATCATGCCACATAGAGACTACAAGAGTCTACTATAAGTCATCATCGTATCATCATACGATTCACTGAACTCGCTCTCAACGTGCAGTATAATTGCCATAACAAGCACACTATAACACTGATACAATACCTGGCTAGCAAAACGCTGCCTCCATAGGCTTATACCAAGCCTACCAACGTATCGTTCATCCCATCCCGGTACACCATACTGTACCCTCCATTAGAGTAGTGGGCCATCACCCAATATTCCTCTAATATCAATGCACAAAGGACATCTCGGTCTCCAACTCAACCACAAAGCAATCCTAATTCCGTAGGATTCATTCCACACCCTCAGGGGTGGGTGTGATCACATCTAACACATGTCACCTAGGAATTAGCAAGTAGTTTCCTCAACAACTGCTCATGTTACCAGTCACTTGGCCATAGTCATACCAACGAGTATGTCCAAAGGTACCACTACTCGTAAAATAGTTACCTCAATTATGTGCTTTGATACACTCCCCGTACGGTGCACCCAATGATTCATTGAGCGATCTGCTCGGCATAATGGTCTCGTCAACTAGTGACCCAGACACTACCATGTGCTCAACTTTGGCACTCAACCACACGACTAAATACATATACTTAAATGTATTAATCATCCAAACGACGCTACACGTCTACATAGATATCCACTATGTCTTCGTCATCTAGTGACGGTACATGTCAACATATGACATTCAATATAACATCGTCAACTCGTGACGGTACATGTCGAAACACGACATCCATAGCCTCATTGTCAAACACATGACGGTATACATATATCCACGCATATCATCCACAATAATGCTAATAAACAGTAATGTGCCACACCTCATTGCTAACAAGATAGCGGCATACCTGTCTCCGTCATCCAACAGTGGTACGCATTCAGCACCCATCGCTCATAGGCGGCATAATCCAGTGCTACGTACATAGCGGTATAACCCATCGCCAATAGAATCAGCTGCATGATCCCTCGCCATAGAGTCGACGGCATAAAACATCGCTATAAATATACGGCGGCATGAACCATCGCCAATAGAATAGCGGAATGAACCATCCTATGAATACCCGGCGATATAAACCATCGCCAATAGAATAGCATAATGAACCATCGCTATATAATACCCGGCGGCATGAACCATCGCCAATAGAATAGCGGAATGAACCATCGCTATATAATACCCGGCGGCATGAGCCATCGCCAATAGAATAGCAGAATGAACCATCGCTATATAATACCCGGCGGCATGAACCATCGCCAATAGAATAGCGGAATGAACCATCGCTATATAATACCCGGCGGCATGAACTGTAGGGTCTTCCTACCTTAACAGTGTTTTAATAACAAAATATGGACTAAACATGCATTAATGACATCTTAGAGTTCCGATTGTTACTTGAGCTAACAGGATTACAGGCCCAAAAATAAAACTTCAAAACTTATTGTTTACATTCCCATAAATGAATGCTAACATTTTAGATTTATACTACTCCTAGAGTAGATACTAATCATATCCTGAATCCTTATCCATCCTTGTGCTCCTTTTAGCTCACTGCCTCAACCCGACCCTTAGCCCTTCAGTCCAAAAGCGTACCTACAGGGACAACCGATCATGAGCATGTACATCATTGACCTCTTTATTTTTAAACAAAAGATATTTCAAAGAATGGTTTGAAGCGATTCTACCGCAAGTGCACGGTTGTCAAGTTTTAGTATAGTGAAAATTAAGTACAGGTTGTCGAATCCACAGGGACTAACGTATAAGTACCAAATAAGATTAATAAAATTATATTTAGCCTATGATAAAAGGAGTTTGATTTACTAGATCTAAATTAAACTAAAGAATAAAGAATTAAACTAGAAACAACGAATAGCATGGTTCCGGAAATGCGAAGGTAAGTCACTCGAGAAAATTACCAAGCTCGTCGTTCAATTATATTATCTCTACTGATTCAACGGAATTCTCAAATTATCACTCAATTGATTTTAAAGGTGAAAGGTTTTCACTATTATTCGATACACTCTCTCGAGCTGTAACGAAACTAACAATAAATTAGAACAAGTCACTCTCGTGCACCTATTTACTAATTCAAAGTTGCTTAAATTATCAAAACCTTATAACTCTAAATCTTTCGATTTCAAGTTCTCACGTATGCGACATCATCTCTCGATCTCAATCGTGACATACATCATAAATTAATGGAGCGTGTTACAACGTTATCTCTCGATCTCGGTTGTAACTCTCAAATTCAATCAAAGCTAGCTAGACTTTGATCTACACATGCAATCAATCTATGAACAATAAATATCAATGCGCTCAATACCAATGAATCAATATATCAAACACAACGAACTAAAACTTCAATAATATAAACCAAATTCAATTCAAATCAAATACAGATGAGTTTTCTTGTCTCTCGACCTCGAAAACAACAAATGAAAATGAAAATCAAATAAACTAAAGTTCAGAAATATGATAAACGATGGATGAATCCGTGCGTTGCACCGTGATTTCTTCTCTTGTTCCTTCCTTGCACTCCGGAAGAGATTGGCTCGACTTTGGACGAAGAACGGAGATTGGATCTCCTTGGCGGCGTTGGGCGGCGGCTCCTTGACCTAGAAAATGTCTGATATTCTCTGTAAAATTCGTCCTCAAAAATTCGTCTCTTATTGTGTAGAAGAGAATCACCCTAAAAAGCCCTCCAAAATCTCGATAAAAAAGGAAAATAAAATCTTCAGATTTCGCGTCTCGATCGATCGAGAATTTCTCACCGATCGATCGGTGCACTGTTCACATCAGCCTTTTTCACTCACTGCCTCACTCGATCGATCGGGATTTTCCAACCGATCGATCGAGAATTTGAAAATTTCAGCTCCGAGGTTACTGCCTTGCTCGATTGATCGATATTTTCCACCGATCGATCGAGACTTCAAAAATTCTGATTCCTCGCTTCTGGCTGGCTCGATCGATCGAGAATAAATCTCGATCGATCGAGATCTGAAAAAATCATCTTCTTCATTTTCTCATCTTTTATGCCTCGATTTCGCCCGTTATCTTCATATAAGCTCATTTCTTCCACTTCCGATCTAATTTCCTGAAACAAACGAATAAACACCAAAAAGCATAATATCATCCAGGAAAAAGTACGGAAAATGAGAAGAAATTACAGTTAAAATCACTCAAAATCTAAGCCTATCAACTCCCCCAAACTTAGACTTGATCGTCCTCGAGCAAGCAATAAACTCAAAAAGAAAAGTTAAACTCGATACTAAGCATGAATCATCTTTACAACATATGTAACAGCTCAGAAATCCTACTTACACATCAATAGAAGTCAATCAACATTTAACAAGAAGCATTTTCCTCCTAAGTTAAACAATACATCGCAACATCGGAACGTGCGTGTGTGCTATTGTCAAACATGAGTTACATATATATCTTTAACATCAACATGTGCCATATTAACTCCTAGTCAAGATTACTTTGAAATACTCTACAAGTTTACTATCCAGCACTTCTCCACTAATGTAATTGTTCCCTAGACTTGGGATCAAAAGGTCTTAAAAGCTTATAACGTTAGGCCTTTTGGTGTCGGCTTCAAAGAAAGGTAGGATGAATTCAAAGAAGAGAGTATAACAAAATCAGTTCAACTATTTTTTTGAGCTTCTCTTCAACTTTTTTCTAGCCGTTGGCC